>PVHT020000061.1:8864013-8881860 GCA_004024745.2 Catagonus wagneri
ATCTCATTTACTTGGTTTCGGCACACCCTGATACACTACGGTTTATGGGTTCTTCAGTTGTGTAATCTGGTTTTAACTATATGACCTTTGGAAATGGTGATCACTTTCAAGATTTCTGAAGGAAGAAAAAACTGGTTCAGATATAATACCTAAATTTCTAACTAAAGAACAAGTTTGAGATTTCCTACTTATGAGACGAATTCTTTACCAGTTACAGTACGAGATATGAACGCTGAGAGTCCAATCACATTTCACCAGAAACTGACATAAAATTTTGATATTATCAAGGAGACCCCACGAAAAAAAATGGGTTGACATCCAGTATTTAACATCGAATCTTTCAATAAGTGCGTGCCATGCCTTAAAGTACTAGCTAAGGATGGTACTATCTCCTGATTAAGCCAATATTCTAATGGTGATTTTATCTATGCCTCGTTCTTTTAAATGTCTATTTTCATGGTGTAAAAAATATTTTACATATTATTATACTAGTACATAGTTTTTATTTAAAAATTTTTTTTTGGCTGCCCTGTGGCCTGTGGAGTTCCCAGGCCAGGGATCAGATCCCAGCTGCAGCCATGACCTAAGCCATGGCTGTGGCAACGCCAGATCCTTAACCCAATGTGCTGGGCTGGGGGTTGAACGTGCATCCCAGCGCTCCCAAGATGCCGCTGATCCTGTTGTGCCACAGCGGGAACTCCATATACTAGTACATATTTTATAATTTATAAATAAGTAAACATACATATAACGGGGATGTAAACTCCCCAAATCTTTTTTTTTTTAATAGGAGTGCCCATTCTAGAAAGTTTGGAGACACCTGGACTATATTAACATTGTTCCTTCAGGAAAGCCATTATTGAGAAGGAAAACAGAGCAGAACCATTTTCTTCTCTGAAACATAAAATGGAATCTGATCAGGAATAAAGTTCTAAAATAAGTAAGCACAAGTAACTTATTTAGTGCCTTGCCTTTAATGAACCAAGCCCCGCAATACTTTTTTGGAAGATAAATGCTGAAAGATGATCTGTAAAAAAATTCTCTGAGTTCCTGTCGTGGTTCCGAGGTTAGCGAACTGGACTAGCATCCGTAAAGAGGCAGGTTCGATCCCTGGCCTCGCTCAGTGGGTTAAGGGTCCGGCGTTGCCGTGAGCTGTGGTATAGGTTGCAGATGTAGCTCTGATCCTGAGTTGCTGTGGTTGTGGCGAAGGCTGGTGGCTACAGCTCCGATTGGACCCCTAGCCCGGGAACCTCTATACGCCACAGGTGAGCCCTAAAAAAAAGACAAAAAGACCAAAAATAAAAAAAAAATAAAAAAAATTCTCATCCCCTTGACTAATTTCCCAGTGAGAAGTGCTGACTATTAATAAAAATGATATCGATGGTCACTGCCCAGTTGGCACTTTGAAAAATACAGCTGGAGACAAAAGCTCTAAAAAATGTGCATGTTGTGAAAGCATCCTAAACCTCTATTACACACTTGGGCTATTTTAACCAGTTACACCGTTACATTTATTTTATTCATTCTTTTGATGATTTCTCAGGTTGAGTGATCTGAGTTAAATTCTCAGTTAAGCTTCAAGTCTAGAGTCAAGAAGACCAATGCAAGTCTAAGTGGTTTCAGCAAGGTATAAAATATTTACAGTGTCTCTCGCCCTGTGTTACTTACAAGATTGTGAGTGATCAGTTACACAGCACAAGGTAACTGGGAGGGGTGCAAGGAGCTCCGGGTACGCAGGGCACCCCCCCATCCCAGGGAAGCGATATTTAGTTATCATGGTGTCTGTCATCTTCACAATTGGGCAAGTGCATCTTTCACTGTGGGTAACTTGAAACACATGTAGAGGAGCTGAAAAATGGAAGAATTTTCCTTGTCTCATGTCTCTCTGATAACCAGGCAGACGACAGAGCATGAAAGATGAGCCCTGCCCAATTCGAACCAGAGCACGTAGTCACCATCTGGGCATTTTAAAAGTAGGACACATGAAATGCTCAGATGGATCCCCCAACAGGGTGCAATAATACAGCAGTAAAAAGAAAACTGCAGTGAACTACGGCCACTTTCACAATTGCCATCATTCCAGCACAAGAAGAGTCAAGGATTTTCTAAAAACCTTCCTAAGATGCTCAGGTGCACCTTAACTGCTTACAGGTTGGGTGCTCCGGTGGCTTGGCATCTTGGCAGTGGCATGTGGCATGTACACACGGCCAGCAGAGGGCACTCTCCACGTGGAAAAGAAAAGGAGATTTCAATGGAGCACCCGACCAGAGGGCTCAAAATGAAAATACTCCGTAGATCACACACCCCAAAACAGAAACAGTCACTGCTGAGACAAATACTGACTTTTGAAGTGATTCATTTGGCTTTCAAAGGTATACTCAATTGAATCACTGCCTCTAGATGCTATCAGATGTAAACTGTTAATATTCTGAAGCAGAATTACCAAGTTATTCAAAAGTTAGGAAACAAAGAGCATTGATACTCTCTTTTTGGATCTTTGAGAGTGAGGTCAGGATTTCTTATTTCTGGAAATCTCTACAAGTGTCTATAGATTCCTAAGGGGGCTGTAGTAAAACACCACAGGAGTTCCCTTCGTAGCTCAGTAGTTAACAAACCCAGCTAGGATCTATTAGGATGTGGGTTCGATCCCTGGCCTTGCTCAGTGGGTTAAGGATCCGGTGTTGCTGTGACCTGTGGTTTAGGTCGCAGATGTGGCTTGGATCCTGAGTTGCTGTGGCTGTGGGGTAGGCCGGCAGCTACAGCTCTGATTTGAACCCTATCCTGGGAACCTCCACATGCCATGGGGGCGGCCCCAAAAAGTTCAAAACAGACCAAAAAAAAAAAGTCACCGCTTATTGTAAAGAGAGGCCCCAGACAGCCTAATGAAACTAATAATTGGTGAGAAGCATTTAAGACTGCCTTTCCGGCTTGGAAAGGACAAAAAATCTAAGGAAATTCAAACCATAGCATTTAAGAGAGCACATTTTAGGAAGAAAATTTACCAAAGAGAACCCTTCCATTTAAATGTCCTTGTTTCCAGGTGAAACTCCAGATAACATTTAAGAGGAACATTCCTCCAGCTTTTTTTTTTTTCCCTTGGAATTTCCCAAAGGCTTTTTTTGGTGGGGGGGGAGGTCTCTCTTCATATATATTTGTTTATTCTACTCCTTGCTAAGAATCTTATCAGCCAATCTAACCATTTGGTTTATCCTGCCCGTGTTGTAATGAATCCATAGGACATACTGTTAATTGGCCACCTGGGGTTCAAAGTGAGGAAAGAAGGAGTCGGCATCTGAACACTGTACACTTGATTCCACAACACTCAAAGCCCAGCTTCCTGGCCCCCGTCGTCCCTCCCTCCCCTCGCTCCATCGCTTGACCGTCTGAGAAGCTAATATAATTTTTTCAAGTGATTTATTTCTAACAGATGTGACCGTCCAGCCGCGGGGACCTGGGCGCACAACACCCTAACAACTTTAATTTCTGGATATAATAAGCATCTATTCCACTAATAAATAATCATCACTCTGTTAACGAAAGGATGCCAAGGCGCGAGGTACGATGACCAGGTTCCTCTGGGCAGAGAGGACAAAGAGGTGGTCTCTCCAGAGGCCTTGGCTGGGCTCAACCTGAGCGTGTCAATGACTGTATTTCTAGAACGTGGTGGGTCACGAAGGAAGGACATTAGTCACGGTTTGATGTGCACAGCCATGCGTGGGCAGCTAATTTTAGGTAGCCATTAAGTTCCTTGTGTGGATCAGAAATGACCACCAGACAAGGTAAGAAAAGATGGTGGCAGGGGTATGGAGAAAGCTTGGATGACGCATTCGGAAGACGGTCTGATCTTCCTTTCCCGCCCTTCCTTTCTTTAAGCAGCTCTGTGGCATCTCCAGGGCAGGTCCTGGAGGTGTGTCCTCACCCCCACCCCAGACACCTCTCCTGCACTGGGCTGTGGTCAGGGCTCTGGGGATGACGTCATCCCCAGATGACGTCATCCCTGATGAGGTTTGGGTTGGGACCCAGCACCGTCCATGGCTAAGTGAGGCATCATCTGAGCACTGTGAACTTTAGGTAACATGGTTTGTCTTTTTATTAAAGTATAGCTGATTTACAATGTTGGGCCAATTTCTGCAGTACTGCAAAGTGACCCAGTCATATATATGTATGAGAAAAAGAATGTGTGTGTGCATATACACACATATATATATACACATACATACACACACACATATATATACATATACACACACACACACACACACACACACATATATATATATATATATATATATATATATATACACATTCTTTTCTCATACTACCTTCCATCATGTTATATTTAGGTGATTTTCTTTGTCTGTTTGTTTTTTTGTATTTTAGGGCTGCACCTGAGGGATATGGAAGTTCCCCGACTAGCGGTTGAATCGCAGCCAGCCTACACCACAGCCACAGCAACGTGGGATCCGAGCCGAGTCTGCGACCTACACCACAGCTCACGGCAACGCCAGATCCCCCACCCACTGAGCGAGGCCAGGGATTGAACCCACATCTCCTCACGGATACTAGTCGGATTGGTTTCTGCCGCACCACAACGGGAACTCCCTATCTAGGTAATATTTTAAATGAGTTCAGTACAGTCAACTTTGGAGAAGTCTCTGCTAATTTTCCCAGCCAGTAGCCTGCCTTTTCTTCCCCTAAGACAGTCAGTCACCTGAGCTCTCGCGTTAACCACCAAAAGATCTGTTAAGTAGCATTTGCTTTGGGGAAAGAGTTGTTAGGGAAGGAAGAGAGAATAAGAAAAAGAGAGAACACCATTTTTTTCTTAAAAAAAAAATTCTGGCTGAGTCTTTCCAGACAGAACACTTTCAATACATGAGCACAACAACATACTCAGGCACTGATTTTTCCCTCTGTCCATCTATTGCAGATCTAAGAACCACCATGCACTGAATTATTTCCTCTGTTCCTACTGCCCTATGGGGCAGCGCTCTGCTGAGGGAGCCTGGCTTCCCCAAGGCTCAGCAATGGAAGATGCCAAGACAGTCTCCAAGCCGCCCCACTCCCCACCCACCCACCCAAGCCACTGACTGCCTCGCTGGATAGCTCTGGCTAGGAATAGTTTGAATAAAACTGTTTTTGTTGGTTTTGCTTTTTAGGGCTGCACCTGCGGCGTATGGAGGTTCCCTGGCTAGGGGTCAAACTGGAGCTACAGCTGCCAGCCTAGACAACAGCCACAGCAACTACGGATCCTTAACCCACTGAACAAGGCCAGGGATCAAACCCGCATCCTCCTGGACACTCGCCGGGCTTGTTACCACTGAACCACGATGGGAACTTCCAAAACTGTTTTAATATCAGCCCAATAAATGGGAAGAGATTGGAAAAAATATCCCCCACCAGTCTACTTCCTGAAGCAGAGGCATGCCAGCAGATGTTTAAAAACCAGGCTTCTGTTTCTTTGCCCGAATAAGGAAATACCAGTTTCTCTTTTCTCCTTCTGTTTGAATTCTACCCAGTGGTTAAGGCATGGACCTCTCCTTGAAGTCTTCACTGAGCTTTTAGATCCAAATGATCTTTTAATTCTTTGAATCTTTTCAAGCATACTAGACAATCGTATCGAGCTATGTGGATTCTCGCACTTGGGTTGTGTTCAACCATAATTTGTGGCTTTAGCTGTTTGTAAATAACTTCTCGTTTCTTCCAGGCTGATAACTAAACAGGTGGCAGTGGGCAGTACAAAGAACAGACGTTAGAGGCAGGGACCTGAAATTAAACCCCAGCTCTCCCAGAGCTGTGTGACTGTGGGCATGTCTCTGATTTTCCACTTCTTCACTAATACACTATAAATAATAATACTCACCCCACAAAGTGCACAAGTGTTATTAAGATGGAATGACGTAGCATGGGTCATGTGCCCACAACGTGCTTTATGTAGAAAGCTATCAGCCAATAACTGCTCATTGATTAAAACTGGAAGATAAGAGTGATTTCACCTCAACAGGGTTTATCTGTGAATATGCAGATTTCCTCTCAAGTTAAATATAGGGCATTACCAAACAACCGAAAAAAAAAATTCTAGAGCGTGATTACAGTTTGAACAGAAACAGGAAACAAAATGCAAATTACTTCTTCCTCATTACCGAGTTTGTCAATTCATTAATCCATTTACTCATTATGCAGGTGTCTAAAACCAGCGTTGTCCTAGGTTCTGGGAATATGGGAGCCGAGTAAGCAAAATTCCCTGCCCTCATGGGGCTTATATTTCTGATTGGAGAGAGTAAACACGAAAAAATAAGCAAACATATATACTGCTACATAATGCTAAACACTGAGGAGAAAAATAAAGCAGGGAAGAGGGACAGAAAGTGTGTGTGGTGGAGGAAGGGAATGGAAGGACAGTGAGACGGTCCAGCTAAGTCCTCCCTGAGGGTGACAGAAGGTGACATTTTAATCGAGAAAGGAAGGGAGGAAGCTAGCTGTGGGGCCACCTGGGGAAGAGCTATCCAGGCACAAAACACTCCAGCGAGAGATCGCTACCCCTACTCTTTAAGCCTTGAGGAAATAATAACTGGGCCCCATTAACTGCAGTGCGAGGAGAATATACACAGACATAGGCAGATACAGCTAGAGATATCGTTTCCTGGTGTTTTTCCTCTTTTTTTAAAACTCTTTTGGTTGAAAGGGGGAAAATAGACCCTAGCTAGGCCTCCCCCACTTTGGGGAGGTGGAGAAGAAAAAAGTGCTGAAGGAAAAGAGAAATCTCCACGAGGATTTAAAAGTCGTGTTCCTTCGAATTTTGCTTCTATCTAATCATGATAAACTTTTCTCCTAAATTTCACTTTCACTTGGGTCTTGAACACCTGAGAGGTCCACACAGCTGGAGGCAGCGTGTCGTTTTAGAGAGGAGAACACCAGCGTTCTTAGGACCCGCATGGGCATATATTTCTTAAATGCCAGGTGGTTTAGCACGAAAGGTAGAAAAACATTTAACGGGTTCAGGTCTTCTGCAAATGTGGATGGTAGTCTTTGTATCTCGGGTAAGCGTCCTCTTAATAATACGCCCCCAAAAGAACAAGACTGGCTTCTTGGGAAAGGGAGCAGAATCTGTACTTTTAATCCTACTGGTCACCGTTTAGGGAAGACAGTGGGGTCTTTTCGCTTCCCACCAGCGGAAACACTGAGAAGGGCCAACTTGTATCACTTTAGTTTAGAACTGGTCGACTCTCCCCTTACCCGGGGCGGGAGGTGGACAGAAGCCCACGAGGGAGGTCTTGTTCGGCCAAAACCACGCCGTTGAAAATTAGAATAAAGCATCGGGCAGGGCTTTTCTCTCGGGACGACTCCCAGAGGGCACCTGCTCGTGACATTCCAGAGCTAAAGAAAGAGACTTTTCAAGAGACTTTCTGTTTCCATACGGGTTCTTTTGTATATGCTGGGTTGCCTGCCATTATGTTTATGTATTTCTGACAGTGTTCTTAATGACACACTAACAGATTGTAAAATACGCTGCTGGCATTTACTTGTTTTTTATATTTTTAAAACAATGTCCTTCATGTAACAGTAGTTAAGCACGGCAGAAGGACATAATCAGAGGCATGGTTAAACTGTAATTTACACCATTAGGAAGGCAGGAGCAATTTTTATTGCCTGGCAATTTTCTTGCTGAAATATTTGGACCATATGGCTCAATTTGTGTAATAACCTTAATTTCTGCACCCTTCAGGTCTGCCTCCATCTCCTACGGAATGGTAAAATGCGGTTTAGCGGAAAAGGCAACTGTCTATACTTAGAGAGTTGAGATTAATAACATGTCACGTCCTGTTTTTGGTGAAGGAATTCGAACAGCGGCCAGATGGTATCTCTACAAATAACTGTCAGGGGTCTTGATCTAATCAATACAATGTATTAATACATCTCCCTTTGCCGTTTCTCCGGGGGCCCCCGTGCACAACATCTGGAAAGAGGGTGTGTGTTGGGGGGGGGGGCGCCGAGTAGAAAGCCGATTCTTTTCAGAATCAAACTGAGCCCAATTAATTTTTCATGTATCCTTGATAACTGTTTCATAATGAGCCACGCGTCTTGACGGATTTGGGGTTGGCAGAGCAGGCTGCCCCTGCTTTCTATCCCCATTCAGTCCACTTATAGAAACCAACCCATTAATCAAGCTCTCTGGCATAAAACCTGAATCTCAGCTCAGCAAGAGATCAATAACCATCCTAAAAAACCCCCACAGAACCAGCCACTAATGGGCACAGGTACCCAGCCATGACACCAGTCATTGCTTTAGCGAAAATAAAACTCTGTATCATAATCACCCAATAGGAACTTATATGAGAAAATTCATTACTTGTGTCTTGTCAAAAAGTACCATTTACACGCGCTAAAAATATACTGTAATTTTACTATCTAGACGTGGCCATTATCCTTCAGAGGTAGACCATGCACCTTTGCGAAAAGATTAAGACTCTTTGATTTTGTAATGTGAGCATTTAATAATCCAAGCATCATAGAAAATGTTTAAAAATGAGTTATTACACTTATTTTAAATTCAGAGTACCTGAGGGGCTCCTTAATACAATCTGTAGCCCAGCCGTAGAAGACACGTGGTGAGCCTGAATTCTGACGTGATGTCAGTTGGGTCAGATTTCTTTACTTTTTGGTCGGCTTAACGGCGAGATTTATGATTCCAACCATCAATTCTTCCTTTCCCCATGGTTTCATCTCAAACCCTTACTCTTTTTTTTTTTGAACCAAATTCAAACCAGTCATTGTTCTTTTCAGTTCGCAAATCTCCTCCGGCTTGGAAGGCAGGGACTTCTGGGCTCTGATTCCCTCTGAAAGAGACTTCATCTATGGAGAGGCATTCAGAGTGAAGATGGGGAGATGGGCGAAATCCACAGATTCTGTCCTGCATTCATGGCTTGCTTGGTAAAACAGTCCCGAGCAGCTCTCAGACAACAGGTGGAAACCTGTTTGATCCCTAGGAGAATCTGAGATTTTTCCTTAGGAAAAATCTCCTGGGAAGTGTCACCATAAAGAGAGTCCTTCACTGGTTGATCACCTGATCAAATCCTTCCGAGGTGATAGAAAGGTCTAAGGAATCATCCAGGAGCTTGAAGGTGAGGCCACATTCATCTCTCCTGACGGCAGGGCTAATTCATGATGCTCCGTTGGTTCAGTCAGTAGTTTGTGGTTAATGGTCTTTCACTTCCACAGCGTGAGTGTGGCGTTGGAAGCAGGGGTATGAGTTAGGGGTCCCCCAGGTTCTTTTAAGTACAATCTATGCCCATGAATGACCAAATAATTGCTTATTATATCAGAATTCATCTCTTCCCTTATTTGCTCCAACACCACGATGGATGCCAGGGAGGAGAGACTATTTCTTCTTTCTTTGCATCTGTTGTAGCTTCTAGGTGCAACAGAGTCTCAAAATAGACTGTGGACTGGAGACTGACACTTGCCATCAGCCTGCACATAAACTCAGTCCTGAGCCACGGCAGCTGCGAAACCTCAGCACCCCCTGAGGGGAGCTCAGGGTGGAGCTCAGGAGCGAGGCGCTCTGTGCTCTGGAAAAACTGGCAAAACAGGTCTTCAGATAGATATTTTCAAGGAAATTTTACAAGTCCAATTCTTGCATCTCCTTGTATCTAGAAAAGCACTAAAATCCTTCACGGTGACATAACTAGCAGCAGTCTTCCGTAAAATGTGTACTTGACTTGGCTGCATGCACCGCCCCTTCTCCAAGATCATGTATATTCTGACATTCCCCCCGCTACTTCTTTGGAGCAGTGTTTCCAGAGTTCTCAGAAATGCTGCTCCCGGGCTATAGCCCTCATCTTGCCCCAAATAAAACTTCTCTCTCAACTTTTAGGTTGTGCGTATTTTAAAAGTCTACAAGAATCATGGCGAACAACTGATGAATGGAAGAGCCCCACAGTATTTCTGGCTCTTGATTAACCACATTGGATTTTATGAGTCTTGTTCCTCAATTGCAAATGACTCACAGTTTTCATTCATTCGTTAGTTTTCAGAGAAGCTCAGGCTTTCAACTTTTGTTTACTGATGTTCAGTGGGGATTAACAGAGAACACCTGACCACGGCAACTTTTTAGTGGAGTTGCACCACATCAAGCAAGAAAGCAAACCGTAGGACTAACTAAAATCTGGCCTCTGGCTTCCACAGTACATGGCATCCAGAAAGTTTCAATTGTGAGGATGTCGCGATCAAAATATTGAATATAGACCAATTTAAACCCTCTATGACAAAGCCAGAAGATGCTATTCGGGGGCCTCCCCAGCCCAGCCACAGCTCTAACAAGGTGTTTCACCTTAAACATTATCTCAAGACAAAAAGATTCATTTGCAAACCCATCACATATGTATTCACAGGTGGTGGGTGTGGGTCATTGCATTTGGATTAAAAAGCAAATGCCTCTCTCTACATGAGAGGTCACTAGGCGGTACAAGGCAAAATCTCTTCACTGTTCAGCATAATTAAAATATTCCAACAGTGGTCTCAGTAATTTAAAAATCACAGTATTGTTGTAATATTTTTCTAGGCTTCAGGAGCTCACGATTGTTTGGCCCAATCAAATCTGGGAACACTAGAGAAGTTATCACCCATCAAGGTAATTACTTTCAAGTTGAAATAATTACTCTATCAATGTTAATGGCCTTTCAACTTCAATAAAGCACTCACCTGCCGATAATCACGGCTAACCTCTTGCTCTAATGCAATTCCCTCTCTATTTAGCAGGTTATATTGCAGCCGTTACAGTGGTCACTTGTCCTGAACAGCTGCTGAATTTCACTTTGATCGGCTGTGAACCATGAAAAAATTGGTCACCTGTGCATGATTTCCCCCTCACCCAGAAGCCCTTGCAGAGCTCGGGATGTGCCCTGCGGGCGGTAATAGGGGACTTGGGGGCAGCCATCTTGTCTCAAGCAGTGGCTACTTCCCACTGGTGACAAGAGCACACAAGTTCAATTAACTCCTGCCCTTCACCGCCACTTACAGCCTGCTGTCTCTGCTAAATGGCACAGGGCCTGAATTTATGGCCCGGGCTTGCTAGAGGGTGGGTGGACAAGTTCGTTTTACTTCCATATATATATATATATATATATATATATATATATGTATGTATTTTTTAACAAGGCTCTGTGTGAATCTTGAGTGTCTCCGTAAGGTTCCCTTCTAATTCGTTGAAGGACCAGAAATGAGCATACCGGAGTCCAAGGGCAAACACCCCGCCACGCACATCCGCACCTGTACTGATGGGCTGGTCTTTGGCACAGGTGAAGTGGGGACGTCTATTTGGTGGCCCCGTGTGATGCAGGATGTGTGTGCATGTGCGTGCACGTGTGTGTGTGTGCGTGTGTGCGCGCGCGTGTGCTACCAAAAGACAGCACGCTTTGCTGATAGGATGTCGGGACAAAGGGAAGGGCAGGGTCCTGTGGGTGTCACGGCAGTTAAACAGAGCTGCCTCTGGAGTGAAAACTGCCGGAGGGGACTCTTAGAGTGGCCACTGTGAGGGGTTTTGATCAGAACTAGAGGGAGGGGAGAAGGGTCAGAACTAAACCTCGGGGGGACACAAAGCACCTTCTTGCTCCGGGAGACGTGGGAGGGAAAGAGAGTCTAGTTCACTGTCTGAGAAGTTACCTGGAAATTAATAGTATGGGATCAGGAAATGTTTAAGTTTGCGAGCTCAGACTTGCAAAGGAAGGCCTGCTTAAAATAAACCTCGGTTTTTCAATCACGACCAAATTCATACAGTTGCTTTATCCAAACCGAAACTTTTTTCTACATTTGCTCATTTCTCTCAGCCTCTGTCGTTCCAAAGAGCAGGATGTCTGAAGTTTAACAGCCTGTTTATATGGCCGTTGAGGGTTTTAGAGAACTTTGCGCCTGCATTCGTTTATTTAGTCCTTACAACAGCCCTGTGAGATTAACATCGTAGTTCGGACTCAGCAGTGAAGTAGGGGAGTTCCCATTGGGGCTCATGGTTAACGAACCCAGCTAGGATCCATGAGGACTTGAGTTCGATCCCTGGCCTTGCTCAGTGGGCTAAGGATCCGCATTGCGGTGAGCTGTGGTGTAGGTCACACATGCAGCTCTGATTCGACCACTAGCCTGGGAACCTCCATATGCTGCGGGTGCAGCCCTAAAAAGACAACCTCCCCCCCAGTAGTGAAGTAGGAAGATGGATCCATCGGAAGTGTAAGAACATGATCATTTGAAGAGGAGGGAACAGCATGTAGCCTTCAAGCAGAAAGATTCATCGTGTACTGCAGAATAAGATACAATAGGGTTGGAGTAGGATAGTGACACAGGTAGTTGCAGATGTCCCAGCAGGGGACCACAGATAGAGAGGGAAACCTAGGGACCTTTGGAGACCACTGTCAGGTAATAAGCACTCAAGACAGCCATCAGAATGTTATGGAACGAAGCAGGCTTGCTTAATTATTAACACCAGAAAGGCACGAGATATGCCTCGGGTTGTTAAGTGAAAGGTAAAATGAGGCCTGCGTTCAAGTTCCGCAAGACAATAATCCTTAGGACCAAGGACAGGCATTTAAGGGAAAGATGACGTTCCGAAGCAGGAGAAACTTGTCCTCTGGAAACCTGAGATGATTCAACCCAGTTCAGAACAGTTACCGCCCTCCTGCTGATCTGATGCGCGCCAGACAGACCCAGTTTGACCTCATAGGGTCAAATCCGCTCTTACCAGATTTGAAGGAGGAGCTAATGATGTGAGCCTGATGTCTGTGGAAGATCATGGGTAACAGTGATGCAACCACCAGGGTGAAGAAGGGTCTTTCGGGATTCCTATGTGATCCCAGGATTTGGCGAGTACAGTCTAATGCAGAAGCTGATACCTGCTTCTCATTCAATGAATTCTGAAGTGCTGAGGCTCGCTGGCCCTTACTCAGCGGCGAGGCAATGAGAGAAAGTAGAGATGGACTAGTTGCGCTTTGCTCTTTTGATAGAGCAAACTTTCCACAAGACTAGTGGATGCAGAGAAAGGCATGGGCTTTGTCAACATGATGAGACCTGGTACTGGCTGACTGCTTGGGAGAGGGGAGCCTAGCAGTAAAAGGCTGTGGGTGGACTTTGGGGCAGTAATGGATAACAGTGCGAGAACTCTTTGCCAAAGAATGGATAGCCTTTATCAGCAACTGTGAAGCGTGGCATTTCCCATGGGAGACCCCTACCTAACCCACGAAGGAAATTTCACAAGACATAAGAAGACAAAGGGAGATGGGCTGGAACATATTATGGAATTAGGCTCTGCTCTTTTTGGTCTAATTTAATCTTTTCTTCCAGGATCCTGGGGCAAACAAGAAGAGCAGAAGAAGGAGGTGAAGAAAAGAGAAACTGTAGACCCCTTAACACAAGTCAGGCTTTAGACTGGATTTATTTGTTTATTTATTTTTGTCTTTTTAGGGCTGCACCCGTGAAGCAGGCTATGGAAGTTCCCAGGCTAGGGGTCAGATCAGATGTGTAGCTGCTGGCCAACATACATCACAGCCACAGCAACGCAGGATCTAAGCTGCAGTTGCGACCTACACCACAGCTCATGGCTCATGGCCAGATCCTTAACCAACTGAGCGAGACCAGGGATCGAACTTGTGTCCTCATGGATGCTATCAGATTCATTTCCTCTGAGCCACGATGGGAACTCCTAGACTGGGTTTAGACTGGATTTTTTTAAACACACAAAATGAGTCTTGATTACCAAAACTGGGCTGGTCCTTGTCACTGAAAGAGACTGGAAAACCTTTGACTTGCTCAAGAGGTAATGATGAGCAAGTGGGTCCTAATAAGGCTTGTTGGAATAAAATGGCTGGAGAAAAATAAAGCTCTTCCAAGGAAGTAGTTAGACAAAGTTCAAGAAGACTCACATGGTTTGAATCGCCAACAATACTGAGCAAAAAGTAGATCTCCCAATCTATATTGTTAGTTGGTAGAGTAGCATTAGAAAAAAGAGATAAGGACAAGGCTAATACATGAAAAGCTGGAGTCAAACAAAATACAACATTACAATAAAAATGGGTCATGCCAACAAGTATTCATTGTTGTGTATGACACCTACTCATCCATATTTTCTATTTTTTATATAAAAGAATGGATGACATAGTTGTATTCCAAAATGTGTAGAACCAGTACAAAAAATACAGCAATTGTTTTTATTACCATTTCTTCTTGAATTTGGAACAACGGTCATCAAAGGAGTTGTTTTAGAAAGCTAGACCTCCCAAAGCCACTCTTTTTGTCGTATCAGTGGATCTGGGGAAAAAAGAGCTAAGAACCATCAAATTTTAAGAGCCACTGCTAATTTAAGTTCATATGTAAGGAGCAATCATATTTTACATTATACTAAGCCAGAATGAAGATGGGATTAAAAATAAGTTCATGCATTTACTCACAAACGCTCCATACTATGGCGATTATAAAGCATCTCACTTTTTCCCCTTACGTATCTACCTAAATGGAAAGAGATCTGCGACAACCACATGGGGACATTCTGACTACCTCCTCCTTGACTTTGGACAAGAGAGTTTGGCAACTAGAATCCAGAAAGTAGAGTCTGTAATTCTGGATTTTATTTCCAGATTGGAAGCCAGCTTTTAGTGACCCATATAATCTGCTTACTCCTCAGATTAATCTGCATGTGCTCGATTCTACATGCAGAATGAGGGACCATCGACCTTTCAGGGGACTGGGCACATGTCTGATCTCGGCTGGATGGTTTATAACCCGTGGGGGAAGCAGGGATACACAGAGAGCACAGACTCATGGGTAAACCGCCTTTGCCTTTCCTTCCCCAGTTATTTCTTTGCCAGTGTGATGGCAGTGCCAGTGAGAAGAAGCAAACAAATCCGAATAGTGGCAGCAGTGCCGCCAACCTCGCCAGGAGTGTTCCCTGTAAACACCGCCACGGAGCCCTCGCATGCCAAGCAAGGCTAAATGCAGTTTCTCTCCTGACACCGCACAATTCATCACCGGGCTAATTGGGAAGGGAGTTTAAGGACTTCTACCTGAAGCTGGTTTTCAGTAGTGGCCAGTATCAGTCTGAAGAGACCCTAAGGAACCAGATATGGCTCTCTTCCCCTTAGAAGGATCTACTCAGGCCCCAAAGGAGATGAGACTTTTCATGAGGTTGGGGAGAGAAGCTGGTGATATATTACGAGCCTCACTCTTTCCATTTCTTCTCTCCTGCTGCCTCTGCTGCTGCTGCTGTTGCTCCTGCCAACACATACGTTCTCCGCCCCCATGGAGGCCCACTGCCAGTTCTCCATCCCCTGCCACCATCAGAAGGATTCATGCATCCATCGCACCTGTTTTATGTGGCTCTCCCAGCCACGTCCACCTGTCTGTAAACAGCTCTGGGGAGACTTTGGGACCAGCTAGTGATGGCACTACGCTACAGGCAGCTTACTGGTGGCTTCTCCTGCAGGGATGGGATCCCAAGATAAATAAGGGACTAAATGAGGGGCATTAGTGCTACCTCTGTGGACTGAATTGTAATCTTGCCATCGTAGGGATGGATTCTATTTCTCACTAATTGAAAGTGGAGTTCCTTTGCTCAGGAAGATTTTTAGCCAAAGTGGTCGATGAAACAAAAACTTGGAAATATTTTCTAGGGCAGGCACAGAAATGGAAGGAGACAGTGAAAATGTTTAGTTGGTACAGGAATCAAAGAAACAGTAGAGCCAGGGAGATGCTCAGAGAGCTAAAAGGGTATCATCAAAACCTGAGCAGCAGAAACCCAGAAGCAAAGAAACTTCAAAACCTGAAATGCCTAGTAGTAAAAATCTGTACCTGAGACTTGACTATTCCTTTCCCCAGAGTCTGTGCCCAATAGCCCAGCCACACGGGAGACGCAATAATACACTGAAGTATAGTATTGTGTATTGACATATTGAAGAGAGTACTCAATGACTATTTGCCAAATTGGATTGAATCGTCAATAACCTGTTCTTGACCCTGAAGGCCCAGCATACTGATACGTAGACGTCATGCTGTTCTGAACAGGAAGAGATAGATTTCAAAGACAGAAGGAGGGATTTGGCGAGAATAAAAGGACGTTCTTCTCTGATGCTAAGTAATGGAGATGAAGGCCCTCCAGTATACTCTTTTTTAGGTATCCTTAAACAAAGACTGAATGCATGCCCTTGGGAACTTAGGAATGGATGAAAACTCAATGACATTGGTTTACTTTCCTGAGTACTTCTTTCAAAGATGTCAGTTGATAAAGAGTCACTGTGGCCTCTTGTCTTGGAAACTTGGCCTAGTGACCAGAATGTCATAACACAGGCCCACTGGCCTTTTGGAACATGCCCTTGATTGCTTAAAAACTCAAATGGGACTTTTCCCAATGATCCTAATGAAGTCTTCTCTCGGGATCCTCAGGGCTAAAGGTCCAGATTTTGGGGGCTACTTTGAATACACACACATTTGGAAACAAAACGCATAAATATTATCGTTTCTTGATTATTCTGGCTATTTTCTTTAGCATCACAAGGATTAATCTTTAGAAAGGTGGAAGAATCCAGCAACACTGGGGTTGGCAGATGGAAGCTATGTTGGGGAGAACCCATATATAAAGGGCCCAATAACGTTTAACGCTGGAGGCAACAGTTCTTCCTCTTTTCCAGAAACTTTTCAGTGTGATTAAAAATAGAACCTAGCAGATTAAACAGAGAACAGAGTTCACTGGATATTTTGAGTCTTGTGCTATCAAATCAAACAGGCTATGAAGAGATGATTGAGGGCATTTCACAAGGGAATACCAGCAGAACTTTTTGGTGGACTAAACATTTAAACTTCTGGAAGCCATATTTTGAAGATCAGAGGTTTAATCATTGCAACAATATCTTCAATACAATATATATTTAAATTAAGGTGTCTCATTGAGAAAGCTCTTTCAAGGATTTTTCGATATTTTCCTTTCAGGATGGATGTTTTGGACATGAATTCCAAGGATAGGGTACGAAGTAATAGATCTCCCCACTGACTGCGTGTCAACCAAAAAAGAACTTCTACACTTAAGAACACTGATTCTTAAGTCAGATGGCGAGAAACAGATGTCATATGATATCCCTTATAAATAAGATCTAAAAAAGTGATACAAAGGAACTTATTTACAAAAGAGAAACAGACATACAGACTTCAAAAACCAAACTTATGGCTATCAGAGTGGAAAGGTCAGGGGGGAAGAGGGATAAATTGGGGATTAACATACACGCACTACTATATATATAAGAGGCAACCAACAAGGACCTAATCCATAGCACAGGAAACTCTACTCAATAGTCTATAATAACCTATATGGGAAAAGAATCTGAAAAAGAATGGATAAGCATATAACTGAATCACTGCTGTACACCTGAAACTAACACAACATTGTAAATCAACTACACTCCAATACAAAATGTAAATAAAAAAAGAACATTGCTTCTAAGGCTTACAATGAAGACTCTAGAAGATTTAATATGAAAGACTCTGATATACGAAGACAACTAAATGTCAAGTGAAAAATAAAATACAAATGTTGAATTCTAAATAAAAACCGAGTTTTCTTTTTTTTTTTTCATATTAACAATGAATTTTATTTCAGTTATAGGTGTACAAAGATCATAAGTCAGTATGATAGATTTTGTGTCCCAAACCCACAGTGCATCCCCCCACCCCCCAGATTGTCTTATTTGAAAAACCAAGGTTTTCCAAAATCTGTGAGTCATTGTCTGTTCTTCAAAGAAGTTCATTGTGTCTCTTTAGTTTCCACATGTAAGCGGTAGCATTGGGTGTTGCTGTCTAATTGTCTGACTGGTTCCACTTCGAATG
>PVHT020000061.1:8882860-9102860 GCA_004024745.2 Catagonus wagneri
TGCCTTTCAAGGATGGGGTCTCTGTTTCCCCCAGTCCTGTGGAGCTCCTGCACACAAGCCCCGCTGGCCTTCAATGCCAGATGCTCCGGGGGCTCTTTCTCCCTGTGCCCGATCCCCAGGCGTGGGGTTTTGACGTGGGGCTCAGAACTCTCAGTCCTGTAGCTGAGTCTCTGTGCTGCAGTTACTTTCCAGTCTGTGGTGCTTCCCACCCGGGAGGTATGGGGTTGCTTCTATCACGTAATCGCCCCTCCTACCTCTTGATGTGGTCTCCTCTTTGTCTTCTGGAGCAGAATATCTTTTTTGGAAGTTTACAGTCCTTTTGGTTGAAGGCTGCTCGGCATTTGTTTGTAGTTTTGCTGTTTTTCGGGAGAGAAGTTGAGCTCCAGTCCTTCTATTCTGCCATCTTAATCCAATCTCCCAAAAACCGAGTTTTCTTTAACATTTCATTAACTCACACATCACTTATTTCTTAGTCATAATGAGAAATGTGAACATAGGATGGTGAGAATATGTACTTTAAACTATTCATTTACAAAGATTCTTCTGGACTTTCATTCAAATGTGTCTGCCTCATCTTATTTAGATATTTTGGTACATGTTATACTCTATAAGCTTCATGTGGGTTGGACTGCCAAAATAAGAAGCACTGAAAATGGTCTTGTCTTTGAAAATAATGCTTTATACTGTCTATTTTTTCTTATTTATGGGGGGTTTTTATATTTAGTGTGGTCTTGACACATTTTTAAAACTATATTATTTAACTCCCAGGACTATATAATTTCACCTTCTTGGTGAAGCCCCTTCCATATGAGGGTTTCCTGCTCACCTCCTGCATTTCCTTCTTTCTTTTCTTCTTCTTTTTTTTTTCTTTTGTTAATATCTACCTGCCAGTTATTCTACTCAATGCTGTGG
Source organism: Catagonus wagneri (assembly GCA_004024745.2). Taxonomy (NCBI): domain Eukaryota; kingdom Metazoa; phylum Chordata; class Mammalia; order Artiodactyla; family Tayassuidae; genus Catagonus; species Catagonus wagneri. Next base: position 8,883,773 of record PVHT020000061.1, read on the forward strand.
AGACTCTGGGCTGCCAAATCATATATATCAGACATAATTTGGTTTAATTTTGTGTTTCACAGTTCTGTACTAAGATTAAAAAAAATTTAAATAAAATAATGTAATAAATGGTCATTGAAAAAAATCAAAATAGAGAATTATATGCAGAAAAAGGTAAGAGCGTCTCTTCTCTCTCCAGGTAGCCTTTCCGACAATTTGTGGAATATTTCCTTGTCCCAATAAATTTTCTGTCTATATTTACACTATTCCACAACTTCTTACACAAACAGAATCACACTTACAAACTTTCCAGAGCATTTCTCGCCTGACACCTTTGCTATGCGATGTTCTCCTTGTATTGTGGTTTGTGGCCAGCAGGTGGTGGGGTTTGGGATTTGAGTCCCCGTGCCGTGGATGTTATGGGTACAATCCACTCCTTCTTTCACTTTTTTGTGTTCGATTCTCATTAGAATTATAAAAGACAGTATTATAAAAGACAAAGCTCCCTGAGACAAAGATCACCTTGTTTCCACATCTTCCACAGAACTTCAGGCTATGCAAGGGGTAAAGAAAGCTCTTAGGAAAGTTCCTTCGTAATGTGGCAGGTTAAGGATCCTGCGTTGGCACAGCTGTGGCGCAGGTCGCAATTGTGGCCCAGGATTGATCCCTGGGATGGGACCTTCCACGTGCTGTGGGCATGGTAAAAAAAAAAAAAAGCTCTCAAGAGATACAAATTAAACTGAATGAAGTTGTACTATGGGCCAGAGGAGGCCAACCCGGAAAAATCACCACTAAATTATAGTGCATGTGGTATGTACATGTATATCTATACATCTAGATGGCTATATCTAGAAATTTAATTTTCTTTTTCCTCAAAGAGCCAATAATATCACATCTATATATGTGACATGTCTAATTTTACCTTTCCTCATCTCCATGAGGTGCAGAGGGACACTTCCAATATTCCCATTTAACAAATCTGGAAATCAGGCAAAGAGAGATTCACTTATTTGTTGGAGGTAATACGAATTAACTGTGGTCCAAAAACTGATCTCCAGTATTTCATACACTTAGTTCAGTATCTGTTCCGGCAAGTACACTGCATTTCTGCCCCTCAAGATTTATATAGGTTTAAGCCCCACGTGAAGAAAAATGAAAAGCCAAATAGGAAAATTAATTACAACATATCAATCAGATCATCCAAGTACCTGTTATTCTTTTATCTATGTTCTTACCGTCACTGTGAGAGCCTGCACAGCGGGGAAGTTCAAGGCGGGATCGTCACGTTGCTCTTGGTAGACCACGTGGTACTGGGAGACGATGCCATTGGGAGATGCTGGTTTCGTCCAATTGAGCAGAACTGAATGAGCGCCAGTGGCTTGAGCCCAGGGCGCTGGTAAATCTCGAGGTGGGGCTTCCAAAGTTCGTACTGATGACCACAGACTCTCCACGGAGCCCCTGGAGTTTTGGGCTCTGACCCGATATTCATAGAGCGTGAAAGGTCTCAGAGTATCCGCATCGTCAATCAATTCAAGGGCTCCTTCTGACCAGAGCAACAAAAGAGAGTCCTCTTCAGTGCCAGCAGGACGTCTGGAAGGAAATCAGGAAGGCAATCGGTGATCTCGCACACTTCAAAAGAAGCTTAGTAGACAGAATAAGAAATTGCTTTTTAGAAGAATTTGTTATAAACTCATATTTTCAACGGTCCCTTTCAGCACTGTAATGAAGACCAGAAGAAGGAACACAGCAGAGGTCTGATTCATTACTACTGCTCTAATATAGGGGGGATATATCCATCTCAAAGGCATAAAGCCTGCACATATTTCTTAGAAAACATGGCAAAACAGAAGTTAAAAAATTTAAAAAGCGAATCAGTACCCACAAACACATTTTTGTATATTACCTTAGAAATTGTTTCTAAAACAAAAATTATAGTGCAATACCTGAAAACAAATATATTACATAAAAATTAGGGAAATCAGAAGCCTATATGTGAGCACTATTAACACTTTTTGGGTATTTTCTGGATCTTTGTCTATATATTGATGTACATGTGTGCAAGTGTGTGCATGTGCACATACTGGGGTTTTTATGTTTTGCACAAATGGAAACAACACATATAATCATTAGAAGTTGATATTATTGGGAATTCTTACCCTTCTATGGTAGATGGACTGCATGCGGTAAGTGTCCCTGTTTGTCTCCCTGTGTCTGGATCTATCACTAATGTGTTCCCAAACTCACTCTGAACTTGGCCCCATGACTCTGGCCACTGGGAAGGCAGATATGATGACTGCAGAGACCTGAAAGGTGTGTTCACATGGAGGATGACCGTCTCACTGCTCCTGGAACCATGAGATCTCCGTGGGAAACTGCCCAGGCTAGCACACTGAAGGATGAGCAACTGCTAAGAGAAGTCCACAGTGCTTACTCTTTTTACCTAGCACCATGCTACCTCGCATTTGTTTCTAGGATGTTTTAAAAATGTTTTAAGTTCACTTCCTGCTGTCACTGATCTCCTCCTCATTTGAAGTTACTCTTCTTAATCCATAATCCTTCAAAGTAAGGATTTTTCCTTCTTGTATTCATCAACAAACCTTAACTGATGACAGCTTGTTACACAGCGGCCTTGTACTGGGAGCAGAGGTTAAAAAGGTGAACATACTCCTTCCTTAAAGGAGCTTGTGGCTGAGTAGAGGAGAGAGAGCTCCATGCCAATTAGTGAAATTGCCATGGTGCATCTTATAGTAGGAATTTGCTTTGGAGCTCTTTAAAGGGCCAAAATCAAGTTCCTTTCAGATGGCTTCAGAGTATGCTCAGGGTATGCTCAAAAAATTCTTTTGGCTACCTGAGAAGGGCATTGACTAGCCCCGTCTTTAGGTTTCATTAATATCAAAACTAAGGCCAAGTAAACCATTTGGGGACTCAATATATAGAGCATTTAAATATCTAAGTAAGAGAAATGGAATTGTTAGTTGCTGAGATAGCCACAAATACCTGATGTTTCATTTGGGATAGAAATTTCACCTGAGTGTGAACTTATGATGCTGACCCGACCAGAATGGGAAGTTCCCAAGGAACTGGGATTTGCCTCTTTCCATGTTCACAGAATTTGAGCCCAGGAAGCTCAGTAATTTTTTGAAGGAATGCCCAAAAGGTATATAATTCCATGGCTTTTCTGCATCTTTATTTCACCTCCGTCTACTCTTCTCTCTATGATGGTAAGAATTCTAGGTTGGGGAAGGATGTACCCAAAGGATGATCCTTTTCTCCTTTAGACGCCTCTCTAGTTGAGATGAGATTGATGAGTAACTCCGTATTTTCCAGGTTGTTAGGAGTAATTAACAGACTCTTCAGAAGCTGGCATATTCACATGCTGCCATATCAGATTAACCATCAAAACGGAAAGGGTTATTAAGACAAAGTAAATGACGGTTCCTTTCACTAAAAGGCAGGATATTGAAAATCTCTGGCTTTGGGACTCTGACGGTCCTCAAGTTGATAAATCACTATGACCTAGGGATGAGCAATGACAATTTTCCTGCTGGAGGCTACAGAGGCTTCACAGATACTCTCAGTGACCTGCAATTACCGTTCCCCAACCCACCTCATTATTTCCTGCTACCGCGTGTGGGCCAGACTCTACACTCAGTGTAGGTTTGCAGGGTTGGCCTTTGTACTTACTGCAGATACCAGGTACCAGGAGTGTCATTGGGAGGGGCCATTCTAATGAGGACCACAGGGCTCACAGCCACGGACTCCTCTCAGCGAGTTTTTTAAAAAGGCATTTGCTAGGGACATAATACAGACAAACAGAGGGACTTCTAGAGAGAAATAAAATGTTCTGTTTTGTCTGGCTTCAAACTTTCTCTGACAATTGAATTTATTTTTATTAAACTCATAAATTTGCACATTGAGGTATAGCCACGGCTGTCACAAAACCATTTTAAAAAAGAAAAAACAAGACGATAAAAAGGAAAAATGAAGAAAAGAAAGAAAACATAAAAACAGTAAAAAAGAAAATACACACACACACGCAACTGACACTCTTAAAAAACTGCTCTGAGGGTGTGAATTTTAAAAATCTATACTATGTGAGAGATTAAGCATTATATTAACTTCAAGTTTATCCATCAGAACAATGAAAGGATACAGCCTAGTTAAGTATTTCTTATCTCTGCTAAATACACAGTTAATATTACAGTGAGGTAAACATTCCATTTGTGGTATTAAAAATAGAACATTTTTATGTCTGAATAAGCTTTGAACAGATGACAAGTATTCCTAATTTATTTAAGATGTAGGCTTTGGTTGTCCGTTTAACTGTAAGGATTTCCTCCCGAACAGCCTGTGTTTAGGGAAATCACATTTTCCTTTCTTTCCAAAGAGCCAAATGGTTATTCTACACTTAAGCCCATTTGGGAGACACTTCAAAAATGCACTTTTCCAACTAGAGCTAATTTAATGTTGCTTAAGGGTAAGAGGAACACAAAAATAATTATTACAACTAGGAACTACATATTTCAGAAGGCATTCATACTTATGTTGTCTTCATGTAGCAGAATCTTTTAAAGAACGCCTTACCCTCTTGGAGTGCCAGCAGCCCTCCGTGCTTATCTTCAAAAGCAATTAAAACAAAATCTTACAACTCAATGCATTTCCCATAACAATTTAAGATTATGAAACTGCCAACCTTACCTCATGAAGAATATTAAGAATACTCTGAATTTGAATAAATAGCCAGAGACACCTGTGGTCAGAGGAGATGAGTTGCAGACCTTGGTCTTGCTACCTCCTTAAATGACCTTGGGCAAACCTACCTGTGTTCTCGGGTTTCCATGTCACTTTGCAAAGTGAAGTTAATACTCTTATAGTGTAAAATGTCTAGAATTTTGGTAAGAATTAAATCAAGTAATGCATATGAAAACCACTGGGTCAAAAGTAATATACTGCACAAATGATGCTATCTTGGAAATGATGTCCAAAGCTGAAAGAGGATATGGAGAAAAGGGAACCCTCCTACACTGTTGGTGGGAATGCCAACTGGTGCAGCCACTATGGAGAAGAGCGTGGAGCTTCCTTTAAAAACTAAAAATAGAGTTACCATATGATACAGCAATCTCATTCTTGGGCACACATTTGGAAAAGACAAAAACTCTAATTTGAAAAGATAAACAAACCTCAGTGTTCATAGCAATGCTATTTACAGTAGCCAAGGCATGGAAGCAATGTAAATGCCTATCGACAGATGAATGGATGAAGAAGATGTTACTGTGTATATATGCAATGGAATATTATTAACCCATAAAAGGAAATGAAATAATTTCATTTGCAGCAACGTGGCTGGACCTAGAAATAACCATACTAAGTGAAATAAGCACAAGACAAATACCATATGGTATCACTTCTATGTGGAATCTTAAAAAAATGATACAAATGAACATATTCCCAAAACAGAAATAGAGTAACAGACATAGAGAACAAACTTATGGTTATGGAAAGGGGAAAGGTGGGGGGAGAGAGAAATTAGGAATTTGGGATTAACATATACGCACTATACATATAAGAGAGATAAACAAGAAGGGCCTACTGCATAGTCCAGGGAACTACATTCTGTAACCTAGAATAAACCATAATGGAAAAGAATATGAAAAAGAATGTCCATGTGTAACTGAAAACGGAAACTAATAAGCATTGTAAATCAACTATGCTTCTATAAAAAAAGAAATGATATACAAAACTGTATTTAGGAAGACAAATCTAGCAGTTGTGTAAAGACTGCAATGAAGAGGAAGTGACAGCAGGTAGTCATACAATGAAGAGGTCACCTCAGCAGTCCACAGGAGAATAAATATGGATCCTGAATTAGGCTGATGATAGAGGAAGTGGAAACGCAGGTTAGTAAAAATATTCTTTGGGAAAGTTGAATCATCCAGCTTTCTGGAGTGAGTGGCTATTCTTGTGTTGTGGAGAAGAGACTTCAAAGATCTCCCCAGGATTTTAGGACTTAAGAGCATTTGAAACTCTTCAGTGATTGGTCATGTAACTGGCCTGTGAGGACCATGTCGGAGTCACCTTCTGAGATTTCTAGTCCCATTTTACATTCTAGTCAAAATCCCATGCTTGTCCATGGTTCCCTTGAGTGCTATGATATTTCATGCTTCTGTGGCTTTGATACCTGTTCATTCTGTTTTGCAGTGCCTCATGCCATCCTCTTTCATTTTCTACTCCTTCCTATAGGCTAACTCTAAATCATCTTTTAGAACTCCGCCCTCAGTCACTTTCTCCAGAAAATCTTTCTCTTGCTTCTCTCAAGCAGAGTTATAATATCCTCCTCTGTGCTGTCTTTTCTTTATTGATTCACTCCTCATACAGCATTGTAACAGACTCTCCTTTTTTCTGTCTCTCATACTATACTACAAGCTCCCTTAAGGCAAAGACTATCTCATCTTTCCACAGAGTTCCAGTACCCAGTCAAACATGGCACATTATACTAAATGATGAAAATTTTTTGAAGCCATGACTGGATGACTAACTGGCTGACAAAAAGAATCAAGAGTCTGGTTCCTAGAAGAACCAGAAAAATGACCCCGTTATTAAATTATTGTCTCTCAGCTCTCAACATATGCTTCCATATTTGGCTTTATCACAGTGGAGCTGGGACTCTTGTCAACTGCGTTTCTACTTTGCCAGCCAACTCTATGTTGGTCTCTGCCGGTAGGGGGCGCCAGCAGGCAAAGAGTGAGCTGAAAGGAAAAAGAAACTGGCTCCTTCCTATATTGCTTCCTGTTTGCTTGCTGATTGTGTGAGCTCCTATTCAGCAAGGGTTCTTCTCTTTGGAAGCAGTAGGTCCATCTCCCTTAGGAGCAGATGATTCAAGTACGGAAATTTTCTAACACTTGGAAACCCAGCTTCAGCTCACACTTCCTCCCACAGACACCTGCACCAGTTGGCAGGTGCCCCCTCCTCAGGTGTCTGGGCCTCAGCATCACAGCTGCTCCCCTCTAAGTTTCTAAGTTTTAATAATTCAAGCTCTTTCCCTTTGGTCCCTCAATCCTAAGAGTAGTAGCTGTTTCCTGCATTTCCTACTTTTCTGATATCTTAGAGTTCTCTTTTCATCCTATCAGCTACCTAATTAACAAATTAATAACCAGTTAATAATTACTTAATTAAATTCTTCCTGTTAAAATAACTGGTGTGGTTTCCCTTTTCTGAACAGAACTTGATTACTATAGAAAATGATTACTAATTCACAGAAAGAGGGAAACAAGAAAATCATAACGAGGGTGATGACAGACTTGCATCTAGACTCACTAAATTTATTATTTTTGTCTTTGTCCCACATGCTGATTATAAAAAGTAACTTGTGTAAAAACATAAGAATCATCCATTACCACCTCTAGGAGATAAGTGCTGTTAACCTTCTTTTGGTGTTTAATATTTCAGGTATTTTTCATGCATATATAAACGTAAAAAAGATTCTATATATTTAGAGAAAAACAGAACCATCCTAGGCATACTGTCATGCACACTCGTTCCTTTATCATCATGAACCTCTTTCCTTGCTCTTAAATATACATATATAACTGCCAGATTTGTCTTCCCAAAGCATGGCTACGGACGGTACCTCTTGGATAACTACCTACTTTTAATCATGTTTTATATTTAACTTAGTACCTCCACATACATGATTTCATTTAATTCTCACAAAATTCTAGAGGTTAATTATTTTCTATGTTTATTAGCCAAACTAACATAAAAATGGAAGCTTAGGGAACATACTAACTCACCCAAGGTCACATAACTAGTAGGTGGCAGATCCAGGACCTGGAAGCCATATCTTTTGACTACAAATGCCATGCTCTGTCCCACTCTGTCACATTGTATCTCTATTGTACCTTCAACCTTCAATGGCTCACGTTGCCTAAAAATCAAATTAGAAACTCCTCAGCTTAGTATTTAAAGTCTTCCAAAATCTACCATCAGGCTGATCTTCTAAATTCCCCCTACACGTAACAGTGTCCAGTCAAGCCTGACCATTACTGAAACCCTGTGCGTTCAGTGTTGGGAGCTTTGCCTATTCTACTAGTTTTATTCATCGAGATATCTTTTCCATCAGACTCTGCTTGCTAATATTTTATCTACCATAAAAGCAATAGAACACAAAGCTCCGAAATGGAGGAAATGACACATTGGAATTTTGTATATGAGCATTTCAAATCAGTGAATTATAAAATAATGTTGACAAACTAGATAGTTTCCTTCAAAAAATGAATGCCTAGATTTATCTCATTCCTTAAAACAAAATCAGTCTATTAACTAAACTCAAAATGGCTTAAAGACTTACATGTAAGACAGGACACCATCAAACTCCTAGAAGAGAACACAGGCAAAGCATTCTCTGACATCAACCTTACAGTGTTTTCTCAGGTCGGTCTCCCAAGGCAACAGAAGTTAAAAGCAAACACAAGCCAATGCGACCTAATCAAACTTACAAGCTTTTGCACAGCAAAGGAAACCATAAAAAAACCCCAAAAAGACAGCTTACATAATGGGAGAAAATAGTTTCAAATGATGTAACTGACAAGGGTTTAATCTCTAAAATATACAAACAACGTATACAACTCAATAGCGAAAAAGGCAACAATCCAATTGAAAAATGGCAAAAGACCTGAATAGACATTTCTCCAAAATATATATACAGATGGCCAACAAGAACATGAAAAAATGCTCAACATCACTGATTATTAGAGAAATGCAAATCGAAACTACTATGAGGTACCACCTCACACCTGTCAGAATGGCCATCACTATTAAGTCCACAAATAACAAATGCTGGAGACGGTGTGGAGAAAAGGGAACCCTCCTGCACTGGCGGTGGGAATGTAAATTGGTACAACCCCTATGGAAAACAATATGGAGCTACCTTAGAAAACTATACATAGAACTACCATACCTAGCAATCCCGCTCTCGGGCATATATCTGGAGAAAACTTTCCTTGAAAAAGACACATGCACCCGCATGTTCATTGCAGCACTACTCACAATAGCTAAGACATGGAAACAACCTAAAAGTCCATCAACAGATGATTGGCTTAAGAAGATGTGGTATACATACACAATGGAATACTACTCAGCCATCCAAAAGAACAAAATAATGCCATTTATAGCAACATGGATGGAACTAGAGACTCTCATACTAGGTGAAGTAAGTCAGAAAGAGAAAGACAAATACGATATGGTATCACTTATATCTGGAATCTAATATACGGCACAAATGAACCTTTCCACAGAAAGTAAACCTTGGACATGGAGAACAGATTTGTGGTTGCCAAGGGGAGGGGAAAGTAGTGGGATGGGTTGGGAATTTGGGGTTAACAGATGCAAACTATTGCCTTTGGAATGAATAAGCAATGAGATTCTGCTGTATAGCACTGGGAACTATATCTAGTTACTTATGATGGAGCATCATAATGTGAGAAAAAAGAATGTATACATGTATGTGTAACTGGATCACCTTGCTGTACAGTAGAAAATTGACAGAACACTGTAAACCAGCTATAATGGAAAAAATAAAAATCATTATAAAATAAATAAATAAAAGCTATAACCAAAAAAAAAAAAAATCAGTCTATTAACATAAGACCAGAAACCCTAAAACTCTTAGAAGAAACTGTAGGCAGTGAGTTCCTGGACACTGCTCTTGGCTCTGTCTTTTTGGATCTAACTTCAAAGGCAGTGGCAATAAAAGCAAAAATAAACAAATGATACTACATAAGACTAAAAGCTTTTGCTCTTTTAAAAACTTTTAATGGGAGTTCCCATTGTGACTCAGTGGGTTACGAACCTGACTGGTATCCAAGAAGACATTGGTTTGATCCCTGGCCTCACTCAGTGGATTAAAGATCTGGTGTTGCCATGAGCTGTGGTGTAGGTCACAGATATGGCTCAGATCCGGCCTTGCTGTGGCTGTGATGTAGGACTGCAGCTACAGCTTTGATTTGACCCCTAGCCTGGGAACTTCCATATGCTGTAGGTGTGGCCCTAAAAAATAAATAAATAAACAAACAAACAAACAAATAAATAAATACACAAAAATCTTTTGAAGGAAATCATCAATAAGATAAAAAGTCAACCTACTGAATGGGAGAGGATATTTGCAAGTCATGTATCTCATAAGGAATTAATTCTCAAAACATACAAAGAACACTTACAGCTTAATAACAGAAAAACAACCGATTAAAAAATGAGCAGAGTGTCTGAAGAGACATTTTGTTACAAAGAAGAGATACAGATGGCCGACAGGCACATGAAAAGATGCTCAACATTACTAATCATCAGGGAAATGCAAATTAAAACCACACTGAGATATCACCTCACACTTGTCAGAATGGCTGTTATCAAAAGGACAAGAAATAACAAGTATTGGTGAGGATGTGGAGAAAAGGGAGCTCGTGTGCACTGGTGATGGAAATTTAAATTAGTACAGACACGATGGAAAACAGTTTGGACGCTCCTCAAAAAAATGAAGAATAGAACTGCCATATGATCCAGCAATTCAGCTTCCGGGTATTTATTCAAAGAAAATGAAAACACTAATTTTAAAAGATATACTTATCCCTCCATCCAATTAAGCATTTCTTTTTATAATATCCAAGACAGGGAAGTAGGAAAGTAGCCTAAGTGTTCATCTAAGGATGTGGTATATATGTGGTACACACACACACACACCATGCTACTTGGCCATAAAAAAGGATGAAAATTTTGAAATTTGAAATTTTGCTGTTTGTGACAACAAGCATGGCCCTTGAAGGTCCATGATAAGTGAAATAAATCAGAGAAAGGCAAATACCATGTGATTTCACTCATGTGTGAAATCTAAAAAAAAAGCAAACCAAACGAACAAACAAAAGAAAACAAAACCAAACTCATAGATGGAACATATGGGTGGCTGAAAGAGGGGAGGGCTGTGAAAGATGGGCAGAATGGGTGGAGGCGGCACAGACTTTGAGGCATAAAAGAAATAAATAAGTGTGTAATGTACAGTGTGGTGACCAGAGCCAATAACACTATGAAATTCTGAAAATTTGTAAGTTGCTAAGAAAGCCATAAAAAAAAGTTCTCAACATAAGAGAAAAAATTTGTAAATTTGTATGGTGACAGATGGTAACTAGAATTATTGTAGCAATCATTTTGCAATGTATACAAATATTATAATGTTACGCTGTACACCTGAAACTAATGTAACGAAACTAATGTAATGTCAATTATATTTCAAAAACACAAAAAACAAAATCCAGTCTGTATTTAAATATAAGAAGTAGAGCCATAAAAGTGCTGAAAGAAATAATTGAGGTGTTATTCTTAAGATGATCACTAACAGAATTTCCTTAGTACACAAAATGCATAGACAAGTAAACAGGAAATAATCCAAAAGAAAATAGTCTTAGATATTATATACACACACAAATAAAAAGTATATATTTGAAATAAAGGAAGAACCTGACTTGACCAAAATTTTAATTAAACAAAAATAATATGCTAACATATTGAACTGGCAAAGATTTGAAAGAGTCTTGAGTCCCAATACTGATAGTTTTCAGAATTTATATACCATTTTTAGAAGACCGTATAGCAATCTCTAAAAATTTAAAATGCACAAAATTGAATCCTGTACTTCTAGTACTAAGGATAATCCTCCATAAGCTTATTGTAAGGAATTTTTTTAAAGAATTGCTGTTGTAATGAAAACTCGGAAATCACCTAATTTCCCGGCAACAGGGGACTAGTTAAATAATACATGATACATGATACACATCCTTATAATAAAAGATTGTTGAGTCATTAAAAGAAATGAGGTGTGTATCAAAATGCCTAAAGAATATCTGAACAGTGTAATTCCTTTATGTAAGGGAAACTATAAAAAGATATCAGTTACACATATTACAATTAATAGCAGTTACATCTATTGATGGGAATTATATATGTCATTGGAAAGTCATAAAGAAGGGATAAATAATCTTTGCAATCTGTACTGTTAGAATGTTTTCCCGACAAATGTATTTCTAATTTAAATAGGATTAAATTTCTTTTCGTGAGGCCAAGTCTCAATGACATCAACTTCATCCATGAAGATTCCATAAATATTCCAGATACAAAGAATCCCTGTCTTCTGTACATTTTTTTGGTAAATATTTATATTTCTCACATTATACTGCTCTTCTTTTTTGTTTGCTTATAGTCTCCTACTATAGTAAAGGTCCCTAGTAATAGGGCTCCAATCTTAGAGTAGATATGGACATTATCTACCTATTTACCTGTCTGTCCATCCATCCATCCATCCATCCATCCATCCATCCATCTTCACATCCATACTATTCACACAACACAAACTGACTGCATAAAAATTTTCACCTTGAATCAATGCCCCTTTTCCTCAATCAGCTTAATTATTCATTCTAAAAATTATTATTTACAGTTCCCTGCTTAGAATATTTTTCCGTATCATCCATCCATTCAAACTGTCTCAGATTTTATCCTTCAAAACCGCAACTCAGTTTTTTGAATACTCAGTTATTTGAATACTCAGAAAGTTCATCACCTATTTCTGCTTTGAAATTGTTTAGAGGATAGTTGTACATATTTTGTCTTTTATTGAACACTGATCAAATCTTTCTACTTATTTAAAGGGGCTCCTTTTGAGAGTAAGAGCCCACACATTTTTGTCTGTATTAAAATGGAAGCCTCTGGAGTTCCCATCGTGGTGAAGCAGAAACGAATCCCACCAGTGTCCATGAGGTTGCGGGTTCGATCTCTGGCCTCGCTCAGTGGGTTGAGGATCCGGCGTTGCTGTGAGCTGTGGTGTAGGTCACAGATATGGCTCGGATGTGGCGTTGCTGTGGCTGTGGCATAGGCTGGAAGCTACAGCTCCAATTGGACCCCTGGCCTGGGAACCTCCATATGCCGTGCGTGCAGCCCTAAAAAGCAAAAAAACAAAACAAAACAAAACAAAACGGAAGCCTCTAGTCGGAGATCATTTTCTTATGTGTTTATGAAGTCAAGAAAAAGTGTTGGGTGGAAGTTGTAAATGGACGCTGGATCTTGCAGATGGATTTTGCCATTTACGAGATTAGAGATAAAATAAAGGGGAGATACTGAAGAATCTTTATTCTACAAGCTAAACTTACTTTGAGAAGGAAGCAGGTGCCCAGGATGGCCCTCTCTACATCCTATCGGGAAATAAGCTGCAAATACTAACATAAAGGCTGTCCCTATTGCAGGAAATGTCCTTTGTAACTCACATGTGATCAACAAAGTAGCCTAAATAAAATAGCAAATTAACAGGTGAACTAACCGGAAGCTATGGCACGAATAGTCTTGTCCTTGCTAGGTTATTTTTTGTTTTTCTTTGTTTCAAGTCATCAACATCTGTTTATTAGGGCACCCCTTTTTTATTTTAACAGGATAATATTTAGAGGCAACCCAGAAACAATGGCAGGGAAATGATCTGGGGGAATGATGGGGGGGAAATGATCTGGAGGGGTGGAGGGCGCACAGTGACAAACATTTTCAAGATGGGACTGGCAAGTTGGCTTCCTGCAATTTAATGAAAATATCTGCATAGGTCAAACTCCATCTTTGATTTGAGCTAAATGGATTTCCTTTGGTGGTGATAGAAGAAAGAGAAGGCAAATGATGAAGCAGAAATTATATGCCATAACCTCCCCAGAAATACCACGGGCTGGCAGCTATAACCATACGAGGGGCTCTCTGCAGTCCCAGAATGAAAAAGAACTATGTGTCTACATTCTATTTCTGTCCTTACAAATTTCTGATTTTTTTTTTTTTGCAGCTATCTAAGAAAAATTTGATATTGTTGTAGTCTAAGCACATTTAAACTTCAGCTGGAATAACTGCCAAGTGATTCATGCCTATGTAGGTGAATATAACGATTGTATCTGGAGCCCCAGTGCGCCATTTTCATTTCACTTTAAATAAAAAACAAAATGTATCTATGTCAGTCAGTGCCCTTCTGCTGTACTCAGAGGTATCAAACAGGCTACAATTATGATTGTGAAGTGATTGTGTCACATTGGAGGAAGGTTTATTGCTTTTGAGTCTGCTAGGCAGTAACACATTCTGTTTCATATTACTCTTTATATCATTGTTTGGCTGTGACTAGAATAATCAAATGCCATCAAATGCTGTCAAATTCAATTTACAGTATTTTTCATTGAAGCGGGCTTTCTGCCTTATATTTCCTGTTTTCCCTCTCTATTGCTGCCATGGAATAGTCACTGTAATCATGAGCTTTATTTACAAAACCAACAGAGTGAAGCCACATCCTGGTCTATAACAGATACTTTATTTCCCTTTATTCAGAATAGGAATTTGATGTGCTTTTCTCATACAATTAGCATTAAGTAGATGAAAGAAAACTATTCTAAGAGAATGGGCATTTTTAGAGGCTGCACTAATGTGCTTAGCGTAAAATGTAAATTCACATTAGCCATTTTTACATGTTCATGTGTATCTGAATCAGAAACTATTATTCTTCAAATTAATGTTTGCTGAAAAGAAATTTGGCCTGGTCATTTTTTGGCAATGTCATTTACATAACCAGAGAATACAGTAATACTCTCTCCTTTTATAATTTTCCTACAAACCCGTCGCTCATCGCTGAAGATTGGGCTGAATCAAAGGGTTTTAATATCTGAAGTTATAAGGGGAGCCTGAACTAAGTTTCACGATGCATCCAGGGTGTAGGACCGAACAAAAAAGATGTGAGGCTGCTGGAGAGACTGACAAAGGATATTGAAGTGGGCAAGGATGTGAGAAAAAAACGTGTTGGGCTTTCTATGCCTGATGTAAATGCATGGCTTTTGGAATGGAGTTTTCCTCTGCAAATCCTTTATGTCTGTCAGTGTCTGTCTTGGAAAGTATCTTTTCTGTCTCAGTGCTATGATCTGAATGATGCCCCCCACCCCCAACCCCGAATTCTTATGTTGAAATCCTGACGTCCTAGGGGATGGTATTAGGAGATGGGGTCTTTCGGCGGTGATGAGGCCCCCATGAATGGGATTAGTGCCCTTATAAGAGACTCCACAGGGCCTCCTGCTGCTCTGCCATGTGAAGACAGTGAGGTGATGGCCATTTCTGAACCAGGAAGGGGGCCCTCACCAGACAGCAAGTCTGTCAGCACCTTGATTTCGGACTCCCCAGCCTCCAGGACTGTGGGAAATCAATGTTTGTTGTTTATAAGCCATCTTATTTATGTATTTGTATTATAGCAGCCTGAAGGGCCTGAGATGGATGGCAAGCTCTGTTTGTTTTATTTGGCAAGCTCTGTTTATTTTCTCCTTTCCTGCTCTCTCTCTTCACCTCTCTCCCTCTAACTCTCTCTGTGGCTGTGTCTTTTTCTCTCTCTCCTCTTTCCTCCTAATTATTCACTGTGCATTTGAAAAAAAAAAGATTCATTTAAAACCACATCCATACTGATAAGTGAAACTTGGATCACGGGGCACAATACCCTTCAAGCCCAAATGCCCACGGAGCCTCCCTTACTCGCCCCCTCCTCTCTGCCCCGCTGCTCTCATTCTCACTCTCTCCCCCCTTCTCTTCCTCTCCCCTCTCTTTCCCTCTTTTCTTCATTTCAGGCGAATATACTTAATTCTGCACCTCATGGTAAAAAGGAGCTGCATTAACACCATCTAGCCTGCTGAGCGGAAACCTTCAAACAGAAGGGGAACTGCAGAGTCAGCCCCTCTCCGCTCAGAAAAAGTACCATCTTTTGAGGATGAGAAAAAGCCTTCCTAACCTCCCCATACCTGGGACGGGACGTAATTAGAACAAGACCTGGTTCTTCCTCGGGAATGGATACGTTTCTTGGCCCGTGAGCTTCCAGAGAACAGCTCTATCACTCCATCAAGGTTTCCGGGGCTATTAGGTCTCATCTTTCAAAGAAGGCTCAAGGAGTTCCCTTGTGGCACACAGTAGGTTAAGGATCTGGCATTGTCACTGCAGCAGCCCGGGTCACTGCTATGGCGCAGGTTCAGTCCATGGCCCGGGAACCTCCACATGCCACAGGTGTGGCTGCAAACGAAAAGCAAGGAAGGCTCAACCAAAAAAGTTACATAGTAGTTGTCTTTTTTCCTTGGATAATGTGTAAAAGTTTCTAGTTTCAGTGTTAGTTTCCAGTTGGTGCTTCAAAACAGATGAATTCTCATCCATTCCATATGGAAACAGAGACGTATTGGATTCTATAATCCTGGAAGAGTACACCTTCTTAGATACTTAATGGTAACAGTCACGGTCAACATTACCTGTGAATAAAGTAGTTGATGATGACTCCGTTTGGTTTTTTAGGTGGCCTCCATTTAACCTCTATGCAGGCTGACCCCAGTGCCTTAAGAATAGGGGGATTTAGATCCAGGGGGGCTGCTTCAGACGTTTTGACAAACATCCTGCTGCTAACTCCGCAAGCTCCTTAAAGGAAAAAAAAAAAAAAGAGAGAGACCTTTCGTAATTTGTCAGGCAGGGGAGAGAATTACACAGGCATAGAGAAGGGTAAGGATATCATGACAATCATTTTATCTGAAATTTTGTATACGCGCATATATACATATTTTAGGCTGGGATTATAAATCTCTACAGGATTTGAATATTTAAATAAGAGATAATTTTTGGAAAATTCAGTAATTTAACCACACATTTATATAGGCATAGACAATAAAGCTCGCATTTATCTGAACTGAGATTTCTCTAGTTTACTACAGTTATTCCAGCCAGAAAGTGATAACATAACATGCTTCAATTTCATAAAAACTTGTGTGACCTGCACATCTTGTAGCTCTTTTTTTTTGGTTGTGCCTACGGCATGCAGAAATTCCTGGACCAGCGATCGAACTCACGCCACAGTAGTGACCAGAGCCACGGCAGTGACAATGCCGGATCCTTAACCTTCTAGGCCACCAGGGAACTCCCTTGCATGCTCTTAATAGTATCTTATTTTTGCCAATATTTAAAAGTAATGAGTGTTCTCTCGACACACATGAATCAAACAATGAATGTGAAAGATATTGCATCTTCATAGCATAATTTTACAGAGAGATGCAGAAGTTGGATTTTACATTTCAATCAAGAAAAAAAACTTCATTTAAAGCTATTTCCATGTGAATAAGCTGACCACTGAATCAAGGAAAGCCATACCCTTCAAAACCCAATGTCGTGGTCTGGTTTGGAGAGAAAAGTAGGCAAACTGACTCACAATTTCGGAGACGAAGCAGAGCAAAACTGCAGGTCCCTTGTCCTAACCAGCTGTGTGGGAAACAGTACTTATTTGGAAACGGAAGTTCCTAAGGTCAGGTGTGCATTACATGTTGACTGTAAGATTGGTCCATTTCTTCCTCTAAGGTGCAGCCACATGTTCTGTACACCAATAGGAGCTACTCCCTTTCTCTCTCAGAAGTTGGGTGTTACATAGTATATAACACTTGCAGGAAGGCTCTTCCTTAAGACCACACAGATAGATGATGATTTCATTGACTGCTACCCTAAGCCATGAAACTCAAGGTGACACTTTGTATACACGAGATGGGTATCAGGCAAACCCCTAGGAATGTTAAGATTCATCTGAGTGCAACTCAACTTCTGAAAAATGTCTCCCTGCTCTGTCCCCATCCCTGAGTAAAACTGAAATAGATCCAAGGTGAGCACTATTAAGAGTTTTGCAATACCTATTTCTTTTTATATTATCAAAAATTCCTTTATGGAATCCAGGTGTTTTTCTTTTAAAGGGCCTTATAAAACAAGACTCTGAAAAACCACCCTTTTAATGTATTTAAATATTCATGATTTAATGTGCAGAAATGCATAATGCCTCACTCAATGCCAGGCTCTGATTTTTCTGGGTAAACAGTCCAGTACAAATAAGAAATGAAAAGTTGATCCTTGCGTTTGAATTGGGAACCTATTCCTTTTTAAAGAAATTTTGAAAAAATGAAAGGCTTTTAAAAATAAAAACCCAGGATGAATGTCTGAAAAGACTTTTACCATTTTGACATGCTTGTATCCTTATCTCGTACTGTGTGAATGGATCCAGATTTTCCAGAAGGGTGGACTGATTTTGGCCAACAGAGGAGATCAGAGGTGCTATGCTTCCAGGATTGACCAAGACATTATACTCCACGGGCATTTTGGGGGTGAAGATCCCTTTAAAGACAGAGACAGAGAGAAAATAAAAATACATATGTATGTAGTAGGTTCAATCAACAAATGGTCGATGAATGCTTGCCTCTTACGAACAACGTATGTTTAAAAAATTTACATCAGTGATATATTATTGCTTAATATAGCCATCAATAACTGCATGAAACTTAAGTTGGAAAGTATTAGAATGCCTACTCCAAAAGTAAGAAATGTGTATCACCCATTTTGAAGTGTAATAATTCTATTCAAAGATGTGCTCTGTGGGCAAATAAAAACGAAGGCATGTTTCACTTCTTAAAAAATACAAGGCAATTAGAAATGGTGCCATATATTTTTTCCTGGGCTCACTTACTCTTAAAGTCCATAAAAAAGACCCACGAGTTTTGCTTGTGACAATAATTTTTCCATGGGCATTGTGTATGCATCTAGTCTGACACGGATCCTTGACATAATAGCCCATAAAGTATCCAAATCATAGTCTACCTAGAGAATTCTCAGTGTGTTAATTATGGAGTCAGGACTGTCCACCTGTCACTGAGACTTATGGACCTAAATATATATGAAATTTGGGTTCAGAAACTGTCATTTTTCATAACGCTTCCTAAAAAAAGAACGTTTTGTCATTTTAGCCCCTTCCCGATCTACTCACAGAATGAAATGCCTGTAAGTTTTATTGGGTCGTGAACAACAGGCACACCTTTTTCTTTCTGTCTTTTTAGGGCCACACTGCGGGATATGGAAGATCCCAGGCTAGAGGTGGAATCGGAGCTGCAGCTGCTGGCCTACACCACAGCCACAGGAATGGCAGATCTGAGCTGTGTCTGCGACCTACACCACAACTCCTAACAACGCCAGATCCTTCACCCACCAAGCGAGGCCAGGGATCTAACCCAAGTCCTCGTGGATACTAGCTGGGTTGGTTACCGCTGTGCCACAACGCGAACTCCATTTTTTTTTAATATGCCACTTTTTTAAGGAGAGGATGTGAGCCTTGAATGAAGAAGATAACGAAGTTGCTCACAAAAGTATCTCAGCGATCTGATAGTTTCTAACACATGTGGGCTTCAATACTTACCTTCGGAGTACTTAAATAAGTTTCTTTGCTACAGAAACAGGAAAATCCACAGCATAGGACTCAGTAACCCACGAGAGATGAGGTGCAAAGAATGAAACGTGGTTTCTCTTTTTGTAGATAGAGTTCCAGTGTGTAACGGGCAGATAGGTACCACAAACCTGAGATGCCCAGGATTTTGTGTAAGAGAGATGAAAACAAGGAGTCTTAGAGGGAAATATTAACCACAGTCAGAAGGACCGATCAACCGTTTCCTCTGGAAAGGTGCTAGATGGTGTGAATTTGCCAACACAGACTGAGAATTTTAACTTTAATTTTAGAGCATTCTAGTTAAACCCTTGGTGACTCTTGTCTTTATGGCTGATCTCACTGTTAATCTATCACTGATTCCTAAATTCCTACCTCTGGCTGTCTATCTCTCCTGTCTATTTGTATTTGCAACAGCTTGTTTTACAGACACCTCAATCTAGACAGGTCTGAAAAAGATTTTCACTGATTTGCGTTCCCAGACCTGTTCTCGGGCTTCCTTTCTCCATTTCCCCACACTGGAGGCCTTGGGGCAAGAACCTTAGCAGTAAGACACTTAGTGCAGACTCTGCTTTCTTTACTCTCAAGCTCAAGTGACCACTAGCCTTTATCAATTATTTATTTACAAAGCTTTTTTTTTTTTTCTATTTTGGGCATCCTGCAGCATACAGAGTTCTTGGGCCAGGGATCAGATCCGAGTCACAGTTGCAGTCAAGGGCACAGCTGTGGCAATGCCAGATCCTTAACTTCCTGTGCCCGGCCGGGGACTGAACCTGCCTCCCGGCGCTGCAAAGATGTTGCTGATCCCATCGCACCGCAGCGGGAACTCCTGAGTTTTATATATAATCAGCAACATGAGACTCTGAAGGTGTTAACGCGACCCATCCTGTATTTGAGGAGATAACACTGCTCGCAGGGGAACGATGGATTGAAAACATGCGAGCCAGAAGGTAAGGCTACTGGTTTGAAAGTCCTTGCGTGGGTGTAGCAATAACACAAAACAAGACAGCATTTCATTGCATTTCTGTTTTTATGCCAGACAGCATACATTATCTCATTTGATATCATGAGAATGTCACTTTACACAGCTGGGGGCTTTGTGCCTTTTTTTTTTTTTTTTGACCACACCCTCGGCATGTGGAAGTTTCCCGGGCCACGGACCGAATCCACGTTACAGCAGCAACCCAAGCTGCTGCAGTGACAGCTCTGGATCTTTATCCCACTGCACCACAAGAGAACTCCCGTTCTCCTCTTTAAGGTAGTTCCAATGCTTAGATTGTGAGGACAAAATAGTAGCTCAAATGTTGATTGAATGAATGAGTGACGACAATATTGTAATATAAATATTATTAGTTTTTTTGTTGTTAATGAGAAAATTAAGGCCCAAAGGAAAAACTTGTTCTAAATACAGCACTGATTAACTGTGGCAGCCAGACTTGACCTCAAGCCCATCCGATACCAAAACTTACTCCTCTATATTTATATTGTCTCTGGATAATGAAGACTTGGATTAGAAAAACCAGGGGGAACAGTGAAAGGCTAATTTTGAGAGAACACATACAGACAGTCAGAGCAGGTTTGGAGACCGAATAGTTACAGGAGAAAACACTGATTGAGGAATCAGGATTACTACTGATGGAATAACGCCATAGGTGAATATTTAAAGTCCTGAAGAGCAGGTTTCCTAAACAGGTGTATATATACACCCCCTGGACATTTGTAGCCTTATGTCAGAGTATTTTTGGACACCAGGACAGACGTGTCCCTCTTTCTCCAAATCAGTTTGACATGTGCAGTTTGTGAAACACACAACTTTCCTACCCAAGCCGCGTTACCGGCAGAATCCCATTATTCTTTGTTCACAAAATTTGGAAGTGGCTTTTTCCTCCCTAAAAAGCACAAGACTAGAAAAACGATCTGTGCAGTGAGGGATGACAACTCTCACTAGTCAGGTGGTTTTTAGTCTTTTGTCTTTTTTAGGGCCACACCTGCGACAGTTGGAGGTTCCCAGGCTAGGGGTCAAATGGGAGCTCTAGCTGCCGGCCTACACCACAGCAACACCAAATCTAAGCCGCATCTGTGACCTACACCACAGCTCACAGCAACACCGGGTCCTTAACCCACTGAACGAGGCCAAGGATCGAACCTGTGTCCTCATGGATACTAGTGGGTTTCGCTAACCACTGAGCCACAACGGCAACTCCAGAGTCAGGTGTTTTTAACTCTGTAGTCACTTCAGAGTGAACTAAATGTACACCAGCAAAAAATGTTTATGCAGACAAAAATCAGTGTGTTGAATAAGTATAAATACTCTCTATGATGCAGTCAAAACACAGTTTAATTTTTGTTGCTTACTTCTGCTTTAATGATCTTCCCAGACACGGGATAATTGGGACCATGACATTTCTGCTCAGTCGCAGGTAGTAGACAATTCTGTATTATTATTATTTTTTCCCATAAAGATATCACAACAGAGGTTAATACCTAGAAAATTTATGTGAATGTATTTTCTCTTTAATGGTACAGTGAGTACCCATAATGAGCTCATTTAGAAGCTCTTCTTGGCAGTTCCCACTGTGGCTCAGCGGTAACGAATCTGACTAGTATTTGTGAGGACGCAGGTTCGATCCCTGGCCCCGCTCAGTGGGTTAAGGATCCAGCATCGCCATGGGCTTGGATCTCATGTTGCTGTGGCTGTGGCATAGGCTGGCACCTCCTCCTATTTGACCCCTAGCCCAGGAACTTCCATATGCCCTGGTTGTGGCCATAAAAAAAGACAAAAAAAAATAAAAATAAAAAAGGAAGATATTCTTCAAGACTTAATTCTCAACTGTAAGACAAAACTGTCAATGTTTTAACTGTTCCCAACAACACTGCTATAATTGAAATAAAGTTTGAGGGTTAGATTAAGGGTGCTGATTATAGGGAACATTTGAGACTCTGAGTTCATTAATGGGTGACTAAAACTTAAGCACAGTATCAGAAGTAAAATAAAGATCAACATCATCAGGATTTTTTTTTTTTTCCACTGAAGATGTTCTTTAGGGAGCATTGCTCGAGGATGTAGAAGAGATTGAAGAATGAATCAGGGACTCTCTCAGTTTGCAATTTTTTTTTCTTTTTCTAGGGCCACACCTGCAGTATATGGAAGTTCCTGGGCTAGGGGTCAAATCAAAGCTGCAGCTGCTAGTCTACACCACAGCCACGGCAACACTGGATCCGAGCCGCATCTGCAACTTATACTGCAGCTTGCCACCACACCGGATCCTTAACCCACTGAGAAAGGCCAGGGAACAAACTGGCATCTTCACAGACACTAGTTAGGTTCTTAACCTGCTGAGCCACAGTGGGAACTCCTCATTTTGCAATGTGACCTAGGCCGGAAGATATGCTTATGGAAATGTCCACCCAGAATATCCTGGAATATTACAGAATCCCTCCTCAGATTTTAGGCATTTCTCCTTATTGTTACCCTGACATAATCTGCAAAGCAGTGGGGGAAAAAAAAAAGGTTGCTGTTTGTACACACGTATTTATGACAAAATGAAGAGAGGAGGAATTGCCTGGACACAGAGCCTGTTATTGGAGTCATCTTTCTTCAGATTGATTTAACATCCTGAAATACAACGGTATATCATGCTTTAGCTAAAGATATCAGTAGAAAATGAACCGCTGAATGATAAATTATACAATACATTATTATTTTGGATGGAGACCAACACATTGGAATTCCATGCCAACTTTGCACGGATTTTTAAGATAAAAAGCAAGACCTTAAAAAAAAATTGCAGGTTTATGGTGACTGCTGCAAGTTTTTTCCAGAACTCCTGGGATTACATAGTCATTCTGTCTTCTCTGATTCTAGGGTAGATCTTGTAGAAAAGTTTGACAAACACATATGTGAAAAATATGCTCTCATTCTTGATGAACTGGATAAACCACAGAATGGAGTCAGATCAAATCCCTCTTCTGCCTTCATTCATCTCTGGTAAATTATCCCCCCTCTATGAATGTCAATCTCTTTTTCTGTAAAATGATGACACTAATAGCCACCTCAGAAAGCGCTGAAAAGGTTGAATTAAAAATGTACATAAAGCATTTTAGGACATGACTACAAGATAGAAAGTACTGAGTAAATGACAGACATCCTTACAAAACAAAATAAAATGGAACAAAATGGGATAAAAAGGACCCCAGAGCTATGACACTGTTTTCATGTGCCCTCAGACACTTCTGAAGCCATCTTTCATGTGAAGTTGCCTTCCAATTATAAGTCAGTGCCACACTCAATCAAGTAAATATCTTTATAACAATATACTGTTACCTAGTTTTCTTTTTTAGGTACACTCAGCCATGATCAATTTGTATTCCTGCAAAAATATCCTATTCTTCATTCTCAGCTATAATTCAGAGTGGTCTTCCCTTCAATTCATCCGAGGTTGTACCTTGTGATATGTCTTTGGTCCCTACCTACTAATTTGCTTCCAGTAACTTCTCTGCTTAAAAGGACAGGTCTCCTAGGGGGTCAGGGAACAAAACTGTGCCTCCACCACATTGCAATTTTGAACCCGGCTGGTCAAAGCGTGAACCCGGAAAATGCATTTTTCACGTCTTGGTTAATCGGAAATAAATGTCCTTTACATACACCTATGAGGTGCTGCAACAGAAAATGCTCCTGGAAGCTGTGAACATGTCGAACAATGACACGCGTTTAGGAAAGAGGGCCCCCTCCACTGTCATAACTTACAGGACTGTGACATGAAAGCCTCCTGTGTTCTGCAAACCCTGGACCATCTGTACTGAGTCTGAAAGGACCTAGCCCCCTGGTATTCTGACGACTAAATGAAATGAAATGGTCGTATTTGTTAAAGTCAGCTGGCAAGCCACATGACTTGGTTAGTTCCTGAGTTCATAAATTTATGTCAAAGCGAGAGGAACAGTGGAAGCTCATGTGAACCAATTTACCCTAAGTGCAAATGGCAGTTTTGTTATTTGGTGTCAAAGTTACCAGTCGTACAATGACAAGCTGCCATAACATATTTTCTTGTTCACTAAAGAACAAGGATTTCGTTGGTTAATATTCCTTGCAATGCTCCTTTTCATAATTTACAACAACTAGATGCTGATAGGTTATTTAACATTTATGAAGTTAAGATGTAATCAGAAAAACCCTGATTATCTTTACAAATAAAAAAGTTAAATTATTCAACTTTTTTTTTTTTCTCTCCGTGGCTTCATTTCACAGCAGGTGCATACTTTACAATGGGACAAGTCAATCAAATAATCCTTTTTAAAAATCTTTTCTTTTCTTTTTCTTTAGGAGCTGGGACAAGAACAATTCTAAAAGGAAAACTATTAATTCAGCTTCATAGCCACATTTGCCTCAAACCCTGGGTTGTGCTCAACATAATAGTTTTTAACAAATTAGCGTAAATTCTGCTCTTTATAGATAGGAGTGTCTCGGTTAGGTCCTTTGGGGGGGCCATGGAAGTGAAACCGGACCCCCTTGACCACGCATCCACACGAACGGTATGGAAATTTTACAAAGTTTGTATGATGGTTATTTTATGCCTTTTCTATCCAACTAGATGGTAGAGTTTTTGACAAGAGGGCCAACGTCTCACTCATTCTTCGTTTTAACTCCCCAAAGGTCTAACATCATGCCTTGCCCCTGAGAGGGGCTTGTGAACATTGCCATGCTTGGGAAAATGAGTATCAGTCTAACCAAATGTAAAGGAATGACATCCTTTGAAAATTTCAGCTTCAAAGTAAATGATCCTACTGGGTTCCTAGAGGAACCATCCTTGGATTACTTCATCCTCATTTATGTTTGCTCTATCTAGGGCACTTTAGAAAAAAATTTAAAAAACTCAGCCGTAGTAGAAAGCAGAAAAAAAATCATTTGCTTTCTGTACTGTTTAGGAAGAAGAATAGTGAAAAAATTGAGTACAGTGGTTTTGATCATAGAATTTGGAGTCAGATTCACGGTGGGTTGGCTGTGGCACCTACATGATGTATAACCTAGGGAAAAAAACTTATAACATCGAAACCGGCTTTTCTCATTAGTGAAAAAGGGAGAACACTGGACGTGCTATAAGTTGTAATGTGAGAGATATGTGTTAATCTCTTAGAAAAATGCACAGCGCATATTAGAACTCAAAATGTAAGATAAATGTATTAAACATCAAAAGTAAAGCCAACCAAAGGAAAAAAGTAAACAGATGGGACCACATCAAACTAAAAAGCTTCTTTTCTGCACAGCAAAGGAAACCATCGATAGAATAAAAAGACAGCCTATGGAATGGAAGAAAATATTTGGAAACCATGCATCTGAAAAGGGATTAAATATCCAGTGTATATTATGAATCCATATAACCAAATGGCAAAACAAACACACAAAAACTCAATTAAAAAATGGACAAAGGACCAGAACAGACGTTTTTCCAAGGAAGATCCACAAATGGCCAACAGGTACTGTGCAGCTTCCGACCATCAGTGACCATCAGAGAAAAGCAAATCAAGGCCACGGAAAGATAGCGTTTCACAACTCTTAGGATTTTTATTATCAGAAAGACAGAAGATAACAAACGCTAGTGAGGATGTTGAGAAAAAAGGAACCCTGTACACTGCTGGGAATGCAAACGGGTAGAGACACTGCAAGAAACAGTACGGACATTCCTCAAAAAATTAAAAATAAAGTTGCCATGTGATTCAGCAATTCTACTTCTGCGTATACAGTCAAAGGAAATGAAATCATTATCTCCAAGAGATGGCCGGTCTCCCATATTCACTGCAGTGCTATTCACAACAGCCAAGACACGGAAACAATCTTCATTCCCGCTAGTGGATAAGCACATAGAGCAAAGGTGATATGTATACAATGGGGTATTGTTCACCCCTAAAAAAAAGAAGGAAATCTTACCATTTGCCATGACATGAATGAAACTGGAGGGAGGGGATTGTGCTAAATGAAATAGCCAGACAACGACAAATACTGAATGATATCACTTATATGTAGAATCATTAAAAAAAAAAAAAAAAAAGTTGAACGCATAGAAACAGCAAAGGCCGACTGCCGAGGACTGAGAGGATAGGATAACAGGGAGAGGTGGGTGAAAGGCTGTAAACTTTCAGTTATAAGATGAATAAGGTCTGAGGATCTATTGTATAGCATGATGACTGTAGCTGACAGTACTGTATTGTGTAATTGAAATTTGCTAAGGGAGTAGAACTTGGGTTCTCATTAAAAAAAAAAAAAGAGGAAGCATATGAGATGATGAATGTGTTAATTAAATCAATGGCGAGAATCCTTTCACAATGGATATATACATCATACAATTATGTTATCCACTTTCAATGTATTACTATTTTATTTGTCAATTATACCTCCATAAAACTGAAAAAAAGATAAATGAATGAATATGCAAAATAAACTACAAATCACTGAAATGAGTTTTACATTTTCTTCTGAAACTCACTGCTACTTGTCACTTGGCTACTGCACTTACAAGAAACCTGAAACAACTGCCAATGTTGAATCACCCCAATTAATGCGATGGAATCCCTGAGAATGCTTAATGCCAATTCTGCCTTTAAATAGATAGTATCTGATCTCATACGCTGCAGTCAATGAGCTCACCGAATGCCAAGATGCCTAATGTCTACAGAGAGGCCATATTGTGGCTAGCTACCCTTTCATCAAAACTTGATTAATGAAAATCATTTATATTCCTAAGCAATATTAATTTCAATGATTTCTCAGTAGAAGAACGGTTGCCAATTCTTTTCTTTAATGGACTAAGAGATAAATGTGAAAGGAAAAGCACCAGTATTTCAACATTATGCATTAAACCTAAATAACTCACCATCTTTAGTAAGAAAATACGGGTGTTGAATCCAACGCCACGACAGTGTTAATTAGAACATGATTAAGGGCTGGAACAGTTCAAAATATAGTTATCACTTTGATAAATTAGAAAGTCCCATTATTACCTTCAGAGTTGAAATAATTTTGGATGTCTGGATTCTCAAATGGCAGGAAAACCTGTCTCTATTCTTTTTTTTTTTTTTCTTTTCATGGCTACACCTGAGGCATGTGGAAGTTCCCATGTCAGGGATTGAACCCACGCCTCTGCAGCAACCCGAGCCACTGCAGCTGGATTCTTAACTCACTGGACCAGGGTGGGAACTTCCCTATCTCCGTTCTGAATCTGAATAAAACCATTTACACCCGCCCCAAGTATTTGCTTCTTCCCTTTCTATAATTTTTCACCCATTAAGGTAACATATATCCTTTTTTCCTTTTAATATGAATGTGTAAGCTCTGCCCCAAGGTTCAGAACTGGTAAAAAGTAGAATGTCTAGGAATAAACTAACCTGCTTTATGTTATCTGTAGATTCAAAGACGAATGAGCACCATATATCCAGCGCTCACTGACTATGGGCTTCTAACAGGAAATCAAGTGTTTGGATAATTTTAAACAGCAGAAAAATCCAAAGTTTACTTGTGTTTGCCTGAATCATAAATTTTGGAAGCTGGCTTGCCAATTTCTTTATTAATTTAGGAAACATTTTATAAGGATATCTTGTTTGCATATCATCAGCCTTGAAGGTACAAAGGATATACAAAAGAGTGGAACTTGATTTTTCCAGGGGCTGGAGAGTTTTGATAATCTTCCTGCTAATATTTGTCAAGCAATAATGAGATCAAGTCAACCAGGATTTACTTGGGAGGTAAGAGAATGCCTACCAAGGCATTAAAATAGTCTTTGAATAACCTCTTCGCAGTTAATTAAGAAGTGCCTCTTTTTCATCTCCCACCCAATTAAAATCTTCTTGGACCTGGAATCTAGTTTTGCTAAGTCGTGTCTCTTCCTTCTGCACTTTAGGATGGGCAGGTAAAGGCTTCTGGTTACTAGTTCCTTTACGGTGCAAGAGGTAATCACTGCTAGATGGATATTTTCCCATCAGAAGCTCCCCATTTCCTACAGCTAATTCCACCAAAACCCTTTTTCTCTCCAAGACATTTGGTTTTCACCAACACCTGGCCCTGCTTCTTGGCCCTCTGGGACACTATTAAAAAACGAAACAAAACTAGTTACTGTATCATAAATCTGAAAGGCTTAGTGGGCAATAAATTGGAAGTATGATTTGGATTTAAGAGTTAGGCCAAAGACAGGAAGGAGTTGCTCTTCTAAGTCAGTAGAAGAGAGCAGATCCGAATTTGAATCCTGGTTCTGCTGTGTGACTCTGAGTAAACTGTATTACTTAAGATTCACGTTTCTTAAGATCTTCATAATGATATTACTTGTCTCCCAGGGTTTGCACGAAAATTACCTGTGATAAGGCAGGGAAAGTGCTTATCAAAGTGTTTGGCACAGGGAGTACCGCTGAGTGGCTCAGTGGTAATGAATCTGACTAGTATCCATGAGGATGCAAGTTCGATCCCTGGCCTCACTCAGTGGCTTAAGGATCCGGCGTTGCCATGACCTGTGGTATAGGTCACAGGCATGACTGGGATCCCACTTGCTGTGGCTGTGGTGTAGGCCAGCACCTGTAGCTTCGATCTGACTCCTAGCCTAGGAACTTACATACGCAGCAGGTGTGGCCCTAAAAAGACAAAAAAAAAAAAAATGTTCGATGCATACTAGGAATTTAACACATGGCAAATATAAACAAGTAGTATTAAAGCATATATATGATACAGGCCACCAGTATCACAGTTTCTTTTCCCCTGAATTATCTCACATATTCTCTGGACCTGACTCCTTTTACTAACAGCATTTATAGACATATAATAAGACAATCTATAAGCAGCACTGAAATGATAAAGAAAACTGAAAGGCTACTTAATTGCCTAGGTCATATTCTGTTGCCATGCAACCACATCGATTTTTTTTCCTTTCCCACAAGTCTACCTGTGTAAGGCCACTCTGTCCATACTGCCCACAAAGGAAAATACATGTGAAAAAATCAGTGAACTTAACTACTATTTTGGCTTTGTACATTCAGGGTAAACTGGTTTAATCCACATGTTCAGAGTTTCATGGTAACTGACCGCTTCTGCCTGGTGTGGGTGATCCATGGTGACTACACTCGGAGCACATCAAAGTCACCTGGGGAACTTGATTCCAGGCCAGCACATTCTTTTTCAGTCAACTTGGGGTTGAAAATCTGGCTCTGCACAGGCTCTGTGGGTGATTCTCATGTTCACTCAGGTTTGGGAACTGCAGGTATAGACCATTTTGCCCATTTTTCAGCTCTGGTTATGATGTAATCCCTTTGCAACGGAGGGGAGTAGGATGACTACCCAGAAAGCTCTTGATTGTGAGCAAATAAACAACCTCCAGTTATAACAAATTTGTTTTCTTCCTGTTTAAAACATATATTTGTGACTGTTCGGGAACAGAAAAATGTTTTTATTATCCAAATCAAAACACAGCATGAGGTACTTTCCAATAAAATCAACCGTAGATTATACACAAGTCAAAATCATCTGCCTGTTTACTGAGTTCAAAATCCTTCTAGGCACTGGGGAAAAAAGTTTAAGATTTTAATCTTTCCATATATTACAGGGTTTCTGTAATGGATTTTGTGCATCTGAAACTAAAAGATTGACAGGTCTGGATATTATAGATTTATTAACCATCGGTTATATAGTC
This sequence comes from Catagonus wagneri, assembly GCA_004024745.2. Lineage (NCBI taxonomy): Eukaryota > Metazoa > Chordata > Mammalia > Artiodactyla > Tayassuidae > Catagonus > Catagonus wagneri. The sequence continues at coordinate 8,913,719 of PVHT020000061.1, forward strand.
AGAGTTAGTGCGTAAAGCATTTCTACAGTACCCCTTAGGCTGGACTAGAATGAACAATTTCTACAAAGCCTGAGGTAGACAAGAGTTAAGGTTACATTAAAAAAGCAAAACTTGTGTTGTATTTCCCAACGATCCCTTTCTGAATAGAAACGCTATACATTAAACATGAAAATATGATATTGAACTCAAAGAAAGAAATGACAGAATTCTGGGAAACTGAAAGAAGTCTTAACATTTTACAAATCCCATACTGCAGTGTGCAGTTTTATCATTTTGAAAGTGGGGACCTTGAGACGTAGCTAATGTTGGGGAAAACACTTTTTTAAAACAAACAATTAAAGGTAAAAATAATTATCTGAAAATTATCACCATCTATAGAATATGATACAGACTGGATAATGCAGGCCAATTATACAGATTAACTCACTTAATTACAACAACCCTTCATGCAGGTATTATCATTATCTCCATTTTACAGGTGGAGATAATTGAGACTCAGGAACACTGACTTATTTAAGGTCAGCTAATAGGTGACAGGAGTGGGATACGTTTCCTGGTTTTCTCATTCATCTCACTTTGGTTGTCTTAAAAGAAAGACGTTTTCAAATCCTTACTGAATGGGGATGTCTTCAGATTAGCAATGGTAATTGATGTGTGTAATGGTGTGAAAGTGACAGGTCATTCGATAAACCATAGAACTTCCTGGTCGTTTGGCTAGAAACTCATCACCTTTGCTTATAACCCTGGACTTTGCTTTATTGTCAGTTGAGAGCTTGGATTGTAGAAGACCCTGAATTGAATCTGAGATGTCTCCAGTCATTGGGCCGAATCTGGTCTTAGGATTCATTTGACTTTGTGGAGCACAAACACTCCATCACTATAAAAATGCCAAGGAGAAATATCCTAAAAGGTAGCAAGATCTCAATGCTATTCCATGAAAGTAGAAATCAATTCCATAAGAGGATATGTAAGTTTCTATATTTTTCACAGCAGATTTGTGTTTTCCTCCATTGAAATTAAGGGCAGAGTTCAAGAATAACTGTGCTTCTAAAGCTGCAATAAGGATTACAGCTTTATGACACATTTTGGTGCTACTGATTATCCCTTTGTGTTTTGTTGAATACGTTGCATATTTCTTTTAAAACAAAGGTAGTTGGAATCATTTATATTTAATATTGCAGAACAACTTACTTGCTTACAAAGTTCTTACAAGAGTTTCTCCGGCAAATTTGATCCAGAAAAACCTTTTTGTCTTTGATCTTAGATTATGACACCAGAAAGATGTTGGCTCATGAGAATTTAAGCTTTATATTTAGGCCTTTATGTTACTTTTATGAGTATTACCTGGTTTGACTGAGATAACGTGTTGAATTCAATGAAAATTATGTCTTTGTTAATTATTTTATGAAATGGATCCGCTGTTAGCCAAAATGGCTGTTAGCTCATTATTTTCAGTTCCACGTTAAAATTTGGCTAAACTTATTCTGACAGGTACAACAGGGGTTTGTTCTAACTTCATGTTTAAATTTCATGCTAAGATTAGATATTGAAGGTATTCCTGCTATGGTGAAGTGGATTAAGAATCTGACTTCGGTGGCTCAGGTCACCGTGGAGGCGTAGGTTTGATCCTTGGCCTGGTGCAGTGGGTTAAGGATCCAGTGTTGCCACAGTTGTGGTGTAAGTCACAGTTGCGGCTCAGATTCAATCCCAGGCCCAGGAACTCCCACATGCCGTGGGTGCATTCAAAAAACAAAAAACAAAAAAAGACTAGATATTAAAAATAAAATCGTGTCTCTTTGAAGTGCGCGTAAGACCCTTAATCAGTTATAAATATTACTGAGACAAAACCTCCATATACCCCTCATGTTAAAAGAAGAGCAAGCAGATTTCACTCTAATCCTTAATCCACAGAGTTAATCTAATCCGAATTTTACCTGAGAATGACTATTGTATTCCAAATAAAATAATGTACTGAACCACAAAAGCAACCCACTTGTGTGTAAATGGTTTGTTGGAGGCTACACAACTCTGAGAGGCAAAGTTCAGCTACTGGTTACAACTCAAGGTTATGACCAGTAACCAACTCACGGGTAGGGCGGTCTGTTGTCTTTCCAAAGTCCTCATTCACTACTCTAACACAATGCCAATGACTCAATATAGGAAATCCTTTGGAAATGAATGGTCAAGGTCACTGGGACCTATGTCACTTAACCTTGGATACATACAACAAGGAAGATTTTTAGGTTGCGGTACTTGAAAGAAAACATTGCTTTGATAGAAAACTATATATGTATCTACATATCTTTGCTTATACACCTGCATCTCTATAGATATGTATGTAGGTAACTGCTTATGCATCGACCCACGGTTTGCTTTATTCTGTTTATATTTATCCAGGAGACAGATTTTGTCCTTTTGACTTTCTAAGTTCACATTTCCACCCTTGTCTCCAATTAATTTCCTCAAAAATGTTTTAAGTACACACGTACACACATGCACATGTGTTATTATAATTATTATCGTTAATAATAATAATTGTTATTTTTTTACCTGGTGGGTTCCAAGTGACAAATATGGAAGAAGGCCCAGTGACTGTGATGTTATGTGGAGGCTGGATGTCCTCTGGCGTCCGCACAGGTGTCTGAACAATGTACTCGTCACTAGAACTGCTGCCACCTCCGTTTGTGGCTTCCAACTTGTAAATATACCTATATTCAAAATAAGAATTGTGATAAGGTAAGGTGCAAGAGAACTGAACAGTGATTGCTGGCTTTTCTATCTATTGCTCCACCCTGAATTTGTGACAAATTGCAAATTCTTGGCTCCCTGTCCAGCAACTGCCACAGACCTTGCAGCTTTTCCAGCATTTCTTCCCCTTTCCCGTTTTATTTATTTACATTTTATTTTTTTCTTTTTCTTTTCTTTTCTTTGTCTTTTTAGGGCTGCACCCATGGCATATCGAAATTCCCATGCTACGGGCTGAATCGGAGCTGCAGCTGCCGGCCTACACCACAGCCACAGTGATGCCAGATCCTTAACCCACTGAGCAGGGCCAGGGATAGAACCAACGTCCTCGTGGTTACTATTTGAGTTCATTACTGCTGAGCCATGACAGGAACTCCCTCTTTGCTTTTCTTAAAGTTTTCAGCAAAGTCATGGAGTTTGCTGGTGGATTGTGGAGGATTCAGATTAATCTTCTCCAGCTTTTAAATGGGTTAGAGTTCAGGGAAATATGTTGAGTGAAAGGTGTTACTAAATTGATCTGCTACTCTCCGCAATAAAACATCTGCTGATCTAAGATATATTTTATCTCTGCTGAGAACTGAATGGGAATGAATTGCAAATCCGTGGAACTTTTCCCCTAAAACCACTCATGTCTATCTATAGTGTAGCAAGTACAGAAAACATTACACCAGAAGAAAAAACTGTTGATGTAAAACCACGCTCCTTAACTCTCTTTTCTTACTAGTTTAGGGATGCGTGTTTTTGAAGATCATCTGATCATTTTTAAAATTTAATACTTTGTGTGTTTTGTATACTTAAAAATTCTCATGTCTACAGCAGAAATGATCACAACTTGGCAAATCAAACCATATTTCAATAAAACTTTAAAAAATGAAAAAAAATCCTCATGTCAAATCAAAGACTAATTATCTATTCACAGTCTGAAGACCAGTGTAATGAGCTGGCACTTGGGTCCTCAGCCACTGAAATGGATTGAAAGATCTCCTCGGCGAGGGAAAGGCTGATACACGAGGAGATTAATTAACCAGCTTGCTTGCTTGCTTCCTTTCTTCTTTTTGGCTTTTTAGGGCTGCAGATATAGGACATGGAAGTTGCCAGGCTAGGGGTCGAATCAGAGCTATAGCTGCCAGCCTACTTCACAGCCACAGCAATGGGATCCGAGCTGCATCTGTGACCTACACCACAGCTCATGGCAACACTGGATCCTTAAACCACTGAGTGGGGCCAGGGATCGAACCTGCATCCTCATGGATACTAGTTGGGTTTGTTACCGCTGAGCTATAATGGGAACACCAATTAATTTAACACTGGTCCAGCTGGAGGGCTCTTTCTCAACCTGAAAAATCTAAAATTCTTACTGTATAACTGGTAAAGTTTTCTTTTAGTTTACCTGCTGTTGGGCTCCAGGTTTTTATCAGTGAAATTCCGCTCCTCACCGCCGCCCAGGAAAACCATGGTTCCATTACGACTCAATTGATACTGAGAAATGAGGCCATTGGGCTTTTCAGGCAGACTCCAATATAATTCCACTGTTGTAGAATTGACAATAATGTGTCGAGATGTCACCCAAACTCCTGGCAAAAATAATACCATGACGTTTTATTGTTAGGTTGAAATAAACACCTTCTCAAAAGTCACACCATCACCTCACATACTATGATACTCTTATCTGTTGATTAAAAAAAAAAAATCTCATGGTGAGCAATAAAAATACATTTTGTTGGCTTTGGAGGTGAAATACATAATTAAATAGAAATATATTTTTAATGCTTTATTGTTTTTCATTTGCCTTTAGAAAGTGAATGTCAGAGGAAATACTAGTGGAAAACGTCTCTATCTTGGCTGTTTCTCTGCGTGTAATCAAGGCCTAGGAGACTCTCCAGGGATTTTCAACTTTTCTTTTCTTTTTTTCTTTTTTAGGGCCATACCTGCAGCATATGGAAGTTCCTGGGCTAGGCCACAGCCACAGCAATGGCAGACCTAAGCCATTATGTGACCTATACCACCGCTCATAGCAACACAGGATCCTTAACCACTGAGTGAGGCCAGGGATTGAACCCACATCCTCACAGAGACTATGTTGGGTTCTTAACTGGCTGAGACACAACAGGAACTCTTGGGTTTTCCACCTGGGTGCCTATTTATTTGGAATCATAATCTCATACTTACTTGAATTATCAAATTCAATGAGCAAGCACACTCTGTCTTTGCATCTCCAGCACTACATGCTGTGTGGGCTTCTTTTTTCCTCTTTATCTCTGGCTGCTTCTTACAGCCTCACTTACTGGATTCTCTTCCTTTCCTGGACCTCAAAATGATGCGGTGCCTCAGAGAACTAGGCTCTGTCCTCTGCCCTACCCGCCTCCTTTCCTCGCCTTTTCTTTCCCGACGCTCTTTGTGGGTGATTTCCATTTAGTCTCACTCTGAAACATTATCAGTATGTTGAACACTGCTTGATGCAGACCTCTGCCCTGAAACCTCTCCTGAGCTTCAGATCCATGAGTTCCACCTTCTATTTGTCTGCCTCCACTTGGATGGCTAATTGTCTATCCAAAACTTAAAACATCCGAAACAGAACTCTTGGCTTTTGGTTCACAATCTCTTCATCTTCCAGGCTTATACAACTATTCATTTTCTCGGGCAAAACACAAAACAATGATCCCTGAGGCTTTGACTGATTCTTACTGCTAAATATAATCTATCATCAAATCTCTCAGATTCTACCTTGAATGTGTACAGTCCTTATATTTTCACCTCTCCTGATCCAGACTACAGTTTTCTGGCTCATGGACTCCAGTGACATAGCCTCTAAACTAATGTCCATGTGCTTGATCCTTCTCTATTTTACTGCAATCTTCATGAAAGTACATTTTATACATATATATATGTATGCCAGTGTAATCTTCATAAAATATACAACCTTTTGAAATTGTTCATATAGTATAATAACAATTCCTGTATGGTCCTACATTTTTCTGGCTCTGGCACCATTCTCTCCATCATTCATGAAGCTCCAGCCACAGCTGAATCCTTTCTAGCCTCGGAAAGCTTCAAGTTATTTCCCACCTCTGAGCTTCTGCACTCTCAATCCCTCCGCCTGGACCACTTCTGCTCATGACACCGTAACGTTCATGTATTTCATCCCCATAGTTCAATGACCTGTGTAAAAACCACCTTATCCAGGTCTTATTTGATGACTACTCCCTAACTATAACTTTAACCGGTCTACTGTGATTCCGACCTCATTCCTCTTTATTGTATGCCCTTTTCTGTTTTCCTCTTAACAATCCTAATACCATAATCATCTTCTTTCTTTGCTATCATCATTTTTATATTGTTGTGATGGTGACCTGTTTTTGCTTTTTTTTTTTTGCTCTTTATGGCCACACCCATGGCAATATGGAAGTTTCTAGGCTAGGGGTCAAACTGGAGCTACAGCTATCAGCCTACACCACAGCCACAGCAACGGCAGATCCTTAACCCGCTGAGCGAGGCCAGGGATCAAACCCGCATTCTCATGGATCCTAGTCAGGTGCGTTAACCACTGAGCCAAGAAGGGAACTTCTATTTTTCTGGTTATTAATATAAAGTTAGCTCCATGACAGCAGGGGTCAACTCTGTATTATAAGCTAATGTATCTTACGGTTAGCACAGTGCCTCATAAATAATGAATAAATTTATTGTAAATATATTTCCTGAAAGTTACTATGTTAAATACTCCAAGGAAGACAAATGGGACTAAGATGTGGCTCATTCTTACAAGGAATTTATACTCTTCTGTATAAAAGATAAAATGCATACACAAACAACTGTCCTTCCAGATCAAACACCCAAGTACTCTTAGTGATGTACAAACATACGGATGGATGGAGAACCTAGTGATGAGAAAGATGGGTCTACCATTTCCTGCTGCCACCTGGAAGCACTCTGAATAGATACAGTAACTCCCTTCCTTGGCTTTTAAAAACTCATTTCAATATTAGGTTCCTCTAATCAACAGTTTTGGTTGGATCACATCTCCTGTGAAAGTTACTCACAGGTAACTTAAAGGGTAACATGGAGGGTGAGATTTCAACACTTTTATAAGAAAAAAATTTCAGGACGTTCAAACACACTTTATTGAGCAACATTCTAAAGGAGTCAAGACAGATTTGAGAATGGCTCCAAGTTACTGGATCTTCTAAGGAACAAGCTATTCCTGAGAAGAAGGCAGTTCATTTTGTTCTGAAAGTTCACTCTACGTCAGGCACTTGGACAAATCCACAAATCACAGTGTACATTTATGTCTGGGTCTCGCTGCCAAGAGCCGCTAGATGACTCAACCAGCTAATTAGAGTCCTGATTTAAACCTGATATTAATTTGTTGATTTAAGAGATGAAGGATCAAGCTTTGGTTCATACTCTGCTTCCTGCAGTCCTGTCTTTCTCTCCTTGAGGGATGTATTAAAACCACAAAGGTGCTATAGGAAGGCTCTTGCTTAATTTCTGCTTTGAATTAGCCAACACAGCCTGTGGATACAGAGGAGTTAATGAAATAAACTGAAGCAAAATTTTGGGGTTGCTTTATGTTTTAAATGAAAGTTGGGCTCCATATGTCTATAAGCTGGTGAAAGCTCTGTTCACGTTGGTAATAGCCCTGTGCCCACTGGTTTGATTTATGAGATGAAATTGGAATGTGAGGAAAACTAATAAGTGCTGTGTTTTCACCTGCACGAGAATATGGAGACACTGTTACCTTGGCTGCGGCAAGAAATCCCTGATAGAATAAGACCCACCTTTGGTGAAGTGTCTTGGTAAGTCCCAGGTGAAGAAACTACCTTCCTCTCTGAGCCTATGTCTCAGGTGGCATCAGAAAATCTATTCTACGTAATGGGAGGGCAGAACTGAGGCAGTTCAAGGTCAGGGCATGGATGGTCATGAGGGGAGTCCTCCTGAAGTGGGGTGGGGAGCAGGGAAATGAGCTGAGAGGTGTAAGAGCCAAAGGTGAGAAAGAAACCTTGATTAGTCTCTTGATATAAAGCTACTACAAAAAGGAACATTTCTATCAAATTTGTTTTAACTTTGTCTTGAGTGTCACCCGAAATCACTCACTTGCGTGCCTACAAGTCTTCACTCCAAGTCAAAAATCCCAACATTTTTTTGTGGACTGGCTTTCTCTTGGAAGCCAGTGAAAGGAACCAGTAATTGTATCGGCTGATGTCAGAACTGCATTGACTTCTAGACTAGTTACTATTTGTTAGTTTGTTAATTCAGCTCTCTACTCAATTTTGTCGTTTTCTGTGTTGGGCACCGTGGAAGCAGGGATAAAGATGTACGGTCTTATTTTTTTTCCTTTCTTGGCTGCACCTGCAGCACATGGAAGTTCCCAGGCCAGGGGTGGGATCTGAGCCCCAGCTGGGACCTATGGCACAGCCTTGGCAATGCTGGATCCCTGACCACTGTGCTGCGTTGGGGATCGAACCTGTGCCACCACAGAGACAATGCCGGATCATTAACCCACTGTGCCACAGCAGGAACTCCAGACAGATAGTCTTTATCCTTTAAGGAACCTATCGTATCACAGTGACTATAATAATTTAAATATTATATTTAAATATTATATTAAATTTAATTTAAATAATTTATAGTCCAGTTTGATGCATGCTTTCAGAAGAGGAAGTTTCATGTGCTATGAGAGCACTTAGGAAGGGTACCCAACATGTGCTGGGAATGAGACGAGGATGTATGTGAAACAGGGGGTGGTCAGAGATTTCCAGAGTGGGAGACCTCTGAGCCAAAGTTTGAAAAAATGGGAGTTAGCTGAGCGAGGGTATAGGGAAGGGTATTTAGGCTGAAGGACACCCCGAAAAGTCTTAGGGGCACAGAAGTTCAAGTATCCTGGCATGACCGGTACATTAAACTGCATGTGGGAAAGACCAAAAGACTCCACAGACTGACAGAAGTTAAAACTTGAGGAACCTATTTTGATGCACTAAGAAGATATGGATTTTTTTTTTTATTCCTGAAAGAAAATGGGATTTTTACAGAGGTGACTAACGTGAGATACGCCTATTTTGGGAAAAAAGGAAAAAGATAATTGGGATGGAAGGGGATATAAGAAAGAGGAGAAAAGCCTGGAGACCGGTTAGGAGGATCTAGAGAAGTTATAGGGGTCGGAGCTAAGGTAACACCAGAAGAGATGGAAAGGAAGAACAAAATTTTAAAGATCCTTAAGATTTAAAATTTATCCCATGGGATATCACTTATTTGTGGAGTCTAAAACAAGGCCCAGATACTCCTATCTACCAAACAGAAACAGATCATGGCCAAGGAGAGCAGAGGTGTGGCTGCCAGCAGGGAGAGGGGAGGGGTTGGGCTGGGTGAGGAGTTTGGGGTTGGTGGATGCAAACTGCTACATCTGGAACGGCTGGGCCATGGGGCCCTGCTGCACAGCACAAGGAACTGGGTGTGACTGGGTCACTTTTCTGTACAATGGCAATTGAAGAAACATTGTAAACCAACTACACTTTAATAAACAACTATGAATAATTGCATCCTATAACCTAAAGAAAGGAAAGCATTGAGAATGTCAGTTTGGGGGCTTAGGTGATGAGACAGATGGTGGTATCTGAGAGAGGGAGAAACAAGTTAGCGGGAAGAGAGATTTTATACGTTGAAATACTCGGGTTGAAGTATTTGTAAAACACCTAAATATAAACATCTAAGAGAACACCAGAGACATAGGCCTTTAGTCTCTATGTGTAGCCTTCACGAAAGCTCTCGAATTTGGGAGTTCTCAGCCTTCATTAAGAACTCCAGCCACCTTCACTAAGAACTCCAGCCAAGACTGGAGAATTCCAGGGGAGGCTGTGCAGTTACAAGGGCAAGGAGTGGCAGAAAAGTCTAGAGGGACCTCAACAGTTAAAAGGGCAGAGGAAGAGGGATCTGGAATGAAACTGAGACAGGTGGGTCTTCATTCCTTTTGCTCGGTCACATTATCAATGCTAGAGAAAAGCACGCCTACCATTTTGCATGACCGAACTCTAAAACGAATCGGGGTTTGCTGGTATGGCAGCAATCCTGAAAAGAGAGCAATAATCCAGTTCTAGCTCTTTCCACTATTTGACTATGGGTCTGCCATTTTCCAGGAGGTTAAAATGGTAGAGAACCAGGTCTATCTTACCAGTAAGGCTGAAGTGCGTTTTAACATCTTTTAAAAAAGATATTAAATAACAGAGTCTCTCCAGTTTACTCACCCAATCCATATATTTAAACTCTTTCTGAGAAGATATTAAAGGAAAGAAAAGAGGAGAGCTCAGGGTGGCTTGAATAAACGCTTCTTTTAATTCTCTCCACATCCACATAGGACACTCGAATGTTAGACCTTGAAACTCTGTCTAACGCAACTAGGCCTTTTAAAATTAATTATACTTGGGTTATTAGTTTAAAATGATATCATATGTTTATTTCCACTTTAGCAAAACAACAGGACTTAATGCTACTGCTGATGTGTTGCTTTACCGCATCCCAGTTAAGCACTCAGACTGCATTTATTTCTCATACAAGTTATTCACAATAGGCACTTATACAGCCAGAAAATGGATTCTAAATCCATGTACATTCCGCAGAAGAAAAGTCCATTTAGTTTACTGTTCCTTTGCACAGTTATTCGTGTTAAAGGAAAGGGGCATAGAGTTAAAAACAGAAATGAAGTAAACCATTTCTCACGTCATACTCCCGAGCACTGCTGAAAGCTATAATTTTTTGTTGTTGTTGTCTTTTTAGGGCCATACCTGCGGCATATGGAGGTTCCCAAGCTAGGGATCTAATGGGAGCTGTTGCTGCCGGTCTACACCACAGCCACAGCAATGCCAGATCCAAGCCGCATCTGCGACCTACACCTCAGCTCGTGGCAACGCTGGATCCTTAAGCCACTGAGTAAGGCCAGGGATTGAACCCGCAACCTCATGGTTCCTAGTCGGATTCTTTTCTGCTGTGCCAAGACAGGAACTCTGAAAGCTATAATTTTTAAAGTCATGAAATCTGAGCTCTTTCAAGAAATTTTTTTTTTGGAAAAAGTGAGACTTTAGAGGCAGATTTTCTAAGAATTTAAATATATGGATTGGACGAGTAAACTGGAGAGACCCCGTTATTTTATCAGGCTTGAGTTCCAGCCAGAACGGGTTGATAGATCCTTTAGAAATTATCCATTATCATCAGAGTATCCATTTGATAGTTTACCTTTCCAAAAAATCCACTGCTGGTTTCTTCCTTTCAAAGGAACCCTAAGCTTTTTGACATGAAACATTCTTTATATAGAAAACATCATTAGTGAATTCCTGGTGAGGAGCCATATGCCCCATATGTGGAATTTTCCATTTTATTCCCCATTTACTGGTAGGAAGTTCAGGTCTAATATTCTGAGGTACAACAACCCCTTTCATTAGAAGAGTAATGGACAAGCGGTCTGAGGATAATTAACATTATACTTCTGTTCGGAAATGCATTTATGCCTCTGTTTCCCAACACAGCAAACAGGCAGATAATGAAGATTAACCAAATAATTTGTTGATCACTAGCCCAGCCTTCTGAGTATGTTTTTCTCCTTAAAGTAAATGATACCACCTATCCCAGCCCCCAACCCACAGGTAACTATTATTAAAGTTGGGTGTGTATGCTTCCAGAATCTGTCCTGTGCATTTATTTATTTGTCTATAGAAATGAATACCATTTTCTATACTTAAATAGGCCACATGTTAATATAGTTCTATAACTTCTACTTGATATGCACAGATCATCTCATTCCTTTAAACTGGGGCACAGCATGCCATAACATGAATATACCCGAATTTATGTAGCAATTTTCCCATAGACATTGAGATTGCCTCCAATATTTCGCCATTTATTTTTTATCTTTAACATTAAAAAAAAAAAAATTTGGCTGCGCCCGTGGCATGCAGAACTTCCTGGGTCCGGGATCGAACCTGTACCACAGCAGCAACCAGAGTCACAGCAGTGACAATGCCCAGTCCTCAACTGCTAGGTCACTGGGGAACTCCAATATTCTGCCATTTAAACAAAAAATATTTCAATAAACATCCCGGCACAGGCCTCCTCATGCAGTTGTGGAAATGTTATTTTGGGGCATAGATACTGAGAGTGAAGAAAGTGTGTCACAGGGAATGGACATCTTAAATTTAATAGATATTGCCAATTTGCCTTCGAAGGTGATGGTTCCACTTTCCCTTTCCTCAAGTCGTGTCTGATGGCGTATTTCCTCCTAATGTTCATTTGTCAAAATCTTTGTTCCTCGTGGTCCATTTCCGAAGGCAACTGCTCCATAAAATCTTTCAAACCATATCTACAACGCATTGTAATCTCTCCCTCCTTAGATTAACCTGAGTATTCTGTTCATTTATTCCTTCTTAATATCACCTTTCGGATTCTCTCTCTTCATATTGATTAATGTACTTGTTCTATCACTTCTGTTTGATTGTCAGATCTTGACAGCAATGAATTTTCTTTTTTTCCTTTCAGGGCCACGTCTGTGGCACCAGGAAGTTCCCAGGCTAGTAGTGGAATTGGAGCTGCAGCTGCATGCTTATGCAATACTGGATTGAGCCACATCTGCAGCCTATGGTGCAGCTTGTGACAATGTCCCATCCTTAACCTACCGAGTGAGGCTGCGGATCAAACCCCCATCTTCATGGACACTGTATCTGGTTCTTAACTCACTGAGCCGCAATGGGAACTCTGAAGTGAATATTTTTAATCAGCTTCAGCAGGGAGTATGGTGCTCATTCTATTTTAGCTGCTCCTGGAATATTTAAATTTTTTTTTTTTTTTTTTTGCTTTTTAGAGTTGCACCCGTGGCATATATATGGAGATTCCCAGGCTAGGGGTCAAATCAGAGCTACAGCTGCCAGCCTACACCACAGCCACAGCAATGCCATATCCGAGCCGTTTCTGCGATCTACACCACAGCTCAGAGCAAGGCCGGATCCTTAACCCACTGAGCGAGGCCAGGGATCGAACCCACATCCTCATGGTTCCTGGCTGGATTCGTTTCCACTGCACTACAACGGGAACTCCCGGAATATTTAACTTTTGATTTTTGGAGGAATTTCATATCCCAGTAGATGACGCTCTTTTCCATGGAAAACCACTTCTAATAGGTTTAAGGAATTGAAAGCAAACTGCCTTGGGAGGCCTATAGTTCAACTAAAACTGAAAAATAGGAACCTAAAATAATTACTTTGTTTTGTACCTCTAGACTTTATTCCTTATTTGCTATTAAAGAGTTTATAGACTGCATCAAAATACTATATGAAACTTCTTCTCCCAAATCGTGGGTATTTTTTAATTACCTTGAGGGGCTGCCTGCAGTGTCTGACCTAGAAAAGGCTCACTTGAAGTGCATCCAGCAGCTGTACAAGCTGTAAGGGTGAAGCTGTAGTTGGTGTACGGCTGCAGACCTAGAAAGAGCAAACAAGAAAGAAAGGGCTTCTTGAGAGGATTATTTATTATCAGCTGAACACCAGAAGTAACATGCAGAGTTGTAGACAGGAGATCCAAACATTTTAAGAGCAGAAAACACTAAGGGAGCTACAACTTCACGAGATCTCTGTAGCAATGGATACTTCATTTCTCACGGATAAAACAGTGCATTCTCAGCCTAGAAGACACCTTGGAATTCACGTCATCCCTCCATCGATTCATTATTCCCTTGACTCCCCTGATCTAGGTGTCACAGAAGACGCTCTGCCCATGGGTCCACAGTACTTTATCACCTGACAGCACACTTCATCCTTAGAGAGCCCTGCGGTTCTCCTCCTGTGGTCTGAAAGTCTCTCCTTCCATTGTGGTGTTCACCGCTTTCTACCATTTCTCCCCCTAAGGACTCAGAGAACAAATCTAATTTCTTTTCCACATGACAGTTCTCCAAATATTTGTGATCAGTTATCAAATTCCCTCCTGAGTCTTCTCTTCTCCAGGCTAACCATCCCCATTTCTGCAACTACTTCTTACAGGAATAGGGGTAGAAAAAAAAAAAAGATTAGATTCAACATTTTTTTTAGCCTCAAACCATATTCAGCTCATATGAACACCAACTAACCCCCCCTTTAAAAGACCCTCTGCATTTCTTCACCATATGCGCCCGTACTGGAACAGTTCGCACTCGCTTCTGCAGTTTTTGGGGGTGTGTTCTTTTGTCTTTACACATAGAGCAAACATACTTTGATAAGGGGACAGTGCTTTTACTTCTTTTGTATTCAGAATACGATGCGGCACAGTAATTGCCAAGTTCTCAGGGACAAGAAGAATGACAGCCCATTTACAGCAGAAGTTAGGTGTTGTTACATTTCACCGCCCTATGGCCAATGACTTTGGAGGAGTTACTTAGCTTCACTCAGCCTTGATCTACTCATCTGTAAAATAGGGAGTCACCGCACCGAGCTTCCACAGCTGTTGAGAAGAGGGGATGGTTACTTAGAGCAGCACTTTATTTTAGCAGGAGCAGTCTTAAGACTCGGCAGCATTCAACAAGGCGTATGTACAGGCTAACGCTTTCTGCCTTGATTCTTGGGAAAACTCAATGTCAAAGCTTTAAAAACATTTTCTTAAAAAAAGAATAGGACTTAATCTCTACGTCAAATAATTGGACTAAGTTATGACATGGATTCAATGCTTCCTATCCCTGTTTTCACCTGTATGTTCACATTTCTGTTCATTTGGTGATGTGGTTCCTCATTCAGAGACACTTTAGGCAGATCTGTGCAAATGCTACATTTTTAAAAGATTCTGACCACTCTACATACAACAAATACCACTTTTTGTCCCATTAAATTACTTCTTCTTTCATGGCCTTCAACAACATCTGACATTACATGTCTGACTACTGTTTGTCTCTCCCTCCATGACGTTAGCTCTACAAGAGCCAGGACAGTGTTTTGCCTACAACTGTATCCTTTGAATACTGACAGGTACAAAGTAGGTGCTCGTTAAGTGCCTGAAAAAGTTAATTAACTGGTTCATTCAGAATTCAAACAGTAGTCTGGGTTCTCAGCTAAAGCCATCAAGTTCTGCAGCTGGAGCTGCTCCAGGATTCAGCTTCAAAGTCCTTTGTGTTTCCTTATCAATTTAATGAAGATGCGGATACTTATTTGATTATAATCTTCCATTTGGTTGCTATGGAGGATTTACATAATTTTGATATTTACCTGATTTACAGATGAGGGATACGATGAAAGATCTAAGCCATATCCCAGCCTTATGTGTTTGATAAAAGCTTATGGGAAAAATGCTAAGGATTATAAAATATAGAGCTCAAGAAAAAATGGAAGGAAATATCCAAGAGTGAAGGTCAAAGACAGCTGTGGCTGATTCAGCCTGAAGATAGCCCCTTCTTTTCTGCCACTTCTGCAAAAGGGGGTCTCGACCCCTGTTACACCATTTTATCTGAACATCTTACTTGGAATGTAAGCCCTTTGAGAGTAAGGATGGTATCTTTGAATTTTTTTTTTAATCATTTTTCCCCAGTAGTGCCTATTTGATGTGTTCAACATTTGTTACGTATTGTTTAAGGATGAACAAAGCACAAAAGTACCCAATAAGGGTGGCAAAGCTATGCCGCTGTGAGGTCCATGTATCCACCACGGGTGTGATCTGACCAAACAGATTCTTCGCATAATCTTCTCCCCTGCCCGTGCATCTATTTGAGTAGGAGATTCTGCTCTTGTTGAATATTATTAAATAATAACAAAAATTAATTTATGAACAACAAACATTTTCTAATTTTTTTTATGAATGTCAGACTTAAGTGTGGCAAGTAAAACTGAAGCAATACTTGATTTTTCTCTGAAACACCCTAATAAGAAAAGATTCAGTTCTCTTCCTCATTTTGTGCTGGCTGGTCTGGTTTTAGACTTTTTTTTTAATGATTTTTATTTTTTCCATTATAGTTGGTTTACAGTGTTCTGTCAATTTTCTACTGTACAGAAAAGTGACCAGTCTCTCTCTCTCTCTCACACACACACACACACACATATACTCACAATTCTTTTTCTCACATTATCCTGCATCATGCTCCACCATAAGTGACTAGATATAGTTCCCAGTGCTATGGTTTCAGACCTTTGAAGGACATTTTAGGCTGGCTCTTAGAAAAAGAAGAGAAGATGTCATCATAGAAGTGAATTAAGATTGATTAGAAGATGGAGGATATTTGAGAGTTCCAGTCGTGGCTCAGCAGAAATGAAATCTGACTAGGATCCAGGAAGATGCAGGTTCGATCTGTGTCCTTGCTCAGTGGGTTAAGGATCTGGTGCTGCCACGAGCTATGGTGTAGGTTGCAGATGTGGTTTGGATCTGACATTGCTGTGGCTGTGGTGTAGGCCAGCAGCTACAGCTCTGATTGGACTCCTAGCCTGGGAAGCTCCATATGCCATGGGTGTGGCCCTAAAAAGACCAAAGAAAGAAGATTGAGGATATCTGCAGTGAGGGTAGTAGCTAAAGAGAACATTCACAGTCCATAGAAATAGAAGGAGTCTTTTCTTTACAAGAACTTTTGGAGGAGGGTTGGGTGGTACCCACTTTACATACAGATCAAAACAGCAGAAGACAGTTGTCTGGAGACAGCTGGAGCAGCTGGACCTTTAGGAATTTTTGATAGCCCAAGGAAGATGTGCCAAAGGAGTTGGCTACAGGTGTTTAAACTGGGGGGAGGGCGGGTGGTCTGTCGGAGAAGGGGCTGGAGAAGGGGCCAGAGCTGGGGCGGGAACACGTAACCCCAGAGCAGTTCTAGAGTTAAGGCCCGTGGGCCCTAACCCCCCAAGGCACTGTTACGCTCTGCTCAGACAGTAGAAATCAAGGCCTAGAGAGTCGAAGGAACTCACCTCGGATCACAGAGATAAGAAAGGGTGAGGTCAGGCTCCAAATCTGGGCAACTGGGCTGAAAAATATGAACCAGAGCAGCAGGGCCAGCCTTCTGAGACCTCTAAGGAAAATGATGACGGGTGGCTCAAAGCCTAGTGACACTTTCAGGGACATGAAAAGACTCGTGGGACTAGGCATTTAGGTAGTTCCATCTGGAATATGACCACGATTCGTGTACCGAGGCGGACTCAGTATAGCAGAGTCTGAGGGCAGATTCTGTGGGTCTAATCCTTGCCTGCCCACTAACTACTACCATGGGCCAGTCTTCTGACCTCCAGATGCCTTGGTTTCCGTATCTGTAAACTGTGGGTGTTAGGAGTGTAGACGGCTTAATTGGACCACAGGCTGATTTGCGGGAGGGAAATAGATAAATCCATAGTTTCCTATATCCTGTTTCTTAGGTTTTGTATTTGTCCAACCGGGAGAGGACTGGGTGACCAAAAGGCTTGGTTCAAACAGTCTGTAAAGAAAACACGGGCTGCCGCTTAGCACAGATGATTTACGTGAACTGGATGACTTTTCATATACATGACTCTGTAAAACTCAGTAAAATCAACATGTCTCAAGTGGAATTTGCTGTCACGTTAAGGAAGCCCCTATTGGTAGTCCTTAAAATGAGACAGGTATGAAATATCAGCAACAGGCAATGCAAAGGGCATACCAGTTGAAAACTACTCATGAATTGATCAGGATGAGAAGAGGGAAATCAAGAGACGTCTCCAAGGAATCGTCCTGACCGTAACTTAATCCTCCAGCTGAAGAGTAGAAGGAGGAAAGAAAACATCATTCAAGTGCTCAGCACTGAATTAAAAGAGTGAGAAGCAGAAGTTGGAGAGCAGACAGAGACAAACGCATGGAGAAAAGCCAAGTATTTAACATCTCAGAGATTTTACTGTGGCTGCAAATTATCTGAATTTCCCTACAGGGAATCATGTTCTCTTTTAAAGGAAAGAAGCATACTATAACCAAACTCATTACAATTGCACTTTCAGATAACATTCCTTTCAAGAGCAAATATGCGTTAAAAAGAGACCGCCAAAAGTCTGCCTGTGGATCATAAAAACATGATTTGGAAAACAAAACCCCTACCTATGTAAGTTACCTTGAATGGACTCTATACAGAACAGCTTGTTTTTAATTTTTTAATTTCCAGATGGTCAGAAAAAGGCATTCTGTCCATTATAACTTCTGAAAGCAAGTGCCACTTCAAAACATTTATCCAGTTATTCCAGAGTATCAGCTGTTCTTTTCTTAAAAATTACCAAATAGTCCTAAAGAATAGGTGATTTCACAACTTCCTCAGTCAACTAGCTTAATGATTAAAGGGCTGGGAGGACTGAATTACTCCAAAAAGTTTCTGTTTGGTGGTTACAGAGTAGTGTACACCCTGGGGGCAGGTTACCTGTCCTGGCGCCAGTCCACCCAAGCTGGATGTTTGCCCTGGCCCACCTGAACCACGCATCTGGTCTTGCTGCTGGAAAAGGTCCTCCCACCTGCCTGGGATCTCACTAAGTCACCTCCCCCCCATCTCCCTCCCGCAGCCCAGAGCGTCTCTACTCATGGACATTCCCAGGAACTACCAGCATCCACTGGCAGGCAACCTAGGCTGTGATGAATACAGCTGCACCGGGGTTCTACTTCAGATCAACCTATGTGAAAATGTGGATGATCAAAACGGATACACCACGACATCATGGACTCACTCTAGGGACATCTAAAGTGCATTTAAATCATGATTTGTGTCACAGAATGTAACTGAGAGATACTTCAGGAGCTCACATACTAGAGTCTCCTTCTCCTTTTTCCTCTTTTGGCCATGCCCACAGCATGCAGAAGTTCCCAGGCCGGGGACTGAACCTGCACCACAGCAGTGACTTGAGTCCCAACGGTGACAATGCCGCATCCTTAACCCACTGGGCTACCAGGGAACTCCTTGAGTCCCTTTTCCTTGATAGTACCATCCAGTACAACCTCAGCAGCTCCCCATCCAAATTAGTCAAGCCAGTCTCTTGCCTCTTTGAGAACGGTCATTGGCGCTGACGGTTTCTTGTATCAGTGCTTTGAAGTGAGAATTCATTTGATACTTCATGTGAACTGGACATCAGAGCATCAAAACACAAGGCTCTTGCATTTGCAAATGCCAGTGAGATAGTTTCATGACTTTCAGTCCTGACTACTAGCGACAAGCTTATTTGCATTCTTTATTCTGTATTTTATGTGGAAT
This sequence comes from Catagonus wagneri, assembly GCA_004024745.2. NCBI lineage: Eukaryota > Metazoa > Chordata > Mammalia > Artiodactyla > Tayassuidae > Catagonus > Catagonus wagneri. The sequence goes on from PVHT020000061.1 coordinate 8,932,602, forward strand.
TCTGGACCATGGATTAGACGACTCCCCCTAACGTCAGCGTGAGCAGAATCACGCCAAGAAGCACTTCCTGAAAAGGTCCCCTCTTTGGCCGACTCTCCAAACATACTGATATTAAGACCATTATTAGGGTGGCCAAGGAAAGACATTTTTGATCTTTTAATAGACATTTTTCTTCCCTGGAGTTTGGTGCTGTACTAGACTGAGCTGTCTACCTTCGCAAGCACAGCTTTCTTCTCTAGACACAAAATGTGGCATCGGGCAGCAGCAAAGTCTGATGTTCAAATGCTCCACAAAAGGGCACAGCCCAGAGAGGGAAGGAGCTGGCTAGAATTTTGGGGACTAAACAGAAGTAGTGATTATCCCAGCAAAGTACCTTGGAATATCTGGTATTCCAGGGGAATTTTTTTGTCTTTAAATATGGGTGTTTAAGCAACAGTTGCACATAATTCTTTGGCTCTATTATGTCTGTAAGAATGGTAAAAGGAAGGAAGAAATGGTGGCTGATGTTAATGCTATTTGGGGGGACAAGTATTCAGGCTCAAAATTTCTCTTGGAATTTAAAAAATGAAAATAAAATCAATTCTCATCTATTTCCACAGGTCTCAGGCTTGGGGGTCGGTGGGCAGGTGGGAAGGGGGGGAGATGCCGCCCAAAGCATCACACCCGACGACAGAGGCTCCCACAGCAGTTCAAAGGACATGATGGCCATCCTAGTTTTCATCTGATCCGCTCCCATTAAAGAATTATACTGCTGATAAATCCAGATTGCCAGGGACCAGGACTGGCTTCACAGGCATGCAAACTATGCAGTCACTCAAGTGCCCGTGCTTAGAAGGTCGTGTGCTTGAATCGGTTTTCATCATCTTGAAATTCAGAATGATTTTTGAACAAGAGGCCCCATGCTTTCATGCTGCCCTGGGCCCTGCAGACTTAGATGTATTTGATGGTGATTTTTATATCCAACCAATAGGGAATCTAGTCATTCAGATACTAGTTTACTTGTCACCTGCTACTCATTCCACAAAGATTTTCAAACACTGGATATATGTTAGGTACTTCATAGATCACAGTCTAGGCGACACAACAGCAAACAGGAAGCTGCTGCCTCTGTCCTTAAAAAGTTTTAACTCTCCGTTGAAGAATGGAGACCAGAAAAAGGATATTCAATAAAGAGTAACAGATACCATGAGAGCGAAGCACATGGTGAAGTTAGTTGAATGTAAAAATCCTCAAATAAAAATTTCCACACTGGGAGATACTGATGGTCAGATTACGTTCTCTTTCTTTTCAGTAGTGAATGGTATCTCTTTCAGGACATTAGCCATACGTTTTCTGCTATCACCAGCCTTGTTAGGATTTCCGCTATTTAGTACAGGAGGTTTCCATGAGCTTCTATCAGGATGGAAAAGGAAGGCACATTCTCCCCTCTTTGTTAATTTAGTGCCAGCAGCTCCTCCCTTTAAGGAAAGGAAAGGATGAGTGACTTTTACTGAATTATTCTGAAAACATTTCCCCCAGAGTTGAGAGACCCATAAGCCCTTATCCTGTCTGCTGCTAAAGAGGACATGATTAATTCATTTGGTTCTCAGTGGCCCTAATTGTTTACTTAATCCTTCCCCTCTCTGCTCTCTTCCCAGCGCCCACCTTAGGAGGCACACAGAGGAGGCAGAAGTAACCCAAAGTGAAACAATGCCGAAACTGACATCCCAATTGTTCTGTGCAGGACGGTGGACGTGCTTCGTAATAAATGATAGGCAAGGGTCTGTTATTGACAAGCTGCCACGCGCTGTTTGCATTAGCGAATATGAGAAGATGATGGCTGGTACCCCCTTATCCCCTACGGTATTGAGCTCAGTGAGATAACAGAAAACGCTTCAGTTTACTTAAAGCATTGATAACACCTCTAAATAATTAACTAAGGACTTCCTGTCTTCAATTACTTAATGCTTTTTTTTTTTAACATCTTGAGAGGATTATAAGCAATTTATGGATTTCACATGATGAGTGCATTTGCCACTATTCCCACAAAGCATTTACGGGATCATGTTTCTAAAGCTTTGAGGTAATTAAAAATAAGCCTGGAGACAAGGGGCTGAGGCTAGGTGCCCGCTCTGCCTTCTGTCGGGGCGAAGGACCGAGATGCTCGGGCTCCAAGATGATCTGTGCTATTGCTTCATTAGTGCTCCGCTGTGATTTAGGGACCGCCAAGGTTTTGGCAAATGACGAGAAAATCAAAAGCTTTATCTCCAGGGGTTCAGGCAGCTCTTGGATCAACCATTCGAGATGGCGTTTGAAATGAATTCGATCATGTGAGTTCATGGAATGAAACAGTCATTCACATCACCAAATACTTCCGGACTGAATTTGGGCAGTCGGCTAACCGTGGAACTGAATTTTTCCCTGGCAGATAAAACGCATGAACATCACACCGATCTCGGCTTGCAGGTGATCAAATGCCAGACACCATTCCTGTCCCCTTGGGACTGCAGACAGGAGACTCTGTACTTAGGAAGGTTTTGTTGAATGAAGGTTTATTTCCGCATTTAACAAAGAAATCTCTCGGTCGGGCTATATTGCCCCAGTGAAGTACTCTCTAAATCTGTTTAAAATAGTACAGAGTGACGGACTAAATGAATTCGAACAGATTTTTCTTTTCCATTTTATAATCTTACAAGAAATAAAATTCGGTGGAGAAACTTTCAAATAAAAGAGGAATTCTGGCACTAAGTTACCTGCCTGAAATACTCTTCAACATGAAGCTATCCATTAAAACGTGACAATACAAGGAAAAGTCGGTGGAGTGAGATGTTTTAAAGAAAAATTTTTGCAATTATGTTATAATGAAGGTGGCTATCCATCCTGTTGGTTTGAACATCACCACTGAATTTGGTCTGACAAATGTTATATGGCACTTAAATGCTGGTTTCTAAAAGAGTGCAAACTAGTACAGCTGGCAACAGTTCAAAGCCTGTGCTGTGACAGGATCTGTAGGCAGAGAATTCTTTATCCTTGTATCCCAGTGTATTGTGAAACTTTTATTGCTACCAAGTCTTAATGTGCCTTAACTTGGCTTTCAAATCTCTGTAATTAACATTCCATTGCCATCCAAGTCATTCTTTTGATTTTCTGCTGCTCCATCCTGTATGGAGTTCTGTTGGAGTGTCATTACACAAGTTAAGTTATTCCTTGTCAGTGGTGCCTATTACTGGGAGCGTCTTAAGAGCAGCAATCTTATTTTAGAGCACTTAATATACTATCTAGAGCACAGCAAGCAGACTACACAATTTTTTTTTTTTTTTTGAGTGATAATGGTATTCTGATTTCCTTATAGAAGAAGGCAGGGAATGCTTTTGGCACCTGAGTAGGCAACTTTTCACCTTCATCATTCAAATGTGGGTATTAAAAACATCCCTCATGGAGTTCTTTTATGGTTTAGGGGGTTAAGGATCTGGCATTGTCACTGCAGCGGCTCGGGCTGATGCTGTGGCACAGGTTCGATCCCTGGCCTGGGAACTTCCGCATGCTGTGGATATGCCCAAAAAAATAGAAATAAAACAACAACAGCAACAAAAATCCTTCACTTATCTTACGGGGATGTGATGAGCATCACAGGAGGTAAAATGCAAATAGTTCTTTAAAATTATAAAGCACCACAAACAGGTAAGTTTTTATTGTGTAAAACAACGTCATTCCAATTGCTTATGATGATTTGCATTTTTAGTGAAATAGGACATAAGGAACACATTTGATAATCTAAATTGATGAGGGCTTTCGCCCATAGCCATTATCATCGGTTTAGCTCAGGATCTTCAGATCAGGATTGCAATGTGCTAGTCCGCAAATATTTATTAAGCACCTTTTGCAGGCTTATGGCCCTTTTGGAAAACAGGGGACATCTGTCAACGACTGCCTGCTTGTGTGTGAAGTTAAGAGCGAATCACCATGAATTAATTTTTCTACCTGTGCGGCACGGCCTGGGCCTCCTCTAAAGAAAAATCAGGCATGCTTTTCTAGGCCTTTCTTCCCTTTTATATGAGTTTCATGATCACTGGTGCCACCTGCAAAGGCGAGTCCAAAGGAAGGAAAACACTCAGAGGCCTGGGGGAGGGGCCATGGGGGAGGCTACTGGCATTTGGGGAAAAGTAAAAGTTTATAAGCTCTTGCCTGTGTTCTCTGAATCTAAACAAACTTAGATAACCGTTTAGAATGATCCATTGCATCTAAGGTAATGAACTAAGTTACTTTAATTTCTTGAATTATTCTTTTTTATAGAATGAGCGGTAATGATTCTCCAACTTCATCGTAAGTTTGTAATGAAGATCAAATTAGACAGCATGTGCCCAGGGCTGAGGACAGCATTTGGTGCATATTAAACGCACTTATTCCTCATCAAACATTGATTTAGCACCTACTGGTGTGTCATGGATTGTTCTAAGTGCTAAAGTTATAGAATTAAACTAGGAAGAAAGGGTCTCAGTGACCCTGGAGCTTACATTTCAGGGGAGGGAGACATTAGGAAGACAAAAGCAGACAAACAAAAGAACTAAAAAAACAAACAAAAAAAACCACACACAAAAAAACAAAACCCAACACTCAGTCAGCGGGGGGTATGTGATAAAAATAAAGCAAGGCGACAAGACGGTGTATGAGAAATGCTGCTCTACACTGGCTAAGTCAGAAAATGCTTCTCTTCAGAAGTGACATTCAAACTAAAACATGTTAATTATTATTATAATCGCCAGGAGTAATTATCTGACACTATACCATTACACCGTACCGCTATTATATTATTAAAGTTAATTATAATACATGGTATAATAAGCACAAAAACAATACAACTAGTATCAATTAATACTAATAAGAACAACAACCAGTCGTCACAACCAGTCAACTGTCAACTATCCTGAGTATAATTACCATTCAGTAGATAAAAGTTAGTCTCTGGCTGGTTTTTCTGCTGCCTTCCAGTACATTCTTGGCTATCCTAGTCCCATTATCTCTGAGGATATCCTTGGGGAATAAAAATGCATCTTACTGTTTTTTCGAAAAAAAAAAAAAGAAAACGTTTTTACTGATGTAAAAAAACCTACACATAAAGCATATCTAAGCCAAATAGAGATTATTTCTGAAGTTATCTGCTGTCGTGGCTTATTGCTGCCAGTGTGGGCTCTTCTATTAGCATGGATAAGTGGAACCTGACCATATGTCAAGAGAACACGTCCTCTCCGAGTGACCTCATATATCAAACGCACACTCCAGGGATGCTGGGCGCCCCTAACCACAATGACAGACTCTTATGGAAGGTTTTCCTCTTTTTTTTTTTTTTTTTTTCACCTGTGATCGTGTGCTGCCTCCTGTCAGCGGTGTCGGTGTAGATGAGCCCTTTCCCCACCTGCCTGAGCTGGTACTCTTTAATGACACCATGTGGCTCCGAAGGGACTTCCCAGCTCACGCGCAGGGCCTCCGCGCTGGGGGCGGTGACGGTCGGCGGAGGGATGCGCTGCGGGGCCCCTTGGGTCGTAGCTGCCACCACCTGGGAACACAGAAATGGACCGGCCACTTACTGGAACAGGACACTGGGTATTCTGATCGAAGAGAAGGTCACTTCTGTTTTAAACCGGTGTGGTCTGGCCTGGCATATCATTAGTGGAGCTTGGAGAAAGCGGCCCCCCTCCCGCCTTTAAGAATTCTTTTTCCCTCCCATCCTATTCAAACAATGAAATCTGACCTTGAATACATTATGGAACCCTGAGACTACCATTTATCACAACAGGTTCAACACCAACGCGGATGGCAGAGTGCAGCCCTCAGTTTAAACAAGTAAAATCTGGCTGGCAGGCTGTCTTCCTAGAGAACTCTTGATAACTCTTCCATATGGCCCATCGGTGTCTTTGCATTTTAACAGCCTGATTTTGTACATTTTAAGCACCAGTAAATTTGGAGCAAAACCCACCTCTGAACTTGCCTGCATATAATATGCCTTGAATAGTGTAAGTGGGCAGCCTTTTCTGTACTCTATGTTACCCAGGACGAGTTCATGGTGTTTGCACCCATGTTCCAGAAGGAGAATCAAGTGAGATGAAAAAAGCGATACATGAGCCAGTTGTTTAGCCAACATGGTCAAAATACATTTCAGATGAACCCTGGCTGCATTTGCTTTGTTACGGAATGAACTCCGAGTTCACTTTTCCACCAACTATTTTGGCATCTGTATAGCCATGCTATACAAAAAGCACCGGGCGTGGTTCTAGGATCCTTTTGGATGGTGTCTTGTGATTGGGCCAATCGGCTGCCATCTGGATGATGGTGCACTCAACTCAGAGATGCTTCCGGAGTCTGGTGAAGACACAGCTGCTCACACGCGCTGAGGCTGCTGGGTCTGACTGAATGTTTTACGTGGCTGCTTCTTGCAGAGTGTGTGTGCTGCTGTTCTCAAGTCTGAGCCATATGAAAACTGGGTTTCCTCTGACGAGCCTGGCATCTGTGAAATGGCTCTTTCTCTATTTTCCTCCTTCATCGTTTGACTGTTTCTTCCCCTTTTTTTTTCATTTTTAGTAGCATCCCCATGGTGGCTGATCACTGACAGTCTTCTGTTTTTGTCTCTATTCCCCCTACGTGATCACATTCATACTCCTTGCTTCACCTTCCTTCATAGATCTTTCCAGCAAATTTCAGTCACTTTTTTGGGGGGCACACCCACAGCATGTGGAAGTTCCTGGGCCAGGGATTGAACCCACGCAACAGCTGTAACCAGAGCCACAGCAGTGACAACTGCAGATCCTCAAGCCACCAGGGGACTCCTTTCAGTTACTTTTTTTTTTTCCTTTTCTTTTTATGGCCGCACCTGTGGCATACAGAAATTCCCAGGCTAGGGGTCAAATTGAAGCTGCAGCTGCCAGCCTATACCGCAGTCCTGGCAACACCAGATCCGAGCTATATCTGCAACCTATGCCTGGCTTCTTGCAACACCAGATCCTTAACCCATTGAGCCAGGCCAGGGATTGAACCCACAACCTCACAGACACTATGTCAGGTTCTTAGTCCACTGAGCCACAATGGGAATGCCCAACTTTTTTAAGAAATTAATTTCATTGGAGTATAGTTGATTTACAATATTGTATTAGTTTCAGGTGTGAAGCAAAGTGAATCAGCCTTACATATAAATATATTCATTCTTTTCTCTTTTTTCCCATATAGGTTATTAGAGATTACTGAATAGATTTTCCTGTGCTATATAGTAGGATCTCATTAGTCATCTATTTTTTACAGGAGCATGGATGTGTTATTCCCACCTTCCCAATTCTTGCCTCCCCCAAATGGATCACCTATGGTAACCATAAGACTGGTTTTGAAATCTGTGAGTTTGTTTCTGTTTTTTTAATAAGTTCCTTTGCGTCATTTTTTATTCGATTCCACAGACAAGTGGTATTATGCTCAGGGAAGTCAGAGAAAGACAAATAACAGCCCCTAATTCAGCTGCTGACTGGTCAGTTTCACTTGAAGTGCCAAATAATATTTTCTTCCACCATTCGGCTCTCTGCTCCCCCTCTTTAATATATCTTGAAAAACTTTAAAATGTTAACCCTATTCTTTACTTTTAACTTTTCCTCTTTGTTTTTTGATTTGCTTCCAGAATGGCACCATAACTGACAAACTGGTCAAGCCAGACATCTTGAAAATACCCTGGAACTTTCCTTTTATTCCCCTTCATATGGTGACCACTGAGTCCTGGGGACCTCGTCCCAGGTGTCTTTCTGACATTCTCCATTCTGACCCCTGCTGTGTAAGTTCAGATCTTCATTATTTCTTGTCAAGGCTGTTGCCCGAAGTCTTGGAACCATTTTCTTTTCTCTTCCTTTTTTTTTTTTTGTCTTTTTGTCTTTTTAGGGCCACACCCTCAGCATGTGTAGGTTCCCAGGCTAGGGATCTAATCGGAGCTGTAGCTCCTGGCCTACACCACAGCCACAGCAATGCCAGATCCGAGCTGCGTTTGCGACCTACACCACAGCTCCCACAACGCTGGATCCTTAACCCACTGAGCAAGGCCAGGGATTGAACCTGCAACCTCGTGGTTCCTAGTCGGATTCGTTTCTGCTGCGCCATGATGGGAACTCTGGAACCATTTTATTTCCTCCTTCAGGCTCCTTTGCCCTTTTCTCTGTTTCTCAAGAGCAGGCAATTTTTGTTGAAATGATATTTAAATTGAATTTCTCAGTTTTTTAAGCTGAGAAATGGTTTGGGATTTATTATGGATTTACAGAAGACCATCTAAAACGATTTGGTGGAGGAAAAGTGGATTAAGGGGATAATATTGGTTCAAGTTTTCTTGTCTCTTTCAATTAATGAAACATTGATATTTGAATAAATCTCCCTTCCTGTGATCTGTCCTTTCAGGCTGAAGTGTTGGTACTCAGCTAAGATGCTACATGAAAACCCTGCTTTATTGGGGCGGACGCTGTTTTCTGCCATTGGAAAAATTACTCACCACCTGAGCCTTCATAACACCAGATAATTCTGTCCAGAGCTTAGGCAAATTCATCTTACCTTGCTGCTGGTGGTACAGCCAGCCACTGTGCAAGCTTCCAGCTGGTATGAATATTCCTGAAAAGGCTGAATTCCTTTCGTATCAGAGAAGCTCAGTGATATTCCTCGAAAACATTCAATCCCATTTCGGAGAAGGATGTAGTATATAATAGGACCTAATAAAAGAGGCAGAGAAAGCCCTGAATTTGAGTGTCAGCTCCTTCTAACTGTTTGGAAGCAAATGAGTTGGCTTAGGGTTCTGAGGAAATGAGACAATACAGCATCATTTAATTTTCATTAGCTATTACACTGCTATGTTCTTAATTACGCTCTTATAGAGGAGATGGAGTCTTGACATAAATAATCAGCATCACTTGTTCCTTTCCTCTCACTATCAGACATCTACTTTCAGAAGGATTTTGCTTTCCCTTCACATGCTCTGCTTGCTTGAGAGCAGCTCGGATATATGCTGGGATTCAAGTTAAACCATCTTTTTGGCTAAGGATTCGTGAGGGCTGTTTCACAAATGAATCATTACTTGGCACATCCTCACAGCTTCGGTTCTCAGGACATACTTTTTTGGTGCTCAGATGCAGCCAGTTAAATGCAGACCACACCCATTTCGGCTTCCTTATGCATTGATGGGATTATGTTTTTTCACTTTTAAAAGTAGCTTAATACCATTTGATTGGATAGGTTTCTTCCAGTTTAAGACTATTACGTCATCAGTACTCTCCGTTTTGGTCCACCTGGGGGGGCTCACGCCCTCAGGAGCGTCTTCTTTTGTTCTGGTCCTAACTGCCTGGCTGAATCCTTGCCCGTAGCTATTCCATGCAGAAATCCTATACTCATATGTCACGTAGGGCTCCAGGTTCACATCTGGGAAGACAGAAATCAGACACATTTGAAAAAAAAAAAACCCTTTTTTCTTAACCACCTGCATCAAAAATGTAAATTGCTTTTGGTGTAGGTTGCACATGTGGCTTGGATCCCACGCTGCTGTGGCTGTGGTGTAGGCCAGCAGCTACAGCTCAGATTGAACCCTTAGGCTGGGAACCTCCGCATGCCATGATTATGACCCTAAAAAGCCAAAAAGCACCCCCGCCTCAAAAGTTAGACTTTGAAAGTTTTTAAACTACTAGCTTTGAGCAGATCCAGCTGTGCCTTTCATTATCTGGTAACTAGTTGGCTCCCACATATGCTGGAATTAATTGATATTGGGTTAAGGAGGGAGATGGGGTCAGAGTGAAATAAACCTGCGTGTCCATCGGCTTTTCACTTCCCCTTTGGAATCGCGGGCGGGCGGCTCCCTTTCTGTTACCTGTGAAAGAGCGTGTTTTTACACCTCCCGTGTGAACAGTCTCTTCAGCGGATGGACACAGTTCTTCCATTGATTCCTTCCTGATGGAACTGTGAGATCCCCGGAACACAGCACAAACGTGGCTGGTGGAGTTGAAGTCGCACCTGCCGCAGCGTGCGGTGGCTTCCATGGATGCGGGGCAGACGGTCCTGCACGCCTGGGTTTCCTGAGTCACGTGGAAGGGAGGGGGAGGGAGGAGGAGGGAGGAGGGCATTTCAAACTCTCATTTAGACACATGGGTGCAGTAGGTTCCTACAACTTGCAAATGAAATTTCCTCCCGCCTAGTTCCTGAATGCACATCTCAAAATTCACCAAAAGAGATGAAGGCAGCCTGTATCCTAGAAAGAGACATTACTCTGAAATACCACAGATTTGGATTCAGAGCCCAGTTTTGTCCCTTCCTAGGGCTGTGACCTTGAACAAGTCTCTTATGCTTTCAAAGTTTCAGCTTCTTTCATAAGGGACAGGAAATTCAATTCACTGTGCGGGGTTTGTTCTGTGACTCAAATGAGATAGTGTGTCAGTGTCTTGCACTTGGTGGCTACGCTCTAAATAATAACAGTAGTCATTGTATTATTAGTAGTATTTTGACACTTTCCTAATGGAGTTTTAGAGAAAATAAAGAATACGATATTTAAGAATCTGTACTTCTGTGCTCTTGTACCAGTAAGAAGTATTCCACATGCAAGGTTTTAGAAAAATCTAAATATTTCATAAACTAATTGTAATAGCTGTTATTTATATTTACAAGCATTTTCTCGGGTGAATCTCTGGACAATTATAGCTATTGATAAGTGCTAGTAGGCTCTACTTTCAGAAAATGAAATACTTCATCATCCCAAATAACAGGAAATATAAATAAGGGAATATTCTTTTTTTGGGGGGCCGTGCCCACAGCATATAAAATTCCCCAACCCTCGCCACAGCACTGACCCTTGCCACAGCAGTGACAACACCAGATTCTTAATTGCTAGGCTCCCAGGGAACTCCACAAATTAGGCAATTATCTCATAATGCAAAGTTCTACTTTATCTTTTCTTTATATAGATAGCATAACATTTAAAATAATTTTTTGCTATTTAAAACTGATCTACATTCAACCTCTTCCCTACATAAGTTAAATTACTCTCCCAAAGATAATCAAAATAAAACTACTTCGGAAGACTCTAGCTGGATTTCCATTTCAACGTGGTGAATCAAACACGTGCATTTATTTTCGTTTTCTCTCAAAGCCCAACCAAATGGTAGCAAGGGGATATAGAATATCCGAGGAAAGAGCAAGCTAATCAGCACACATTTCTGGAAGCTGGGAAGTGGATGGATGTGGCAGAGACAAGGCTATGTGCCTAGTGATGATCGTTTTTTTTTTTTTCCTTCAAGTCTGACCACAACAGAAGGAGCCATGGGTGTAGAAGTGTTTGTGGTGAGTGCAGAGACGACGTACACGTCCCACGTATGGGAAGACCCGTACACGCGCCATCATCCATCTCTCCTTTTGCCACCATGAAGCCCTCTGGGATGGGAGGGACTGGGGTTCCTGCCACGTGCTTGGAGAAGAGCTGCTGACTCACAGTGGACTGTAGTGTGAAAAGTCTAAGAAAAATTCCTTCAGTGGCCCCACCCCATACATGAGTATGTCCGTTTTCCCCAAGGCCTCGTCTGGGGTGTTCTAGCAGAAACATAAATTACCACTTGGAAGTTGGATGCTGCCCTGACAACGATGACACCCTAAGACAGGTGGCCCTGGCTCAGCAGTCGGGCAGGCTGTGACAAAGGGAGGCATGCCGGGGTCTGGGAAGCTGGGGACCCCTCTAGTGCTGCAGAGAAACACCCGTAAAACTGTACCCTGGTCTCTTCAGAGAATTCTCTACTTAGGTCTTCTGCCCATTTTTCAATTGGGTTCTGTTTTGTTGTTGTTGTTGCCCGAGTTGTTTCTATATTTTGGAGACTAGGCCCTTGTCTATTGCGTCGCTGGCAAAGATTTTTCTCCCATTCTGTGGACCGAATTTTCATTTTTTAAATGATTTCCTTTGCTGTGCAAAAACTTTTGAGTTTAATTAGGTCCCATTAGTTTATTTGTGTCTTTAGTGTCATTATTCTAGGAGGTGGATCGAACAAGATGTTGCTGTGATTTAACGTCAAAGAATGTTCTGCCTGTGTCTTCCTCTAGGAGCTTTGTAGCATCTGCCCTTATATTTAGGTCGTTAGTTCATTTTTAGTTTAATTTTGTGTATAGAGTTAGAGAGTGTTCTATTTTCATCTTTTACATGTAGCTTTCTAGTTTTCCCAGCACCGTATATTGAAGAGACTACCTTTCTTCCACTGGACGTTCTTGCCTCCTTTGTCATAGATTAGTTGACTACAGGTGCTTGGGTTTATTTCTGGGTTTATTTCTATTTATCAACCACAGGTGCTTGGGTATATTTCTACAAAACGGAAACAGATCACGGCCAAGGAGAGCAGACCTGTGGTTCCTAGAGGGAAGGGGGGGCTGGAAGGGGCAGTTCAGGGTTTTGGAATGCAAACTGTTATGCTGGAATGGATGGGCAATGGGGTCCTAGTGCACAGCACAGGGAACTGTGTGTGATTAGGTCACTTTGTTGTACAACAGAAACTGAAGAAACATCATAAATCAACTCTAATTCAAAAAAAAAAAAGACCAAAACACAAAACTAAAAAAACCCCGTACCCTGGGGTAACTGTCAAAGCAAGTCACGTGCTCCTGAGCTCACAGTTCTGGGGAAGGGGTCAAAGGCTCAAATGTGAGCAGCAGGTGTGTTGTGTTTGCATTCAGGCCAGTGTTACCAAATGAGAAAAACTTAGAAAATAATTGGTGAAACTAAACAAAACACAACAAAACAAAACAAAAAAATAGAGAGGGTCCATGGGAAGATCCGAGCCAGGATCCAGAGTGGGAAAATGAAATATAAGTCTGCATACTGCACAGCAAGAACCCCAGCCCTTCTTCCTACGGGATTCCCCGTATGGCAGCAGAGCATGTATTCCATCCCGACCCAGGATGGAGGATGAAGGATAGTTAATTAAGTACGCTTGGCGAGGATTCTTGATAATGTGATTCCTCGACGAAAAGCCGTCTTGCTCTCAGGATCACCCCACCGTGCTCCCCACTGGTGGACGTCAGAGTGACATTTCAATCAGCCTCCAGCGGAAAGCAGAGGTTTAAAGACATAGAAAAAAGAACTTGAAGCAAAAACAAAACGAGGAGAAGAGGAAAATTAAAACAGTACCAAACTAAACCATAATGAAAAAGAATATGAAAAGAATATATATATATACACACATATACATATATATAAAACTGAATCACTTTGCTGTACAGCAGAAATTAACAGAACATTTAAATCAATCCTAGGTCAATAAAATAAATGAAAAAAAAAACCCTAAAATTTTATAGGTTAAATAAAAAGTAACAAACATACAAATGGGACAACCAATTCGAAGAATAAAACAAACAAACATACAAATGGGACAACCAATTCGAAGAATAAAACAAACAAACAATAAAAAGGCAACAATGGAATGAATATTTCCAGAATGACAAAAATATATATTCTGTGAATGAAGTGAAACTAGGATGCCCTAAGTAATAATCAGCAAACAAGAGAGTCCTTAAAAACTAAAAAAAAAAAAAAAAAAAAAAAAAAAAAAAAAAAAAAAAAAAAAAAAAAAAAAAAAAAAAAAAAAGATAGCTAAAGAACCCCACAACAAATCAATAGAAAGGAGGAAAGATAAAGTTAAGGCAATATCTCATCATGCTGCAAAAATGAGGGTTAATCAATGGACAAGAAACAGGAAGTAAAATTTAAAATATCAGTTAAAGTATCAGTTTAGGAAAGTCCAACACCCAACTGATCAGCAAAAACAGAGGAAAAAAGAGGGAGCCAATTATCAAGTAAATACTAAAATAGTATTCCCTACAAGTGGAGGCCATGAGACTCCACTCTGAAAAAGTCCACAAAAGGATATGATTCTGAATATTAACAATGATGATGATAATAACACCTACAGAGGCAAACTGTCATGAAATTTTGGAGAAGCGGAATAAAAGAGGATATCTTGAAAATTGTCACGGGAGAAAGCATCATGGTTATCTACAAAGAAAGGGGAGTCCCAACAGCAAAGAAAATTTTAAAATGCAGACATACCTTCAAAATGCAGAGGAGAAATCATTTTTAACGTTGAGTTGTAGAGTAAACCAAGCTATCAATCTAATAGGAAGGTGGCATAACAATAATTTCAGACATCAAGCTCTCAAAAAATTTACTTTTTGTGCCCCTCTAACCAGGGAAATAATGCTTCAAAAGAAGGAGGCAGGGTCGGAATTCCTGTCATGGCTCAGTGGAAAGGAATCTGACTAGCATCCATGAGGACACAGGTTCGATCCCTGGCCTCTCTCAGTGGGTTAAGGATCTGGCGCTGCCGTGAGCTGTGGGGTGTGTAGGTCAGCGGCTATAGCTCCTATTCGACCCCAGCCTGGGAACTTCCATATGCCGTGGGTGTGGCCCTAAAAAAGAAAAAAAAAAATGAAGGAGGTAGGGTGGCAAAGAGGGAAAATTGGAGGTCAGAACACAGGGAGACCATCACAGAGGAGGAGAGAAAGGGATTCCCAAACTGACAACTTAAGGAAGATGGGCTGGGATGGCTGTGCAGACATCCCCGAGTGATCCAGACGGAGTACGAATTAAAAGACTCCAGGAAAGAAATTTTAGGAAGCCAAGTGGAATCTTACCTAAGACACTGCCCGAGTCGGCTTTGAGAAAATCTAATCAGAACCATTTAAACATGCATGTTAAAGCCAATTCGGGCCCTCCGAAAGATCACGGAGGGAGTGCCCTGGTGGTTCAGTGGGTTGAGAATCTGCTGTTGTCACCGCAGAGGCTCGGGTGACTGCTATGGTGCTCCTTTGATCCCTGGGCTGGGAATTTCCACATGCATCTTGAATATCTTCCTTAAATAATGGAAGCAATGTCTTCCTAACCAAAATAAGATGCCTGGGAATTAAATCTGTGGTGGGCAGTAATGAAATACATAGTACCGAGCCACGGTGTCATTTCTGAAGTTAATAGGTTTTCTGCCTTCATTGTCGAAATATGAGTGTCCTTTTAAGGATACTTTTCTAAGGAGATGCCTTCTAACTCATTATTTTAAAGGCCCCAGTCTTGCAACATCACCAGCTCTTTAAGACTTAAAAATACTATGCATGGAAGAAAAATGTCCTGGTCCAAACTTCTGAAAACACTGGGCTGGAATAAACTTAAACTGTGGGAACACAGTGCTGGATAGATTTCTTGCATAGAACTGGCTAAATAAAAAGCTACGTTCAAGTCAGACCAATTTTTTAAAAAAAATCTGTAAACAAAACCCCCCACTATTTTTGTTGGGCGTTTTGTATGATTATCCCCTTCGTGAACTATCCCCTTATGATTATCCCCTATTCTCTTCACCAATTTTCTGTGTTGTTTTAATAGCCATTGCTGCACGGTGCTTCCCTAAAAATCTCAAGACTTATCATGCATCCATTAGCATGTGAGGTCCACCCAAGACTGTATAGTTGCAACAGCAGCAAGAGCCCTTCCATCGCCTGTGAGCAAAGCAACAATTTTTAGCCATCTCTTAATGACAAATTACTACCCAACATAGTAGGCCGTTTGGTTTTTCAGTGTCCATAATCCTTTCCTTAAAAGGGTGGGTTTCTGGAGTCCTGGGTCAAGCTTAATGCTAAGAAACACGGCATGGGTGTATATGAAGCATCTTAACATTAGGACATAAAT
Source organism: Catagonus wagneri (assembly GCA_004024745.2). NCBI lineage: Eukaryota > Metazoa > Chordata > Mammalia > Artiodactyla > Tayassuidae > Catagonus > Catagonus wagneri. Next base: position 8,948,278 of record PVHT020000061.1, read on the forward strand.
GATGCACCCGCGGGCCGATTCATTTTGGTGGCTGGCTGGCTTTTGCTGATCTTGCACCACCTCAAGGAATATGACAGAAACACAGCTAAGTGACTTTGTGGGATCTAAGGTCTCTATCAAAGGACAGTGATGGACTCTGGCTGTGGGCTAGAGGGAGGGAGCTGAATTTCCCTACATCTCTATTCACAGCACCACACAGACTCTTTCAGGACCCAGACTTTCTGTCTGCACGAATCTGAAGTGCTGGTAAAGCTTCCTGAGAACAGCTAATCATTATTAATTCCTTTAGAATTCATTGCAATAACATCAATCATAGCGAACTCATTTGGTATTAATACGGATGTAATGTGAAAATGAATAATGCACACAGGAGTTTTTATATTCCTATTTTAGAAAAATAGTTATGAACAATGTATTTCTCTTTCCATTGTCAAATCAGCACCTCTGAGAGGTTTTCTATCAATTACCTTCATCATCATTCCAGTTGAAATCTTGTCAGAGCAAACATATTTCAAAGGATTATATCCAACTCCATTACAGCATTTCTGGCTCTTTGGAATAAGTTCAGTCTCACAGCATTTTACTGGCACTGGGTCATTCTTTTTAACATGTGCTTTAGACTCTCCACTGGAAGCCGAGCAGCATATGGTATCTGACATATTCACATAATCCTGCCCACAACATAACATCCCTGTGAAAATAAAATGTTATATATGAATATGAAATAAAAAAAAAGGGAAGAAAACTGAGGCTGCTGTAAAGTGTGGTATAAGTGTCAGACTCAGGCAGTGGCTGAAATGGAGCCACACCTAAAGTGGCATCTCCCTGCCAAGGTGATTTAAATGGACAGTGAGGGGTCCCTCTCACCAAGAGCATGAGACACTAATTAGGTAAAGAACACACAAGAGGAAGTGCTCTAAAATCGTTCAGCGGGGGAGCCAAACTTCTCCCAAGCTCCATAAAAAAAAAAAAAAAAAAAAGGATCTGATTTCTGTCGTGAGAATGGCCTGCCCGTTTTGTGATGCTAACATCTTGTGGCAGGAGAAGGCGTTGTTACACTGCAGGGACTCGGAAGCCATTTCTAGAAATTCACGGGGGGGAGGGGTCACCCCTGCACCCTGGGGTAACTGGCTGGACAGCGGAAAGGTAGCACCCTCTAGGAACCAGAGACAGTTGCATGAGGGTCTTGTAAGTTTCTGCCTGCCTCTGTCTATGATACAGATACTTGCTTCCTGTGCAACCAGCAGCAACTGTAACCATTCTTTTTCATCACCAGATAGATTTGTATTCAAAACCAGCTAAGGGCGCTCACTGACCAGCTGACCGTTTGGCCACCATTTCTGAGGCTGCGCTACATTCTAGACCCATCGCCAGACGTGGGTAAGAGGCTGGGGGCAACAGCAGAAAGGCTTTGTAAGGAGGGTTGTTGATCCGCTTCTCAAAGAAAGACCCGTGTGCCTGAGACACCGAAAAGCCTACTTTCTCCTCGCAAACTCAGTTTAACTGCCTGTGCTCACTTCATTTTCATTTTTCCTTAGAAGAGATACAGGGGAAATTTAGACCTAAGAGCCTGAATACATAAACAACACTCCAGAGTCAGTTTAAGCTAGAAATTAAGATGCCTAGACCCCATGTCACAGGGCCATCATATTAGAATTTATGTCTAGTTATAGAGTGGTGTGATATGATGAATGATTTATTTTAATTAGAATTTTGTTTATTTATTATTAGTCCCGACTGATAACATAAAGAACCTCAACTTCAAAATGCCCTGGGGTCTCGAATTGTTTAATCTGGTCCTATACAAACACCAGCATTGTGAAAGGCACTCCTAATAACAGACCGATGAGTTTTAAGTGCTTTTTGTTTTTTCAAAAAACACTGAAAGTAGACATGGATTTGGCACATGCCTTAAGAAAAATGTTTATCCACACATAGCTCCAAAGAACCCTCTCCCCGATTTTTCCACTTAAAAAAATCTCCCACTATTTACAAAGTTTTTATGATTAATAATATACATTGATCACAACTGAATTTTGAAACTCCATGTTTAGAGCTGATAACTGCTGAAAGTAATTGGTTTAAAAATAAACTGTTCTCTTTAGTAGTATATTAATAATTTTAGCTGGTTTTACACTTCCAGGGTAAGTTTTGTCAAACAAATACACACAGCAGGGTTATCACTGTAGCCTGAGTCTTGATTACGATGGGTAAAAATCACACACACACAGACACACACACGAGAAAAATCCACAGCTTCAAGTTTAACATGGCTTGTGCAGTTTTTTCTGCTGCTTTCTGATCAGACATTTAAATACAACCTTGGATTCTTTGTTGTCATTTTTTTTTCTCCAGCGTTTTCTTAAAATAATTCATGTCTCTATTTTAAAGAGCAATCAAAATCTGAAAACCAACCCTTTAGGGAGCAGAATATATTCTCTGCATCTACTCCCAAATTACTTTATGGTTTCACCCTGCTTTAAGTATAAAATCAAAATGCAGACATTGACCTAATTCAAAACTCCTAATCAGTCATCTGATCGCTCTGAGGGACTTTTGACAGGTCAACTAAAATTTTGATAATGAACTGTTTTTACACTAGGAAAAAAAGAATGCTTTCTCTCACAAGGAGCCTCATCTTTGTTTCACTGAACTGAAATTTTCAGCCAAGATTTCACTCACATAACAGGAAGTGACTCCCTTTCTCGTTTCTTTGGTAAACCATTACTTCTTTAATTATTATCAACCTTGTTCCAGTGTGATAAATTGCTAATTACTTAATACCCTAATCAGCGTTCATTCTTTGCACAGATAAACTGTGACAGTGCCATTAATTTAAATAGTAATTTCACTTAATGGCCAGAACGGCACACCAGATTTTTATGCAGCATTTTCTGAAGACTGCATCCATCACTGCAATATTCTGACATAAAGATGTCTGACGCGCACTAACTCACTTAGGGAGAGCAGATGTTGCAGAGCAGGGCTTGGTGGTGATTCCCATAGTGCATCACTTCAGCATGAATGAGCTGCAGATTCAGAGACAGACAATCTTCTGAAACAGCATTGCAATAACTTTTGACCCTACCTAATTTATCACATGGAGCACTTGACTTTTGAACTTTGACACATAGAAGGCACAGTTTTATATATGCCCAAAGAAAAACAAAACGGGTCATGTGTTATTGATGGATTGATCTACTCTTCCAGAGGCTCTTCATTAAATTTGTCCAAAGGTGGACACTCCCTTTGATCAAGATGCAGATATTATTCGAGGGGTAGAGTATGCACTGAACTCTTAGATATTTATCTTTGAGGTCCGACAGCCTATATTGTCTTTGCAAACAGCATATACAGCCAATGGATAGCTTCCATTCTGTTGTATAACTGTGAAAAGAGTGAGTTTTTTAAAATTACAACCTTATGAATACTTCCGATATATTACTAACACTTAATGTCCAGGGCTGCAAAGGAGAGCATTTATAAATGTAGAGTCTTGATTAATTTCTAAATTGTCAATTCTGTAAAACCAGTGCTCCATTTTTCTAAAAAAAAAAAAAGCCCAAGAATTATCATGCTTTTGAGATAAAAAATAGTAGTGTGATAAAAAAGAGAGTCTGGAAAATGACAAATTACCGTGGAACTCTGGGAATGACCATGGGGACCACAATTTAAACCAAAGGATTATATTTTAGGTCTAGAAGAATGTAAAAAATAAAGGTTTGTGATTAGTCATTCTTGGGACAAACATAAAGTTGATGGCAGAGCATGAAAGAAAAAATATGTATCTTGTCTTCACCAGCAGATGGCTCTATGGCTACCACATAAAACTGAGAAAGTGTAGGGTAAAAATGCCCCCCAAATTGCTGCAAAGTATTTTACGGCATTTACACATTATACTTTTCAAAAGTTCATTATGTCATATAGAAATCTTCCTAGGAAATCTTTCAATGCAAGTCTTACAGGATGGATTTCTGTGCTATATTTCTCTCTCTGCAAAGTCCCTCAATCCCATCTTATGTAACAGGGGTGGTAATTCATTCTACTGATATCTGAGTCCAGGACATGGAAACTCAGTACTTTATTCTACAACAGTTTCAACCTAGAGTTTTCATATCAAAAGGCTGCATAGACAACACGGATAATAGAAACAAGGCCATATGTTTCAGAGAAAGGTCACAATCAGTTCCTCATGGCTCACAGAAAATCCTGTCCCCTTTGAATGATAGAGAGGCTTTAATTTTCATCTTTGAATACGAAGGGGTATAATCAAGTCCAACCCAGGATTGATGGCATAGATGATAAAACCATATGAGCAAACACTAAGGATAAAAAGAGTCATAAAAAGGTTTAAAACATATCCAAAGAAAATGGTTAAGAATACATATCCACTGAAACGACAGCATGACTTTCATCCCACGATACCTGTATAACACTCCTACACAACTCATCTGCCCAGAGAGAGCACTAAAAACATAAATGCTACCCCAGCACTTCTGTTCCAACAGCATCTGTTAATTCACTCCATTTATAAAATACATATTGACAAAGACAACTGAACTGGGACCAGGGAGATTTGATTTGGTGTGAGAAAGTCAATTCAATGTGATTTTGTTAAAGGGCTCCTGCAGGCAAATAAAAGAGTTTAAGTAATAAAGTACATAAAGAGATGTTTTATGAGCCAGCCCAGTCTCGTGGCAGGCACACAATGCCAGGCAGGGAGAGAGGCCAGGCTTAGGAACGATATTATGAGATCCAAACCCTCGTGCAGTAGGTAGGGTGTTGCTAGGTTGAGGAGAAAAAGGGCCATATGGATATTCTGGAAGGTCACTGAGGTCACAGTCATTAGGGGGCGACAGGAGGGAGCGGCAACAGAGAGAGGAACAAGACATGTGGAACGTGTCTATTTTCAGTGAAACCTGCAGGGAGGTCAAGAGACTAAAATGAGATTTTTTTTCCCTTTTTAAAAGGATCATTCCTTCAGTCTACCATGATTATTAGAGTTGCTGGAACTGTAGACGGTCAGGAGAAAGACTGGAGCTAATTCCAATTTGCAGGAATTGAGGAATATCACAGTGTGCTTAAGAAATGTTTGGCTGGCATGGACATTGTATTAAAGTAAATAAGGGATTCTGAAATCTGGGCCCATGGATGGACTTCAAGGGCATATGAAACTGTGGGCAAGTTTTTCAGTGTGTCCTGCATACTATTATTTGAAGTGAGGGTATAAAAGGTTCAAAAGATTCTGAACCGTATGACCCCCAAAAGATGAAGAACCCTTGACCTAGTAGGCAGTCACTTCTATTCCATTTCTTAGAGCAGGCACTTTTGGTAAAAAGTGTTTTAATTGACTTGTTTTTCCTTCTTCTTCACATCCATTCTGCCACCCAAATCCAATTCATTCCCTTAAATCATAGCTCTTACCATTGCATTGACTCTTCCCTGAGTACTCAATAACGTTCAAAATCCTTCTTCCTACTAAGCCTTATCTCCCTCTATTTCCTTACACACAGAGTATACCTCCAATAAACCCAACTGCTCACTCATACCTGGATGTGCTTTGCACATGCTAATTTCACACTTCAGCTCAAGCTATGCCCTTTAGCTGAAACATCTTTCCTCCATCCGCATGTCTCGAATCCTACTCATTGTCTGAGGCTCCAGTCCAGTGTTTTAGCTTTCTTCATCACCTTGACTGGACTGATCGCTCAGTCTTAAAATTATTCTTGTTTTCATCCCTCTCCTACAGCCCATGTTCAACCTTACAGACACTTTTCTCTTTGATTAGATTGTAAGTCCTTAATGACAAAAATGGTATCTTAACCATTTTATACTCACAAAGCACTGAGAATGATATTTTGAATATAGTCACTGCACAAGACATTTATTGCACGAAGGAATATGGCAACTGACTTTAAAAAAGCAATAGAAAAAAACAATGATAAACTGAGACCGTTTGCTGCTATTTTAAAACTGACTCATTGTGGTATGGGGGCTAGGGCAGCACTTCTGCATCTCCATTACTCCACAAACATGCTTCTATCTTAAATGCACTTGCTTTTAACTAACTCATCTAATGGATGAAGAAGTACTCAACTGGTTAGTCATAGTACAGGATAACCAACTAATTGCCATGATTTTCTGCTAGACCCGATCACTAAGCCTTAGAGGGTGGTTCTCAAGGTTTGCTGTCAGAACCCCATCAGACCTTTACAACTCATTGAAAAATCCAAATGGCCTTTTTTATAGAGGTTATATTTGTTTATATTTACTGGATTAGAGCCTAAAACCCAAAGTTTGACATATGTATTCATTAATCCATTAATGATAATAATAAATACATAACATGCTAACAAATATTTATGGAAAATAAACATAATTCCAAACTGAGAAAAATTAAAAGAATGGCACTGTTTTCCATTTTTGCAAGCCTCTTTAATGTCTGGCTTAATAGAAGGAACTGAATTCTCCTATCTGCTTCTGTACCCAACTGTTGCAATATCACACGTTGCATAACCTCTGGAAAACTCCACTGTACACTCATGAGGCAGTAAGAGTGCAAAAAGCATATAATAGTTTGGTATTATTATGACAGTAGTTTTGATCTCACAGACCACCTACAAAGGTCTTGGAGACCCTTGGAGGTATCCAGGCCATACTTTAAAAGTTGATGCCTTAGAGCCTAGCACTCATATACAGCGCCCTTTCCCCTCCCCATTCCCCCCCTTCTTCCTCTTTCTCTTCCTATTCTTCCTTTTTTTTTTTTTGTCTTTTGAGGGCTGCACCCATGGCATATGGAAGTTCCCAGGCTAGAGGTCGAATCAGAGCTGCAGCTGTCAGCCTGCACCACAGCCACAGCAACGCTGGATCCTTAACCATTTTGTAAAAAGCTGACCCCACCCAATAAAAGCCAAGTGCTCAGAAGCCCCAGGCCAAACAACAAACAGAGTGGGAACACAGTCTCACCCATCAGCAAAGTAGCTGCTTAAATTCCTCCCAGGCACATGGCTGCCTCTAATTACACACAGAGATAAAGCTCTGCACACTAGAGGGACAAAGGCTCAGCTCCACCCATCAGTGGGAAGACAATAGTCCCTGCCATCAGGAAGCCCGTCACACGCCCCTTTATCAACTTCACCCATCAGGGGACAGATGCCACAAGCAAGAGAGGCTACAACCCTGCAACCTGCAGAAAGAAGACCACACAAATCTACACAAACTGAATGGTAGAGAAATATGAGGCCAGATGATGCAACAAGACAAAACCCCAGAATAGCTAAGTGAAGTGGAAACAAGCAACTTACACGAAAAAGACTTTAGAGTAGTTATAATAAGGATGAGCCAAGATCCAAGAAAAAAAAAACTGGAGGAAAAGATAGAGAAATAAGAAGAAATGTTTAACAAAGAAATAGAAGATTTAAAGAACAAGCAGAGAGGAACAACACAATCACAATGAAAAATTCACTAGAAAGAATTCATAGCAGAATATAGGACAGGAAGAACTAATAAGTAAGGCAGAAAACAGATTGGTGGAAATCACTGATCCAGAACAGAATAAAGAAAAAAAGAATGGAAAGAAAAGAAGACAGACTAAGAGAACTCTGGGATAACATTAAACACACTATCATTCACATGATAAGGGTGCCAGAAAGAGAAGAGAGAGAGAAAGGGCTGGAGAAAATATATGAAGAGATAATAGCTGAAAACTTCCCTAACATGGGACAGGAATAACTCATTCAAGTCCAGGAAGCACAATGAGTACCATATAGAATAAACCCAAGGGGGAAACCCCTCAAGACACCTATTAATCAAAATGAACAAAATTAAAGACAAAGAGAAAATGCTGAAAGCAGCTAGGGATAAGCAGCAAAGAACATACAAGGGAACCCTAATAAGGTTATTAGCTGATTTTTCAGCAGAAACTCTGCAGGACTGAAGAGATGGCATGATATACTTAAAGTGATGAAAAAGAAAAACCTATGACCAAGAATACTCTACCTTGCAAGGCTGTCATTCAGATTTGATAGAGAAATCAAAGGCTTTACAGACAAACAAAAGCTAAGAGAATTTAGCACCACCAAACTAGCTTTATAACAACTACTAAAGTAACTTCTCTCTCTCTCTCTCTAGGTGGAAAAGAAAGGCCACAACTAGAAATAAGAAAAATACAAATGAGAAGGCTCACTGGTAAAGGTAAACATATAGTAAAGGTAGGAAATCATCCACACACAAATATGATACCAAAACCAAAAATCCTGAGGAGAGGACAAATTCAGGATACTGTAAATGCATATTCACACACACACACACACACACACACTCCCATATCAAAAACTCATAGTAACCACAAAACAAAAATCTACAATAGATACACATACAAATAAAAAGCAATCCAAACAAAACACGAAAGATAGCCATCAAACCACAAGAGAACAAAAGAAGGGAAGAATAAAGATCAACAGAAACAAATCCAAAATAATTAAAAAATGGCAATAGGTACATATATATCAATACTCACCTAAAATATAAATGGACTAAATGCTCCAACCAAAAGACATAGACTGGCTAAATGGATACAAAAATAAGACCCATATATATATGCTCTCTACAAGAGACCTACCTCAGTTCTAGGGACACATACAGACTGAAAGTGAGAGGATGGAAATGATAATCCATGCAAATTGAAATCAAAAGAAAGCTCAAGTAGTAATACTCATAACAGACAAAACAGACTTTAAAATAAAGACTGTTACAAGAGATAAGAACATTACACAATGATCAAAGGATCAATCCAAGAAGATAAAACTTTTGTAAATACATATGCACCCAACATAGGAGCACCTTAATATAGAAGGCAAATGCTAACAGCCTTAAAAGGACAAATAGACAATAATGCAATAATAAGGGAGATTTTAACACCCCACCTTCAAGAATGGACAGATCATCCAGACAGAAAATCAACAAGGAAACAACAGGATTTAAATGACACATTAGATCAGATGGACTTAATTGATATTTATAGAACATGCCATTTGAAAGCATCAGAATACAAATTTTTCTCAAGTGCACATGGAACATAATCCAGGAGAGATTACATCTTGAGCCACAAATCAAACCTTGTTAAATTTAAGAAAACTGATATCAAGCATCTTTTCTGACCACAATAAGACTAGAAACCAACTACATAAAAAAAAGAAAAAAACAACAACATGTGGAGACGAGACAATATGCTATTAAGCAAACAACGGATCACTGAAGAAATGGAAGAGGAAATTAGTCAATATCTAGAGACAAATGAAAAGAAAAACACAATGATACAAAACCTGTGGGATACAGTTCTAAGAGGGAAGTTTATAGCAATATAAGCTTACCTCAGGAAACAGGAAAAATCTGAAATAAATCTCAACCTAACTTTACAGCTAAAGCAACTAAAGAAAGAAGAATAGACAAACCCAAAATTAGTAGAAGGAAATAAACAATAAAGATCAGAGCAGAAATAAATGAAATAGAGATGAAGAAAACAATAAGAGAGGATCAGCTAAACCAAAAGTTGGTTCTTCAAAAAGATCAACAAAGTAAGAAACCTGTAGAGAGATTCATCAGGAAAAAAAGAGAGAGGGCCCAAATTGATAAAATTAGAAATGAAAAAGAAGTCACAGAAATACAAAGGATCCTAAAAGACTACTACAAGCAACTATATGCCAATAAAATGGACAACCTAGAAGAAATGGACAGATTCTTACAAAGATACAATCTTTCAAGACTGAACCAGAAAGAAATAGAGAATTTGAATAGAAAAATTTTTTGAATAGAAAAATCACAAGTACTGAAGTTGAAAATGTGATTTAAAAACTTCCAACAAACCAAAATCCAGGACCAGAAAACTTCACAGGCTAATTCTACAAAACATTCAGAAAAGAGTTAACACCTATTCTTCTGACACTTTTACAAAAATTGCAGAGGAACACTCCCAAGCTCATTCTATGAGGTCACCATCACCCTGATACCAAAACCAGAAAAAGACACCACACAAAGGAAAATTACAGGCCAATACTGCTGATGAACATAGATGTAAAAATATGTATCAAAATATTAATAAACTGGAAGTTCCCATTGTGGCACAGGGGAAACGTATCTGACTCGTATCCATGAGGATGCATGTTTGATCACTGGCCTCACTCAGTGGGTTAACGATCCAGTGCTGCTTTGAGCTATGTAGGTCACAGATGCAGCTCGGATCCTGCATTGCTGTGACTGTGGTGTAGGCCAGCAGCCCTAGTTCCAATTTGACTCCTAGCCTGAGAACTTCCCTATGCCACAAACGTGGCCCTAGAAAGCCAAAAGAAAAAAAAAAAATTAGCAAACTGACTTCAACAATATTCTAAAAGGATGATACATCATGATCAGGTAAGATTTATCCCAGAGATGCAAGGTTCCTTCAATATCAGCAAATCAATCAGTGTGATACATCATATTAGCAAACTGACAAATAAAAAACATGTTCATCACAATAGATGCATAAAAAGCTTTTGACAAAATTCAATACTCATTTCTGATTAAAAAAAAAAAATTCTCCAGAAAGTGGGCATAGAGGAAACCTACTTCATCATAATAAAGGCCATATATAACAAAACCCATAGCTAACATTATTCTCAACAGTGAAAAGCTGAAAGCATATCCACTAAGATCAGGAACAAAGTGAAGATGTTCACTCTGACCACGTATATTCAACATAGTTTTGGAAGTCTTAGCAATGGCAATGAGAGAAGAAAAAGTAACAAAAGAAACCCAAACTGGAAAACAAGCAAAACAGTCACTGTTTGCAGATGACATGTTACTATACATAGAAATCCTAAAAATGCTCCCAGGAAACTGTTAAAGCTCATCAATGAATTTGGTAAAGTTGCAAGCTACAAAATTAATACACAGAAATCGCTTGCATTTCTAGACAATAACAATGAAAGATCAGAAAGAGAAATTATGAGAATAATCGCATTTATCATCACATCAGAAACAATAAAATACTTAGGAATAAACCTACCTAAGGAGGCTAAAGACTTATATTCTGAAAACTGTAAGATGCTGATAAAAGAAATTGAAGAGGACACAAATAAATGGAAAGATATACCAAGTTCTGGGATTGGAATACTCAATATTGTCAGACTGACTATACTACCCAAGGCAATCTACAGATTCTATTCAATCCCTATCAAAATATCAATGGCATTTTTTTGCAGACCTAGAATAAAACAGTTTAAAATTTGTGTGGAAACACAAAAGACCACCAACAGCCAAGGCAATCTTAAGAAAAATGAAGCTGGAGGACTCTGGCTCCCTGACTTCAGTCTATACTACAAAGCTATAATCATCAAAACACTATGGTACTGGCACAAAAACAGACATATACATCAGTGGGACAGGATAAAAAGCCCAGAAATAAACCCATGTACCTATTTTTAACCAATATACAACAAAGAAGACAAGGATATACAGTGGAGAAAGGGTCTCTTCAGTAAGTGGTACTGGGAAAACTGGACAGTTACATGTAAAAGAATGAAATCATTTTGGAGATTAGGCCTTGTCTATTGCATCACTGGCAAAGATTTCTCTCCCATTCTGTGGGTTGTCTTTTCATTTTTTTAATGGTTTCCTTTGCTGTGCAAAACTATTTGAGTTTGATTAGGTCCCACTGGTTTATTCGTGTCTTTATTGTTATTATTCTAGGAGGTGGATCAAACAAGATGTTGCTGTGATTTATGTCAAAGTGTTCTGCCTATGTTTTCCTCTAGGAGCTTTATAGTGTCTGGCCTTATATTTAGGTGTTTAATACGTTTTGAGTTTATTTTTGTATATGGTGTTAGGTAGTGTTCTGTTTTCATTCTTTTACACGCAGCTTTCCAGTTTTCCCAGCACCATAACAACTCATGCAACTCAACAAAAAAAAAAAAAAAAAAAAAGATGCCGTTGAAAAATGGGTAGAAAACCTGCACAGACATTTCTCCAAAGAAGACATACAGATGGCCAACAGGCATATGAAAAAATGCTCAACATCACTAATTATTAGAGAAATGCAAATCAAAATTACAGTGAGGTACCACCTCACACCAGTCAGAATGGCCATCATTAACAAGTCCACAAATAACAAATGCTGGAGGGGGTGTGGAGAAAAAGGTACTCTCCTCTACTGTTGGTGGGAATGTAAACTGGTACAACCACTATGGAAAACAGCATGGAGGTACCTAAGAAAACTAAATATGGAACTACCATATGGTCCAGCAATTCCATTTCTGAGATATGTCTGGACAAAACTTTCATTGAAAAAGATACATGTACTCCTATGTTCATAGCAGCACTATTCACAAGAGCCAAGACAAGGAAACAACCTAAATGTCCATCGAATGGATTAAGAAGTGGCAAATACATACAGTGGAATATTACTCAGCCATAAAAAAGAGAAACTAATGCCATTTGCAGCAACATGGATAGAAATAGAGACTCTCATACTAATTGAAGTAAGCCAGAAAGAAAAAGACATATCATATGATATCAATTATTTGTGGAATCTAAAATATAGAACAGATGATCCTATCCAAAAAATCAAAAGAAACAGATCATGGCCAAAAAGAGCAGATCTGGGGTTCCCAGGGAGGAAAGGGGAAAGAATGGGATGGATAGGCATTTTGGGGGGGGTTTTGATATAAAATGTTACATTTGGAATGGATAGGCAATGGGCTCCTACTATAGAGCACTGGGTAATATGTGTGATTGTACACACATTGTATTTTGCTGTACAACAGAGCTTAAAGAAACATTGTAAATCAACCATCCTTTCATAATCATAATAATAATAAAATTAAATAAAAAAGAATGAAATTGGAACATACTCTAACACCATACACAAAAATAAACTTGAAATGGATTAATGAGTTAAATATAAAACTGGATACTATAAAACTCTTAGAGGAAAACATAGCCCGAACACTCTCTGACATAAACCACAGCAGTATCTTCTCAGATCAACCTCCTAGAGCAATGACAATAAAAACTAAAATTAACGAATGGAACCAAATTAAACAAACATTTTTGCACAGCAAAGGAAACCATAAACAAAATGAAAATACAACCCATGGAATAGGAGAAAATATTTGCAAATAAGGAGACTGACAAGGGATTAATATCCAAAATATACAAACAACTCATGTAGCTCAATATCAAAAAAACCCACAAACAACACACAGAACTTACTCCAAAGAAGACATACAGATAGCCAAAACAAACAAAAAACCCCCCAAAACACACACACAAAAAAAACAAAACCACATGAAAAGATGCTCAGCATTCCTAATTATTACAGAAATGCAAATCAAAACTACAATGAGGTATCACCTTACACTGGCCAGAATGGCCATCGCCAAAAAAATCTACAAACAATAAATGCTGGAGAGGGTGCAGAGAAAGGGAAGTTACATTCTGTCTTAGCACTATTGCTGGGAATGTAAACTGGTACAACCACTATGGAAAACAGTATGGAGGAGCCTCAAAAAACTAAAAATTTAACTGTCATATGATCCAACAAGCCCACCGTTGGGCATCTATCTGGAGAAAACCATAATTTGAAAATACACATGAGCTCCAATGAAAGACAAATATGATATCGCTTATATGTGGAATCTACGAAAAGGATACAAATGAACTTACTGGCAGAACAGAAATAGACTCAGAGTCTTTGAAGACAAACTTATGGCTACCAAAATGGACAGGTGCTGGGGGAAGGATGGACTGGGGTTTGGGGTTGGCAAAATGCACACTGTGGTACATGGAAAGTCTGGCCAATGTCAGAGACCCGCTGTATAACACAGTGAACTCTACCCAATATTCTATGTGGGAAAAGAATCTGAAAAAGAATGGATGTGTATACATGTATAACTGAATCACTCTGTTGCACAGCAGAAATTATTACAACATTGTAAATCATCTATACTTCAACAAAACTTTAAAAAAATGAAAAAAAAAATTTCACTGGGTTGGATTGGTTCCACTAGGATGGATACAATGACAACTAAAAGATGATAATAATAATAATAATAATAATAATAATAATGATAATTGTGTTTATTAGTACCTCAGACATGTCATGAATTTTCTACATATATTAACTCATTTATTATTCACCACACTATGGAAAACAGTATGATGGCTCCTCAGAAAACTAAGGATCCAGCAATCTCACTCCATGTATACATATATACAGACCAAACTAGAATCCCAAAAGATACATGCACCCCAATGTTCATAGCAGCACTATTTACAATAGCTAATACATGGGGGAAACCTAAATATCCATTAACAGAGGAAAGGATAAAGAAGAAGTGGTACATACATACAATGAAATGTTACTCGGCCATAAAAAGAATGCATTGATGCCATGCAGCAACACGGATGGAACTAGAGATTATCATACTAAGTGAAGTAAGTCAGAAAGAGAATGACAAATATCATGTGATATCATATATAAAATGAACTTATTTCCAAAAAGTAAACAGACTCATAGAGTTAGAAAACAAATTTATGGTTACCAACAGGGAAAGGTCGGGGGAGGAGGTATAAGTTAGGAGTTTGGGATTAATGTGTACAAACTACTATATACAAAATAGATACATATAGAACAAAAGAACTCTATTCAATATTTTGCAATATTTGTAAGGGAAAAGAATCTTAAAAAGAATCAATTTATCTATATATCTATCTATAACTAAATCATGTGCTGTACACCTGAAACTAACACAACATTGTAAATCAATACACTTCGATTACAAATATTTTAAAAGTCTGATTATGTTTTTATCTGTCAGATAGTATGTAGCTGTCACATTAGATATAATTAATGTGAGCTTTTAATATTAATGTGTTTATATCTAGGGCAAATAACTGTCTGCTTCTCAGATTCTCCATCTACTTAAAGGTAGAGAAGGGTCCCTTACCTGGAAGGCGACTGTACGTCACCCCTTCTTGTGGTCCCCCGCAGCACTCTAAATCTTTGCTCACCATCTGGCCGCCACAGCACTGCTGGCCGTGGCCATCATGGAGCCTCCCAGCACAGCAAAGCTGGTTTCCTGAGGTGGAGTATGGCATTCTGCCACAGCAGGAATCGCCGATGCCAGTGGAAGCCCGATTGTGCTGTTCATCTGGACAACATACTTCACCTGTCGGTTTAGGACAATAACCATCACTGCACGAGTTAAAAAAAATATGCTTTGACTCAACTAAATTTTATCACCATGATCTTGCAGATGCCAACCAGATGAGGGGATATTGTCATGTTGGAGTGGCCTATCTCAATACAATTCCAAAAAAATTTTTTTTGAAGTTGTATAAATACGTTTGAAGTTGTATAAAGGTAGTTGTGTGTTTAGTCATCAACACACATTCCAACTTAAGTGGTATTTTTTTTCTCTGACCCCTAATACATGATGAGCACATTAGATCCAGTGACATGGATTAAGTGACATTACAAAAAAAGGTTGTCTACAAATAACTTTTCTACCTATTTAGTGTATTTTTTTGGAAAGTAGGGTGAATTCTGAAATCAATTCTTGATAAATTAGTATTGTTTTTGATGATCACTTATTTAACCAAACTATATTTCTTACCCCAAACAGAACACTTGCAATGGAAAGGTTAATTAAGTGCGTAGAGGTCAAAAAAAGAATACATTCAGTCTTCATACTAGTATTCTTCTGAGCTATGGTAGACAGTGAATTTCACTGATGTAGTTAAATCCACATTTTCCTTTTACATTATAGTCTGGGAAACTTTAGATAAAAATAAAATAATCTTTTGCCTATTGCTTATGGATCAAACAGTTCAACTGTTCTAAATACCAATAGTCAGCTTTTTTTTTTTAATATATTATGCAGCTTCTAAAAGACAGGAAGACTCCAAAAGACAGTACAAATTTAAAATCGCTTTCTTAATGATACCACAGAAAGGATTAACAGGAACTTGGAAGATCTAAAAATCAGACTTCACCTTTCTTCTCTATCTCACGACCCAGTTTTGGGATGACCTCCTTCCTGGCCTCCTGAACCTTGCCCCACCCCTCCCCCTTGCCTTACTACTTTTCTTCTTCCTGCACCTTCAACAGACCCTCTTCTCTTTCCTCCACTGCCCCTTCTTTCTCTGAAAATATTTTATTTTCTAGAGTGATTTTAAGTTCACAGCAAAACTGAGAAGATTCAGGAGATTCCCATGGACCCCATGCCCTTACACCTGTATAAACTCCTCCATCATCCACATCCCTCACCAGAGTGGTATGCTAGTTACAACTGACGAAATTACCCTGACACGTTAACACCTCCAGTGCCCCTTCTTAAATATATCTTTATCCCCTTCATTAAATCTTATAAGGTATACGAGTATCATGGCCAATCTGGCAGGTTTTATAGCTTAAACCATGGTCCAGATAAGATTTACATAATCTAGTTAATGACTTGCCAAACCGTCCGTGAAAAAAAGGCACAGGTTCCCTGAAGAATTTAGGATTGCCTTAGGAATTTATAGTCCTGGACTCGCTGATCTCTGTCAATTAGTTCATCTTCTTATGAGGCTAACATATGCCAAAGCTTGGTTAGTAGAAGTAAGATGACTTGCTAACCAAAAGGATATTAAATATGTGGGACGATATTTATGGGTAGATATAAAGAGTACAAAAACAAGACAAGAACTCTTGTTAGATATCCTTGAGGTCTTTCTTATCCAAAATTCATTTGTCAAAAAGCCATCCCACCAGGGTGAAATGGACAAATTACTAGAAATACACAACCTACCAAGAATAAAGCATGAAGAAATATAAAATCTGGATAGACCTATAACCAGCAACTAGATTAAATCATTAATCAAAAACATTCCAATAAAGAAAAGCCCTGGACCAGATGGCTTCACTGAATTCGACCAAAGATTTTTTAAGACGTTAACTTCAATTCTTCCCAAACTCCTTCAAAATATTGAACAGGAAGAAATACTTCTTAATAAATGAGGGCTGCATTGCCCTGATAATAAAACCAGACACATCAAGGAAAGAAAACCATAGGAGTCTCCTTGTGGCACAGAGGGTTACAGATCTAGCATCGTCTCTGCAGTGGCCTGGGCCACTGCTGTGGCAAAGGTTCAGTCTCAGGCATGGAAACTTCTGTATGTAAAGGGTACAACCCTCCCCCCAAAAAAAGAAAGAGATAAAGAAAAAAGAAAACTCCAGACAACATCCCTTATGAATATTAATGCAAAAATTCTCAAAAGAATACTAACTGAATTCAATTCAGTAGCACTTTAAAAAATTATACAACATAACTAAGTGATATTTATTACCAGAATGCAAGGATAATTCAACACAGAAAAATCAACCAGTGCAATATACCAGCCAGATTAATGGAATGCACAGTCCTCTTAACTGATGTAGAAAAAGCATTTGACAGAATTCAACATTTTTCAATTACAAAAACATTTAGCAAACTGGAAATGGAAGAGACTACCTCAACATATGTGAAAAACCCACTATGAACATTATATTCAATAGTGATAACTTTCCTTCTAAAATCAAAAGACAAGGATGCTGACATTTGCCACTTCAACTTCAATATAATTTTGGAAGTATACACATATAGCAATTTGGCAAGAAACAGAAAGAAAAGACATCCACATTGAAAAGGAAGTTAAATTATCTCTATTCACAGACAACTTAAACTCATAAGACCCTACATTCCACACACACAAAAAAAACCCATTTATACTAATGAGAGAATTTAGCAAAGTTGTAGGATCCAAAATCCGCATATAAAAGTTAGCTGTGCTTCTATATACTTAAAATGAACAGTGTGAATAGGAAATTTAAAAAACAACTCCATTTACAATAGTATAAAGATACTTAAGAATAAGCTTAACTGAAGAGGTGACATAATTGTACAGTAAAAACTACAAAATATTGCTGAAAGAAATTAAGGACTTAGATAAACAGAAGGACACCCCAAGTCACAGTATTAGAAGACTTAATACTATTAAGATGTCAATAAGACCCAAAATGATCTGGAGATTCAATGTCATCCCTACCAAAATCTCAACAATGCTTTTTTTCAAAAACAGAAAAATCCATCCTAAAATTAAAAAGGAATCTTGACGTACCTCAAATATCCAAAACAAAATTGGAGGTCACATACTTCATGATTTCAAAACTTACTATAAAGTGACAGTAATCAAAACAGTATGTTCCTAGTACAAAGATAGATATATAGACCAAATGGAATAGAATAGAACTTGGAAATAAATGTATAATCAAATGATTTCCAATAAAGATGTCAAGACCATTCAACGGTGGAATGGACCACCTTTTCAACAAATGGTTTTGGAAAAACTAGATATTCAAAAGCAAAGATTGAAGTCAAACCCATACCTTATACCATATACAGAAATTAAATCAAAATGGATACAAGACCTAAATGTAAATGCTAAAACTACAAGAATTTTAGAAGAAAAGTTTAATGACAATGGATTTGGCAATGATTTCTTGGATATGAGGAAAAATAGATGATTTGGATCTTATTAAAATAAAAGTGTTATGCACCTAAAGATACCATCAACTAGAGTTCCCACTGTGGTGCAATGGGATTGGTGCTGCTGCACAGTGCAGGTTGCAACTGTAGCTCATCTGATCCCTGAAATGGGAACACCACATGGCAATGGGGTGGTCAAGGAAAAAAAAAAAAAAGGACTATCTTCTACCTAAAACTGACCCATAGGAGAAAATATTTGCCAATCATATATTTTATAAGAGATTGATACCCATACTATATAAGGAACTCCTACAACTTATTAACAAAAATGCAATCCAGTTAAAAAAATGGACTAAGGACTCATACAGACATTCTCCAAAGAAGATGTACACATGACCAATAAGCATAAATAAGCTCAATGTTATTAATTAGTAGGGAAAGGTATATCAAACCCACAATGGGATATCACTTCACACCCAGTTATGCTTATTATAAAAAAATCAGAAAATCACAACTGTTAGCAAAGAAGTGGAGTAATGGAACCCTGTGCGCTGCTGTGGTACAAACTGCTATGGAAAATCATATGGCAGTTCTTCAGAAAATGAAACACAGAATTACCATATGATACGGGAATTTTACTTTTGGCTCTATAGCCAAAAAAACAGAAAGCAGTGACTCGAACAGATAGTTGTACACCAATAGCTATGGTGGCATTATTGCAACAGCCAAAAGGGGGAAACAGTCCAAATGTCCATCAACAGATGACCAAACAAAATGTTGACTATACACACAATGGAACATTTTTCAGCCTGAAGTAGGAAAGAATTCTGACACAGGCTACAACACAGATGAACCTTGAAAACATTGTGTTAAGTGAAATTAGCCAGTCACGAAAGGACCAATATTATATGGTTCTCCTTAAATGAGATACCTAAAGAAGTCAAATTAATAGAGAAAATGGAACGGTGGTGGTCAGTGGTGGGGGTGAGGGACAATAGGGAGTTGATGTTTAATTTCAGTCTGAGAAGATAAAAAGGTTCTGGAGATGGTGGTGGTGATGATGGTTACACAACGTTTCAGTGCATTTAATGCCACTGAAGTGCTCACCTAAAAATGGTTAAAATGATATGTGTTGGAGTTCCCATTGTGGATCAGTGGGTTAAGGAACAAACACTGTCACTGTGAGAATGTAGGTTTGATCTCTGGCCTCGCTCAGTGGGTTAGGCATCCTGTGTTGCTGCAAGCTGAAGCCTAAGGCTTCAAGACATGGCTTGGATCTGGTGTCTCCATGACCACTTGGATCTGGTGGCTCTGGTGTAGGGCCCAGCTGTAGCTCTAATTCCATCCCTGGCCTAGGAACTTCCATATGCTGCAAGTGTAGCCATAAAAACAATGATATATTTTATGTTATGGTTATTTTACCAGAATAAAAAATTTCAGCTCCATGAACAGGGAAACATAATTCTACGCCTAGTTTCAGAGCTGGGTTAACCACTACCTTCTAGGAATACTCTGGCCTCAAAAGAAGTGAAGAAGATACCAAAGCTTCCCCCCAAACAGAAAAGAGGATGGCAGACTGTCTCTTCTCTCTAAATTACAATGGCTTGCTGATCACTTGGAAGATGCTTTGTCTTAGAAAAAAGGAAAAAAAAAACATACCAGACCAAATCAATAGCTTTTTGGAATAAGCAATTAGATAATCCAAGAACAAGGAGAACTGTATTCCTAGTCTACCCCAAAATAACCATCTATACTGTAGGTAACAGGGACATGAGAAAAACTCTTCCTCAGACATCTACAAATAAATGTTGGGGAGGGTGTGGAGAAAAGGAAACCCTCCTCACTGTTGGTGGGGATGTAAATTGGTGCAACTACTATGGAGAACAGTACGGAGGTTCCTCAAAAAACTAAATATAGAGTCACTTATGATCCTGCAGTCCCACTCCTGGGTACATATCCAAAGAAAACCGCAATTAAAAAAGATACATGCACCTTAGAAAACTATACATAGAACTACCATATGACCCAGCAATCCCACTCTTGGGCATATACCCAGACAAAACTTTCCTTGAAAAAGACACCTGCACATGCATGTTCATTGCAGCACTACTCACAATAGCCAAGACATGGAAACAACCCAAATGTTCATCAACAGATGATTTGGATTAGGAAGATGTGGTATAATATACACAATGGAATACTACTCAGCCATAAAAAAGAATAAAATAATATCACTTGCAGCAACATGGATGGAATTAGAGACCCTCATACTGAGTGAAGTAAGTCAGAAGGAGAGAGAAAGACAGACACCATATGATATCAGTAATAACTGGAATCTAATATACTGCACAAATGAACCTTTACGCAGAAAAGAAAATCAAGGACTTGGAGAACAGACTTTTGGTTGCCAAAAGGGTAGGGGAGGGAATGGGATGGTAGGGGGGTCTGGGGTTAATAGTTGTAGACTGTTGCCTCTGGGCTGGAAAAAGAAGGATATCCTACTGTATAGCACTGGGAACTATGTCTAACCACTTGTGATGAATCCATATATGTATGTGTAACCCTGTCACCAAGCTGTATAGCTGGGTATAATGGAAAAACAAAACAAAACAAAAAGATACATGCACCCCTATGTCCATTGCAGTACTATTTATAATAGCCAAGACAGGGAAGAAACCTAAATATCCTCCAACAGAGGACTGGCTAAGGAAGATGTGCTACATATATATATACAATGGGCTATTACCTGGCCATAATAATGAATGAAATGTCAACATGGATGGACCTAGAGATTATCATACCAAGTAAAAGAAGTCAAACAAAGAAAGACAAGTATCAAATGAAATCACTAATATGTGGAATTTAAAAAAAATGATATAAAGGAACTTATTCACAAAACAAAAACAGACTCAAAGATTTCGAAACCCAAACTTAGGGTTGCCAAAGTGGAAATGCTGGGGGGGAGAGATAAATTGGCAGCTTGGCATTGGCATGTACACTCTACCATACATGAAAAGAATGGGCAATGAGGACCTGTACAGCCCAGGGAAATCCACTCAACACTGTACTCTGTGGTTGCTTTCATGGGAAAAGAATCTGAAAAAGAACGGGATATGTGCCTATGTACAACTGATTCACTTTGCTGTATGCCTGAAACTATCACAACGTTGTAGGTCAACTATAATAAAATTCTTTTAAAAAAGAGAAAGATGACCTAAATTCAGGAAAAAAAAAGAAAAGAAAAATCCTTGTTCTACTTTAGCTAGAAAGACAGAATCAAAAAAGTAAAAGAACAAAGAACAACAGATCACCCTCCCTCTGTAAAAGCGGTCACTCTAGTCCATCTGAAACTGCCGTCAACACAAAAGAAACAACTAACCATGCAATTGTAACAACAGAAGGTTTCCTTAGGCTGCATTATCTACCATAAATCCTATTACTATTCCAGCATTCCTTCCTAGGAATATCCCAAATTTCTCAATGGGAGGAACTGCAAATGCCTTTCAGATTCTGCCTCTGCCTTTCTCCATTCTCTCTTGAATCAACACACTTTTCTGTTTAGTAATCCCAACCCAGTGCAATCTGTTGGGATGAGATCCGCTCTGTAAATGGGATGCCATTACTGGTTACCTATGACCTGATGCTTCCGTGACCAACATTCCAGACGTTGAATCTGTCTCTGGGGCAAAGACAGTTCACTTATGGAATTCATAGAAGAGGCTAGACCCTTAAAGGTCTCTATAAATCTGGTTATGTCCTTGAAAATGTCTCAAAATGTATTTTTAAAAAAGGCACTCTCGAATAACCGTGGCCATTGCATCCACCTGCCTCCAGAAAGTACTTCTTATCCCCTATATATAACACATTATTCATTCCATCTGAAAAGATAAATAACTTGTATACAACACTAAGATTTAAGGGGCATTATAAGATTGTGCTTTCTCATTTCCCTGTAGTTCTCAACTCAAATATCATCCTATCTCCAATCCCCATGAGTAATAGCTATAAGCTTGGCAGTTTTTTGTATATACTCTGGCATTCACACTTACAGAATCTCTTTGTGTTGACTTGGGACAGCTATGTCCCATCAGTTTACAAAAATTCACTCTTACTTCTCATATTTATTTAACAAAAAGCTTAGTGCGGTAAGCAAAGTATAGCCCCCCAAAGATGTACACGTCCTAATCCTCAGAACCTGTGGATATGTTAAGGGCCAAGGCAAAGGGAAATTCAGAGAACAGATGGAATTAAGTTTGACAGCATGAGGTGAGAAAGGCTCGGCTGGCCATTGCAGGCCTGGAAGATGGAAGGGGGGCATACCAAAGCCAGTTTACTGATCTTGGGTTGTGGGAAGGTAAGCTCTAATTGCAGGATGCTAAGCAAAGAGTACAGCTGGCTCATGCTCAAAAGACCCAAGCTCCCTGATGGTTTTCAGGGAAAGGTTTTTAACAGCAACATTTGAATGAAGTCTGCAGGGCACATGACTTTCTTCTGATTAATTAGTGGAGAGGTAACAAGACTGGTGTTTCAAGGAACCTCCTTCATCAGTGTTCTGGTTTCAACCCATCTGGGTCTACTTGCTTATGCTCAGGCATTTAGTCACCACCCTCTACCTGGGTGGGGGGTGGACAGTGGAGGATCTTAGTTCTTAAAGAACGACTCAAAAATAACCATCGAATTGCTATGTATATACCTTCAGGGGCTGGTAGGACTGTTTTATTGCTGAACTTGGTCATTACATTTCCTTTGTTTCTGCATCCCCTCACTTCCCTACTTAGTAACTGCTCCTGTCTGCTCTTTGGAAATCACAGAAGGAAGGGAGATTAACATTTTTTCCACCAATAAGAAATGAGGACACAGGGGGGCTTTTGCACCAGGGCACATCCTGCAAGGTCCTGCTTGGCTTCGTGTTGTATAAGTGAAATCTTAAAATGTGTAACTTTTTGAGGCTGGTGTCTTTTGCTCAGCATAAATATAATGCTGTTTTGGAATGTCTCAATAGCTTTTTTCTTTTGATGGCTGGATGGCATTCCTTTGTGTGGATTTATCAGAGTTTGTCTGGTTACCCACTGAGGGACACAGGAACTGTTTCTAGTTTTTGGCAATTATGAACAGAGCTGCTGTAAACATTCGTGTGCAGGGTTTTGTACCAATACAGGGCTTCACTTCTCTATAGAAAACACCCAGGTGTGGGCAAAGGCATTCTCAGTTTTCTCTCAGGACATGAATTCCTAGGATGCAGGGGACAGGTAGTCTTTGAAAGGATCCTGTAAGATCATGTAAAGGATCCTGTAAATGATTCTGGTATCTAAGAGCAGAAGGGAACCTGGTCAGTGTTTCATGATGATTCTGCTGGAGGCCAATGAAGAAGAAAAGCACTTCCTGTGAACAGTGAAGTAACTGCATTTGGTACCTTTCTCTGGGTGAATGGATTCTCCTGTCTGGTCTGTAATGTATTTCCCATCATTCTTAAATCTTTACAGCTAATAATACAGTGCTCCTTGTTGGCAAACTTTACTATAATGTATCACATGGCCCAGGGGGCAGCATCAGTTAATTAAACATCACTTAGGACCATAGCGGGCTTCAAGGAAACTGTACACATCTACATTGGGGAAAACCAACTTTTTTTCTTTAACAAAGCCACTTTTGAGTAAAAAAAAAATCAATTGGATATTTTAGTCATGTTTTCCTGAATCCCTCAGAATTTTATTTAGTTACTGGACAAAAGAAAAGGCTTCATAAAAAGAGATGTGGATTATATCAATGAGACATTAAACTGATTTTCTTCCTCGCAGAAAAGGGCTATTAGACACAAGATACAAGGATCAGTCACCTCCTCATTAACCTCTCAAAATGAATCTATTTCATGACAGGCTTGAAAATGTTTTCTCTCTAAAAGCTACCATGCAGTCTTAACAGTTAATTGTTATTCTTATCAAACAATGACCCACATTAACATTTAGCTTGAGGTCATTAGCATATTTAGAAAAAAAAAAGGAGTGGAAAAATCATTCCTTTCTTTGCTGCTCTTTGTTATGCAGTGCTACGGAGGAAAGTTGTGGAAAAAAATGAAGTCAATATTATTCACCAATATGTCAGACCTATCTATAAATATCAAAATGCCTATACCTGCCTCAGCCTTGAACTGGCAGACTACTGATTGAATTTTAATTACACTGAAATACAAGATGGTCTGGGATCACCAGGCTTTCTTTCCTGATGTAAACAGTGTTAAACTAGTTAATAAAGACCATTGGCTGAAGATAGAGGTCATAATATAATCTCTTCATTTAGGTATATTGAGATTAATGATTGGAGCAAAACACTCTCTTTGATTATCCCTTAAGATTGCATTTTTTCCCCTTGACACCAAAGGAGGCATTTTAATCCTGTGAAAAATGAACCACTTAAAAGATATCCAAATGTGAGCCATGCTCAACAGTTTGGTAGATATTAAAATGCACAAGGTCTGAGTGAGCATGTGTCAATATATAGATCATAGAGGTTTAAAAAACATTGTTTTAAAAATTACTTATTAAGAAGTTTTGTGTTGGAGTTCCTGTTGTGGCGCAGTGGAAACAAATCCAACTAGGAACCATGAGGTTTCGGGTTCGATCCCTGGCCTTGCTCAGTGGGTTGCCGTGAGCTGTGGTGTAGGTTGCAGACGAGGAGGCTTGGTTCATGCATTGCTGTGTCTGTGGTGTAGGCTGGCAGCTGTAGCTCCGATTTGTCCCTTAGCCTGGGACCCTCCATATGCCGCGGGCGTGGCCCTAAAAAGCAAAAAAAAAAAAAAAAAAGTTTTGTGTGATATCAGTAAATGATGACCTTTGGGCTTCCATGACATTTCATTTTTGGACAAAACATGTTGAATTTTATTTGAAAATAGAAAAAAGCTTTCTTAGTTCAAAAATCTGTGATAGAATGGTGACAGGAAAATCTCCTAAGTATTCAGAGCTGTGATAAATGCAACCAAGTATCTTTCATCAATTTTAAGGCATGGAGGATATTTTTTAGAGTTGGGACAGCTAATTGCAAATCATAACATCAAAAATTTTATTGGAACTTTGAAATGAAAACATGATTATTTAGTTCTACACTAGACTTAGAGAAAAGTCTAATGTTACCTGGAGCTCTGAGAATGGGAAGGGTGGGGCGACAGAAAATTTCCATCTCACCTACACAATTAATATTTTCCTTTTTTTTTTGGTCTGCAACCTACACCACAGCTCACGGCAAAGCCAGGTCCTTAACCCACTGAGCAAGGCCAGGGATTGAACCCGCAACCTCATGGTTTCTAGTCGGATTCGTTAACCACTGAGCCACGACGGGAACTCCTGCAATTAATATTTTCAAGGCAATGTTTTCTGTAAGGGTGTGTGTGTGTGAAATATAGTTGAGAACTCCCAAAGTGTAAATTATTTTGAGAGAGTAAAGCTTTTTGACAGCGCTTGACTGAATGCCTAACACACGATTTGTGGGATAAAGAAGTTAAAGCTTTTCTAAAAATCCTTATTTCCATCACCATTGCGTTTTCTTACTTGGCAAGTCCAGTTGATTAAGAGTTACTAGATTATGAAAGTATTTATGTGTGAGAATCAGAAATAACCGTACTTCTATGAAGGCAGATTTTCTATGAATTTTAAGGGAAAATTATGAAGAAGAGAGTATTCTTGCCTCAAATAATCCTGAACAGTATTTCATCACTCCACTGTCGCTTTTTGCTCCAATGTTTTGCAAACGAGATATAGGGTGAGACAGTTTCTCAACTGAGATACTTTAGACGGACATATTTATATCAAACACAAGGTCCACTGAACAACCCCCAAATTAAATACCTGCTTGTCATACATTGCCTGTTAAATTAGACATCTCAAAGCAGTCAGCTTTCCTTGGGCATCCACACACTTACTTTCTTCTCCTTCTCTCATATCCATTTTCTATGCTTTTCAGGAAGACATAGGCATTAAACTAGGCAGGGAAGAAAAAAAATCTGTATTCTTAATGGCTTTTCCAGAATAAATGATAACGGATAGTAATGAAGATTTTTAGAATTTTTAAATAGTCATTTAAAAAACTATGTTAATGCCTTTTTGTTTTCTTTTCTTCCTTTTTCTTTTTATTGGCCGCATCTGCTGCACATGGACTATGGACGTTCCTGGGCTAGGGGTCAAATCCGAGCTGAAGCTAAAGCCTAGTGCCACAGCCAGAGCAGCACCAGATCCAGGCCACATCTGTGACCTGTGCTGCAGCTTGTGGCAACACCAGATCCTTAACCCTCTGAGCAAGGCCAGGGATAGAACCCGCAACCTCGCAGATACAGCGTTGGATCCTTATCCCGCTGAGCCACAACCAGAACTCTGTTAACACCTATTAAACAGAGCACTCGAAAGAGCATAGAGTTTGGAAAGACATACTTGAGGCTTGCATTTTCAGCTCTTCCATTCCTATCTATGTGAGTCTGGGCATGTTACTTATTCTCTCAGGACCTCTCTTCCTTATTTGTAAACTTAAAGTGCAAATCTCCTAGAGTTGTAAAAAATATGTAAAGCATATCATATGAAATGACTTTAATGCAGAGCCTGCCAGAAACTTGTTTTATAAATGCCAATTGTTGTCTTCATTCTTGATTATATTCACTGGACATTGCTTTGTGTAGCTGAACTTGGAAAATGGCTTATTCAGTTGGCTGGTAAGACAGAAGGAAAAAAAAAAGGTGAGGGGGGCAAAATTCCTTATAACTACTCTTTGCTGCGACCCTCCTTCCTCTGTCAGACCAGGAGCAATTAGGAGATGCCAGCAGGGGGCTAGCCTCAGCAAAAAGGAATCTGTGGTTCCCTCTAGGAACAATGCATGCATCCTCCAGCATAGAAATGGAGACAGCTGGGAACAGCTTCACAGAGTTTATGGTAAAATATTCAGCCACGTGAATACGATAAAGTCACAAAAAAGGGAGTTATCCAGATATCTAGATAGATTTCTTTATGTGGTACATCTAACAAATCCTTCGTATTCCCTCTCTGTTTTGTAGCTAGTCTTGCTTATATTTCAAGAAAGCTTAAAGAAGAAATGATATCTGTAGCCAGACATTGGTTCGGTTTCTGGTGGGGAGATGCTTGAAACAGTTTTCTGACATACGTCAACATGCCTGCTTTTCCTGGCTCCCAAGATAACTGATCGTGCCTGGATCCGATCCTCACCTGGGAGAACTCTAACGTAGTACCCCGAGCAGCACTGATGATTTGGTTGTGCCTCTCGGATTCGGCCCCCACAACAAACGCCAGTTGAATTAGCAACAAAAGCGATGTACTTCTCTTCACAGCAGCGGTGCCCGGGCTGGGGGTCGTGCAGAGTTCCATCACAGCAAACCTGAAAGCGGGCAGTCAAGTGCAAAAAAAATTATCAGTTTAATTAAGAATATTATACCGCCATATCTTCTGTGATATAGCTGTTATCTAACAAGGCTTTGCTCTGAGACTAAAAGGAGGCCTATTTCTGGTAAAAACTCAAAGGCTCAAAAAAGTACCTTGTCTCGGCACCATTCAAATTCTATCAATGCTACTCGATACAATGTGGTTTCTTTTAGCCTTCACCCATGACTTGTGAGCATGTGTAATCCTCTATAAATATGAATTACCTTTTGAATGTCAGTGCTTCCAATGTAAAGATGATTTAGAATTGTAAATGAACAATTTTCTTCATATATATGTTTTTATTTTAATGATGGCTTAATTTAAAAACACCACATCTATGGAAACCTGCCTCTCATTGATTTTTTTTTTTAATACACTGCATTTTCCTTGTACTAATTTATATGATCACTTATTTATGAACCCAGTCTTCAGACAAGGCAATCTCAACAGTGTCCAACATTTATATATGCACATGTATACATAAAGTGTATATATAAAAGGAAATTTATATGGAAATTAATTTTGAAAAGCCCTTTTAACGATGTGTTTTCTCCAGGAGCTGTGGAAGAAATTACGTGCTTGAACAATCAAATAATTATTTTGCATACTCGCCTGAGGTCTGAGAGACTGACACTCTGTAAATACAACAAATGAAACACTGACTAGTTGCTGAACCTATACGTGGCATAAGTTACATTAATTAGATAGATGCTTCCTGTGGCAGGCAAAATCAACCACTATTTAGGAGGTGCTTCTCTTTCTCTTTTCTGCTCATTGCAGCTATCAGCCTGTACCAACATTTGATTCGTGCTCAATGCAAGGGCAGTGGAATATGGAATCTCTTAGTCTTAAGACTAGCTTAATATTTCGTTTCTTAAAAGTTCCCCAAAGAGTAAAGAAATTGGGCAGAAGTCTACTTCTGTGACTCCTCAGGTACCCCTGCTAAACTAACTATAATAAATTTGTTCTGTCATATTTAGTCATCAGCAATGAGGATCCAAAATCAGTCTAATTCTGAGGATAAACTGCGTGATTCTTTTCTTTTTTGGATGACATATTCTGTGTGAAAAGTAAATTTGCAAACTACGCCCCATTTAAAAGAGTTAAGCAAAAACTCTTC
This sequence comes from Catagonus wagneri, assembly GCA_004024745.2. Taxonomy (NCBI): domain Eukaryota; kingdom Metazoa; phylum Chordata; class Mammalia; order Artiodactyla; family Tayassuidae; genus Catagonus; species Catagonus wagneri. The sequence goes on from PVHT020000061.1 coordinate 8,977,353, forward strand.
TCTATGCGTTTGTTTGGGATCTAGGAATGCTGGTCATTTTTGCTTTCAGGGTAAAACAACACATACTTTCCTCTTGTTTCATGACAATGACATAAAATCTTGTACCCCTTCACGATCAAGCATTTAGGAAGGTGTCATTCACAGAGTGTGTTTCTGGACACTGAAGCACATAGGGCCTTGTCCTTTAGCAAGATTCGCTAAGACTTATCAGCCCCTTCTGAAATTTTCAATCAAGTATTATCTAGTGATGGGCCTTTAGGACTGGTTCCCTTCCATCTTTTCAGGGTCAATGCCATTCTCAGCGCCCTTCCATCACATGAAACTTGAGCGTTTCCTCTAACCCACTCTGGCTGAGATTATGGATGGGTCCGCAAAGGGGACCATTTCTCTTGCGAGGTCTCCTCCTAAGCAGGGTATTTCTCAATCTTCAAATTCAGTCTTCGGTGATTTAGAACATGCCCTATAGGCTTTGAGGATGAAAGAAACGGAGGCCATATGAGAAAGGACTGAAAAACAAAGCAGTTTCCCCCAAACACATAGTGCTTTGGTATTTCCGTACCTTTACATATGGTTTTCCTCTTGCCTGATGAAAATCTCTCCCTTCTCTTGCTCTGCTATATTTTAATAGTTCTAATAGTTGAGTTGACCCTCTGTATCCCCAGATGCTAAACCCACAGCTAAGAGGACCAGCTGTCCTGTGCCTTTTTATCCAAGGGACTTGAGCATCCCTGGAGTTCGGTATCCAGGGGCTCTTCAAATACTGCTTGGGGTCCAGGAATCAGTCCACTCTTTGACCATATCTGTTCCTACGAGCCTCATCACTCCTCATCTACTCACTCACTCATCTACTCAGGCCAAAATACTAGCTCTTTTCCATGGGTCCAGACTTTTGGCCCTTCCTGGAAAAGGAACTTGTATCTCTGCCTTGTAATCACCTCTCACATTGGACTTGTGCTTTCTTTTTCTTTTTTGGGCCACAGGTGTAGCATATGGAACTTCCCTGGCTAGGGCTCAAATCGGAGGTGTAGCTGCCGACTTACACCACAGCTCATGGCAACGCTGGGTCCTTAACCCACTGAGTGAGGCCGGGGGTTGAACCCGCATCCTCATGGATACTAGTCAGGTTAGTAACACAATGAGCCACAAGAGAAACTCCTGGACCTGAGATTTTTAGAAGAGAAGTCACTGGCCATGTGTCTGAGAGTTGGCATAGTGCTGGCAACCTACTGGGTGCACACTACCTGGTTTTGTTTCTCATTCTTAATTTTGCTGTTATTTAATGAACTCCAACACCTCTGAATGAAAATCTCAAAAGTCTCCTAAAAAAAAAAATTGCTATTCAAATTAGTTGTCTCAGAAAACATACGTGGATATTTTTAACACTTGAGCTGATGTGCAGCTAATGTTCCAATAGGCGGCCTGTTCCTTGCTCTACGGTGTCCCAAAGCAACTCCATAGTCACTGATGGTCCAAGTGCGGTACCTGGGCCAGAAGCAGAGGCATCATCTGGGAACATGTCAGAAATGCAGATTCTCAAGCTCTACCCCAGACTTGCACTGGGGGTGGGAGCTGCTACCTGTGCTTTAAGAAGCCCTCTGGATTGATGCTTTTTGGGGTTGGACAACCACGGTGGTAATCGCCTGGGGAAGCTGGCACCACTATCTCAGATGCTCCCGATGTTTATGCTGATTTAGCCAAAAGGCTCTTAGACTCACAATAAGTCTGTTTTTCACCTCTCTCCAAGCTCTCACCCAGGAAATATGCATTCATCATTAACCCCAAACAGAAATTTACAAACATCTTCTCTTGAGATTTTTGACTTCCTTTATTCTCTTTCACTGATGATTCCTGTGTGTGTCCTTAATCCTTAAAATAAAAATAAGACTGTGTCTAACGTGTCAAAATGTTCTTTGTTCTTGAGAAACTTATTAATGGGAAAATTTATTCTAGCATTGTTCCTCTCAGAAATCCTAAATTTAATTTCATTTTTATGAAAGTATGTTCATCAGACGGTACACACTTAATGGCCTAAAATGATATAAAACTTAGGCATAGTGACCATTCTCAAACCTAATGTCAAAAAAATGATAGTAGCTACTAGTTTTATAACATTTCTTAGATGATAACTACTGCTGAGCCAGTGTCAGCCACAATAATTTGTATTTCGATCTATACTGCTTCAACAACTCACTTTCTTAATTACTGTGTCCCTTTGCAGTGAATATTTTGAATTTAGTAGTATCTTTAGTCATTACATGTGTGATGTTGTTGACAAACAGGAACATTATTTCATTATGTGAAATCCTATCTTCAAACTAAGGATTTTCTGCATCGTTTGTCAACAAAAACCATTTACAAACTCCTCTGTCTGGCTGTATTATTGACCTGATTCCTAAACTGCAACGAATATGAACATTAATCTGCAAATGGCCATAATTTAAAAGTATATCTGACAAACCGTGGAAGGTCCCACTCACAGTTACTCATCAGTGTCCCGTAAACCAACACCCACTTGTAGCTGAATGGATTTATTGTAAAAAAATTCAAGTTGCTCAATCAGACACAGATTCGGGAGGCTTCTTATCATTTCAATAAACTCATTTTTCCTGAGAAGATGTTCAATCAGACACAGATTCGGGAGGCTTCTTATCATTTCAATAAACTCATTTTTCCTGAGAAGATGTTGCAAAATGAGAAGGCTAAAACATTCAGGGGGGAGACAGGATTTATAGCTGCATCTTTTCTTTTCCCTGGGGTCTTCCTGACAGACTAGTGGAGACACCGGTCACCATAAACCATGGTTTAAGAAGCAAGTGATTTCACCTGGGGTGTTTAGTGAGGAAAACATATTTCACTGACTCGTTTGAAAAGATTTACCTTAGCCTCAGGAGAGTAGCACCTGTGTCCACAGATAGTTTCTGGTTTTTGACACTTCACTGCCTTGCAGAGTTCACCGCCGTGGTCCTTGATTAACTTCTGGGTCTTAGGGCATGGACGCCATGTTTTCCGTAAGAGATCGTATCCGAGAATGATGCCATTTGGCTTCCCTGGAGACACCCAATCAATTTGAAGGGATCTGCAATGGACAGGATAATCAATATTTCTGAAAAGACAACATTTAACGTCGCTGCTATCAGCCTCATCTACTTTTCAATTAGTCTTCAGTCTTGGTCAAAAGGTCTGTTTCATCAACAACTTCCTAATTAAAAAGCTGGAGCAAAGGAATATATATATATATACACACATATACATATACACACACACACACACATATATACATATACATATATATATATATGTCTATTTCACCCACACAAAGGAACACACACACACACACACACAAAGGAACACATGCACACACTCATCTATGCCATTACCATAGACTATGTTTTGAGAATCAATCAAAACCTTTAAACTGTTGGGAGAAAAACACATGACACGAGTCCAGTGGTCTCCCACTTCAAATTTCAGAGGCAAAAAAGATAGTATCATTGTTTGTGGCTACTCAGGAAAATCCATTAGAAAATGTTGGTTGATAAGTCAAAGTAAGACACAGAGAATTTGACGTAGTAAGGAAGGCGAACATTAGAATCTGTGGCAGACCTATTCCCCGCTTAGGATCTCTTTCTCTTCTGCCCTCCTTCCCTAGGCTGGGACTCATGCTGTGACCCAGCACTGCTCAGAGAGATGCATCAGAAGACCCTGGGATTCCAATTAACGTCTCTAAGAAATCCGAGCCTTCCTGACGTGGCTGTCGCCTTTTCCCTTTTTCTTTCTTTCTGCTAAACGTGATGTCCGAAGCTTCAGCGACCATCTCAAACACCTTGCAAACATTTAAGAAAGAGCATCAAGAATCACAAAGACGCCTTTGCTGTATTTGGAATAACTGAACCAATGCCAACAACGGTCCACCTCTAGAACTGCTTACTCCAGCCTCTACTGTTGGGACTTTTGTCAATTACAGCCACAAGAAACGCCCAAATTGATAAAAAAAATTCTATCTGTTGATAAGTTAACTGAGGAAATTTATCAATAAATTTATTTATACACAACATTTATGCTTTATCAATTGATAAATTTGATAAGATCCCTCCACATATACTTAATTTTAGACTCCCAAAAACAGATTTATTTCTCTAACCGATTTTTTTGTATACCATGATCAGATATGTTTTGTGGTCAGAAATACAGGAATTGGAGTTTTTTATAACAAATATCATTCTATCATTATGTCCTGGAAGATTTTTTTTTTTTAATTGAGCCACAATTGATTCTAAATGTATAAGTGTATTGTTTTGGGTGGTCTGGTATACAATGCGAGCAGAACAATGGACCAGAATTTCACTGCATTTTCAATGATCTATTAATATTTCATTTGCTGCCTTGAATGAGATCATAACTTGAAGCTGTTGGCACAGGAGTCAGCCCTGAATAATGTGATTTACTCTCAGATTAACGTTATAGAACTGTATTAATTAATTATTTTCCTCTCTCTCTTTTTTTTTTTGGCTGCACACACTGTGTGTGGAAGTCCCCAGACCAGGGATCGAACCCGAGCCACAGCAGTGACAATGCTTGATCCCTAACCGTGAAGTCACCAGGGAACTCCACTGTTGTAGAACTTTAATTCCGCATTATGTCCACTTGCCAGAACGGTTCAGCCTAGATGACATACCTGTACTATCTTCAGTATTTTTTTAAAGATCTACAAGGAGAAAGCAAAGTTCTTAATAAAGCCCCAGTGTTTTGGATATGACATATTCTCACAGTTCAGCAAAGAATGCCATGCAGAAGAATGTAAAAAATTACTTTTGCTTTTACTGTTTTCAAAAAAGAGGGTGAAACTCTGACACTCAAGATTAATTTTATTTTTATAATTCTAGAATTTCCAACCATAACAACCATTCACAAATGGTTACAGGTTATCTTTACCTATAAAACACTTCAGTTAGTACTTTGGAGAACTGCAAGCACATATCACCTTCATCTGCACACTTCAAAGATCTTAAAATAAATGATCACAATAACTTACGCTGACCATGTTTCTGCCATTGTGTAAAATAATATTTTTGTTATATCTTTCATTTTAAGAAGCCTATCTTTACAGGCCAAATTACTGGACCCTTTCGGAATTCTAAGTGACATCACATATTAGGAATTCAATTAGGTCCAAACATTTACATTAAAAAGAAGCAGTCAAGATAAACCTTGACATTTTAATAGACTGCAAAAAGAGAAAAAAAAAGAAAATGATTTCATTTTCTTAGAGGTACAAACATAGCACATTCACTAATAAGACTTTGTAGATAAGAAATTAATGTCACCTGTGAGAGAATGGTTTTACAGGTGACTTGTGCAGTCACCACTATTATTCTAAGGTCTTTATCCAACTCTCAGAATTAATTCCACGGTTTGCAGACACCTCTTTTGCATTCATTGCATAATCAGCTACAGAAAAGATCACATTCATGTGACACTCTAGGATCTGACATCCGCAATAGCAGAAAACACCTTGTAGAACGCCACGCCACTGTCACTTCTCTTCCTTGTGCAGCAAACCTGTGAGGGGAGACCACCCATATTTTCAGTGATAGCATTGGCGGCTTTGATTTTGAGGATCTGAGTCAGGTACACGAATGTACAATTTCAAAGAAGAAGCGTGGGTTGAACATCTGTCCATCTCTCCTCAGAACCCATGAGAATGCCACTGGAAAGGCTTTTGGTTGTTGATTTGAAATGAAAGGCATCTCCTAGAAATATATATCACTACTCGCTGGGTTAATGGCTTCATCACTTGGGTGTTTTAAGGCAAAATAGAAGGGATATTCTTAAACCACAGGAATTAATGTCAAATATTGGAGAAACAAGCTGAAATTTCTTTTTCTTTTTTTTCTTTCTTTTTTTTTTTTAAGGGCTGAATCTATTTCATATGGAAGTTCCCAGGCTTGGGGCTGAATTGGAGCTACAGGTGCCAGCCTATGCCACAGCCACGGTAATGTGGGATCCGAGCCATGTTGAAGACCTACACTGCAGCTCATGGCAATGCCAGGTCCTTAATCCACTGAGCGAGGCCAGGGATCAAACCCACATCTTCTAGGATACTAGTAGGGTTTGTAACCTGCTGAGGCACAACGGGAACTCACTGAGGTTTTTTTTTTTTTGTTTTAATACATTGGTAAAGGTGTCTCTGCAGAAATACAAACAGATCATGAATCTTCAAAATGGATTTTGTTTGGTGGATTTGTTCCTAAAGTAATGATTAGAGTTTATTTAGCTTCCAGTAGCTCCAACATGCTAGGCGTTATTCTACATTTAGGAACATGCAAGACAAAGTCCCTTCTTTCATAAAACTTAGATTTTTTGGGGGGGAAGATGGGACAGTAAACAAACACGTAAGCAAGCAAATATATAAGTATGTAACGTGCCAAACTGGTGGTCTGAGAAGGCCTGGTGCTTCCGTGCAGGAATCTGAAAGAAGGGACGAAGCAAATGGACATACGTTTCTGGGCAGAGGGAACAGGAGCAGAAGAGGCTCTGAGACATTCATGTGCTTGGCTTGTGTACGGGCTGTCAGGGAACCTAGGAGGACAGAGCTGGACTGGGCAAGAGGAGAGGAAAATGAACCAGGCGGGTGTTGGGAGGGAGGGTGGGGATGGCAGATCGTGTAGGGTTCGATGGAAAATAGAAATAATGCTGGCTTCATTTTTGTTTGTTTGTTTGTTTGCTTGCCTTTTAGGGCCACACTAGTGGCATATGGAGGTTCCCAGGCTAGGTGTTGAATCGGAGCTACAGCTGCCAGCCTACCCAACAGCCACAGCAACGCAAGATCCGAGCCCATGCCTGCGACCTACACCACAGCTCACAGCAATGCTGGATCCTTAACCCACTGAACGAAGCCAGGGATGGGACTTGCCTCCTCATGGATACTGGCCAGATTCATTTCCGCTGCCCCATAACAGGAACTCCCTAGCTTCATTTTTGAGCACACTGAGGAACCGCTGAGGATTTCTGAGCCACAGAGTGAAAGAGGAGTTATTAACTTAGCAAAGGGTAACATTAAATCCACCCCTAGACATACTCCAGGCTGAGGAAGGCATTCTCAGTACATCACTCAGAGATGCTGGAAGCACCTGCTTCTCTTGGTTGGTATTTCCGGAGACGCAGAAATATCTAAGCCCAATTTGCTGCTGTCCCTGGAGGGAAGTATAGAAAGGAGGTTATGGGTCAGGATGACACGGGGATCAGCAGCCCATACGACCATGGAAAAGGTGCTTGCTCCTTGGTTAGGAGAATTCTAATGGCTAGATATTGTCCAGAGCAGCTATCACGAAAGGGTAAGATAAGACTGCCAGACCATCAATCATCAGCGTGGCACACAAGTGAGTTTCCCATGAGGTCTTGCAGGAAGAGGAGGCTTGAGCCTCCTTGAAGGTACACTGTGCATGATGGCAGGTTTTGGGCTGAGGGGGCTCCAGCAAGAAGAGTCTTGCAGAAATTCTGCTCCAGTGGCACCGCAGCTGCAGAGGGCAATACTCATGTCAGGGAACCTGACTTTGTAGGGCTCCTCATGAGTCTTCTCCAGAAAGAGGTACAGATGTCAAAAAAATGCCACCTCCCACCTGGAGGGCTTTGATGTATATCCAGCAATGGCAGTAAAATAATAACATTGGGAAAAGACACGTTTGGGTGAACAGGAAGAGATGAGAAAGAGAAGAAGGAGAGAAAGGGTGAACTGGGATCAGGTCTCAGCCTCTGCAATGGTGGAATCTTTGACCTACAGGTGAGCTTAAATATTTTGCTGGTGATGGAATGGACTTTTAAAATACTTGATCGTGAATCTTAATTACTAGAGTAAGACTCATAACTAAAAATGATTTGAAAGCCATAAGATGGTCCTGAGAGGTATTTCAAAAGTTGGGGACTGGACATACAAAAGATTATGTTGAAGGCAGCAAGTAGCAGGTGTATACTAAAGCCTTTCCTTCTTGTAGCTCATGGCAGGAAGACAGCTACACAAACTCACATGATAAAAGCATGGCCTAGGGTTGCGGTGGTAGAAATGGAACAGAGGAACAGATATGAGAAAATGCTCCAAAAGCACCAAAATGGCTAATTAGTGATATCAGGGGATTAAGAAAATCAAAGCTAGAAGTCTGTGATCATGTGCAAGGCAGCGGTTCATTTGCTGAAGCTGATGTTGGAAAAGATGAGTTAGGCTCGAGGCTTGAGGTTATGGAACTGATGGCAGCTATCACTACAGAAAATCAATAGGCAATTAGATATGTGGGAGAAAAGTTTAGGGAGAAAAGAGGGTCAGAGATTTTTGAGACGCAAGTATGATGAAAACCATGAGAAACTTAATGAATGGATTTGGAATGAAACCAGGACAAGAAACCCATGTGTGTTCAGGGAGCCAGGGATAAAGTGTCAGTTAAAGACCAAAGTGAATTGGGAGGAAAAACTGAATTTTGCTGAGCTGCATACAGAAGCCTATCAAAACCTCAGTGATTGCGCTGCTTCTCTGGGAGCTGGAGAAAGTGGAGACATTAGCAGGAGCTTGGGAAAGGAGGGAGGTGAGAAAGTGGCATTAGTGATGATGGGGTCTTAAGAATCAACTCAGTATTCTCAGTATTCTCCTAAACAATGAGTTCGATAATCAGAAGTTATCAGCCATCGAAACAATAACGTTTCCTGAATGCCATCATGATTGTAAAGACTACTGGCTGGATATGAACCACAGTACTGAACAGAATCCGAATGATCTCTTTCCAGTGGTATCCCATAGCACTCTAAGACCCAAACAGAAAATTCCAGTCCATATTAAAAGGAGTCCATATTGGCTAGAAAGGGAGTTCAGACAATGCGTGAAGAGATGATCTGACATTCTACAGCTATAGCTCAATGCTCTACCTTTTATTTTTTGGCTGTTCCACGGTATGCAGAAATTCTGGGGCCAGGGATTGAACTCACACCACATCAGTGAGACTGCTGGCTCCTTAACCTGCTAAGCTACCAGGGAATTCCTCCCTTTTTTTAAAAAATAAAATACAACATAGCTTAAATTTTTTATTTTTGACTTTTTAGGGCTACACCTGCGGCATATGGAGGTTCCCAGGTTAGGGGTTGCATCGGAGCTGTAGCTGCCAGCCTACACCAAAGCCACAGCAACGCAGGATCTGAGCTGCATCTAACCTATGACCTCTCATGCCATCTTGAACCCCAAGCTGAGTACTTCAGAAAGAGAGAGGGAATGCTAAATGATAATAATGGTTTAACTTTCATTTAGAGACACAGAGCCTGTGCTGCTATCATAAAAGACTTCCTAGAAGCCGGTGTATAAAAATATCATTTATATCATTCAGGAGCTTGAGGCAAATTTTTAAACAATTATTTGTGAATGCTACAAAGACATTATGCCTCAGACTTCTCATCAATAATACAGCCCCAAACTGAGCTGAAACTGTGAAAACTGCCATCGTTCCCACAAAAGGCAACGAGAAACATATTTCAGTTCTCTCTCTGCTTTCCTTTGAGCCTCATGCCTGGAAATCGTGCACTGTGAAATACTAGCAGTCATGCAATAACATGTCTTCTGGGTTTATGTTCTTTTCTTCACTTATCCACTTACGGAGAACAACGAAGTCAACTTCGGAGGCAGCCTGGTACCCAGTGATGCTGTCGTCTGCAGAGTCTGTCATATTCCCATCAGTGCCGGAGCCAGCCAGCTAGCTACCTTCACCCAGCACACTCTCGACATTCTCGAGGGCCAGAATTAATGAATTAGCTATTGATTAAATTCCACTCTAGCAAATCCACCAAGGCAAATAAATGAACTACCCAGGGCACGTGTAGGCCATGGCCAGACATGTCCGGGCTATCGATCCATCGTTAGCATTCTTTGGGGACAGAGAAGCAGCTGGTAGTAATATGACAAGTATGACGAATGCGATGTAGAAACAGTTTGTTTCCAGAGGAGGAACTTCTAAAACCAGAAGGGTTTGTCTGATCTTTCCACATTTGCCTGCTCTGGACCTTCGGTTTATACAGAATGGCAAAAACACGCGTTAAGTGGTTGTACTGTAGAGGATATAGGAAGAAGCAAAGGAAAGGTTAAGGCCAAAGACAGAGATGATGTGCTCCATGACTATAAGGAAACAGGCTGGCAGACTACTGGTATATGCTTTTAAAATATATGAGTTAAAATTTGCCCACTACTACATTTTTCTAAAAATAAACAAACAATCCAAAGAATATTCATTGTAGTAGAAACCAAAATACTGTAAGTGCTACAGAAGCAAATCTAGTCTGCTGACATTCGTCTGGAAGGATTTCACACTTGATTTTGCATGTTGCTAATATAAAAGAGGTTTTCTTAAACCAAAATAGAAACATATCTAACAAGTATACATTGCCAGAATTATAATGAAATTACACAAACAACGACATGCACACAGGAGGCTAACTGCTTTGGTGTTAGTGTAATTTTGATTAATGGCTTGGCAGCCTGTATCTGCTCATTAGAGTCTTGCCTTTGGAAAATGTTGCCATGCTACAATAGATCATTTTAAGAAAGGAAAGTCTGTACATGCCAATATCTGGTTGTGAGTGATTTCCATCAGTTTTTTTGTTACATCTTTGACCAAAAAAGAAAAGAGAGATGCCAAAGGCACTGGAATAGAGAAAACTACGGAGGAGAGGGATTTTCTATGCTGGTCAACATGCAGAATGCCAGTGAGAGCCTTTCTCCCCCACGGATTACTGCTAAAAATTCTGCTCAGGGAGTTCCTATCATGGCTCAGGAGTAACAACCTGACTAGTATCCATGAAGTTGTGGGTTGAACTGCCTATTGTCCCCATCCACACACCCCCCCTTTTTGTCTCCCATCTTTAATCCAAGAGCAGCCCCACTGTGGAGCCATGGGCAAAAACCTATGAGAGGAGCCCAGTCCTTCTGGCCAGAGGGCAAAACGGCTTTGCAAGCCAGAGGGTGTGATGGAAATCCCTGTTTCATTTTATTTTCTCTTTTTTCCTCTGGGTCCTGCTCTGAGGATGACTCCTGCCAAGGAGTTGCATTATGGCAGTCCCTGCCAAAAAATAATCTAAAATCATAAGAAAAATCTAGTTTTCTGACCAGAGGAAGAACCCCTGCAGTTCAAAGAATATGCGGCAGGAAAATCCCTGTTTTTGGTGTATTTTTTTTTCCACTTTACTTTCTCTCTAGTCTCATTGCCCCTCCGCCCTCCCCCCCAAGTCCCATTTATAAAAATTGTGAGCTATCCTGAGAGGCTAAAATTCCAAAGGAAACCATGGTTTTCTAACCAATGATCTGGGATTGAAGTCCCAGGCATCTGAAAAACATGGAGGGATTCTCAGAGAAGAGAAAGCTAGGCAGTCTCCTAATTCTGTGTACGGACCGACACGAATCTTGACTCAGCTCCAAGCTGCACACTCATGGTCATCTCACAAGCAAAGGAAGTCTGAGCACTGAAGCAAAGACCATGAGATCTGAACCATGACATAATCCTCCAACCAGATATCAGATTAGCCACCGAGAAGGGCATGCATGGGACAGAGTCACAGCAGCACAAGGAAGCTTTCGAAAAATGAATTGCTACTGTGGAGCCACTGACTACATAAGCCAAGACAGAATTCTGCTAACCATTTGATCACCTGCTGAACAAACAGAAACTTCAGCCTTCTTCAGAGGCTCAGATTTTAACAGGACTCAGATGATCACAATCTGATATTAAAAATTCACAGGAAATAATCCTAAAGCACTCAAAATTACACTAATCCAAAGAAAGCAGCAGTAGTTATATTAGCGTTAGACAAATGACAGTTATGAGAAGAAAATTGTCAGGAAGAAAAACAGATATTACCCAATGGTAAAAGGGTCAATTTACCAAGACAAAACAATCTTAAATGTGTTTGCACCTAATAATAAAGCATCAAAATACGTGGGCAAAAACTGATAGTTCTATCAAGGAAATAGATAAGACCCCAATTATATTTGGAGATTTCAACATTCTTCTCACAATAATTGATGGAACAACCAGGCAGGAAATCATTAAGTGTATAGATGACCTGAACTTCACTATCGCTCAACTTGACCTAATTGACATTTATAAAATGTTCCGACAATAGCAGAATACACATTCTCAAGTACACATAGAATATTTACCATGATAGATCATATTACAGGCCATGAAATAAACTTAACTATTTTGAAAGAACTGAAATCATAAAACAGTGGTTCAGATCATAACAGAATGGCATTAGAAATTCACGTCTTAAACATCTCTGAACAACCTCAAAATATTTGGAAATTAAACTACTTCTAAATAATCTATGAGTCAAAGCAGAAGTATTAAAGAAATTAAAAAGTATTTTAACTAAATTAAATAAGGATCTCAAAATTTATGAGATTCACCTGAAGCAGGGCTTTGAGGAAAATTTGTAACATTAACTGGTTATAGTAAAAAAGATGAAAGGTCTCAAATCAATAATGCAAGCTTTCCTCTTTAAGAAGCTAGAAAAAGAACAGTGAGATAAACCCAAAACAAGAAGAAGACGGAAATCAGTAAGGAGCAGAAATCAATGAAATGGAAAACATAAAACAATAGAGAAAGTCAATAAGATCAAAAGATGTTCTTTGAAAAGATCCACAAAATTGATAAAACTGTAGACTGATCATGAAAGAGGTAAAACACTTATTATCTTTATCAGAATGAAAGAGTGTAAATCAATTCAGATTCTATAAAAATTACAATTGTCTGCCCATAAATTTGACAGTTTGGTGAAATTAACCAATTCTTTGCAAATACAAGATTGCAAACCTATAGCTTGAATCATCCCATACTGTCAAGGAAATTGAATTCTGAGTAAAACACCTTTCAACAAGGAAAACTCCAGGCAAAGGTGAATTTCATTGGTGAATTTTGCCAACATTTAAGAAATAAATAGCATTTTCATACAATCTCTTCCAGAAAACAGAAGTGGGGGAAATATTTCCCAACTTATTTTATGTGGCCTGAATTATGTTACCAAAGAAAGGCAAAGGCATTACAAAAAATAAAAACAGTTTCATATATTTTCTGAGGATAGCCATAAACATCCTCAACAAGATAACGGCAAATTGCATCCGACAATACGTGAGAAAGAAAATATATCACAACAAGCGGGGTTTATCCAGATAACATAAGCTAGTTAACTGTTTGAAAAATCAATCAATTTAATCGATGATATAAACAATTAAATTTTTTAATTAAAAATTAAAACAGAAAATGCATTTAACAAAATTCAATATCCACTTATGATAAAAACTCTCCCCAGCTAGAAATAAAACAGAAGTCTTCAACCTGATAAAAGACACCTTCAAAAAATCCATAGGTAACACCACATGTAATGGTAAAAGAATAAGAACAAGTCAAGGAAACCCACCTTATTAAACTAGACAAGGCAATGAGGCAGGAAAAAGAAATAGAAGGCATATAGATTGCAAAAGAAGAAATAAGAAATCTACATAGATCCAAGGAATCTACAAAAAAGCTCCTAAAACTCATGAGTTTAGCAAGGTTGTTAAATACTAGTTCATTATACCAAAATTGTGTTTCTTCACCCTAGAAATAAACAATTGGAATTTGGAGTTCCCACTGTGGTTCAGCAGGTTAAGAACCTGACCAATATCCATGAGGATGCAGATTTGATACTTGGCCTCGCTCAGTGGGTTAAGGATCTGGTACTGTCATGAGCTGTGGTGTAGGTTACAGGTGTGGCTCAGATCCCACGTTGCTGTGGCTGTGGTGTAGACTGGCAGATGCAGCTCTGATTCTACCCTAGCCTAGGCCAGCAGCTGCAGCTCCAGTTCAGCCCCTAGCCTGGGAACTTCCATATGACACAGGTGCAGCCCTGAAAAAAAAAATGGATTTCAATTCTTTTAAAGAACCATTAACAGTAGCAACTCCCAAAAGTTAGGTATAAATCAAATGGAATGATATTCCATAACCAAAATTAACCAACTATTGATATGTGCAATAACAAGGTTGAATCTTAAATCCTATGTGAAGTGAAAAGTAGCCAGGCTACCTTACTACATACTGTATAATTCCACTTACATGACGATACGAAACAGGTAAAACTATAGAGAATAGAACAGAATAGTGCTTGCTCCCTTTGGTGGAGAGTGGAGAAGAACTGGCTATAAAGGGGACAGTTGTGAAGAAATATTTTGATAAAATGAGACTGCATTACATCTTGATTGTAATGGCATTTCACAACTCTATGTATTTGTCAAAATTCATAGAAGTGTGAAACAAAAAAAGGTGTATTTTACTATATGTAATTAAAAAAAAACAAATTTAAAAAGATGAATAATTAAAAATAAATTTAGGAAACCCACAATATTTTCAGAAGTTTAATTCATTGTTAAAATGAGGTGGTTTCTTCATATCCTTGTCAGTTTTTTTTTAAAATACTCATGTATTGATTTTCATTTTTATTGTCAGTTTTTAATAGAATCTATATATTTTTTCTTTTCACATGTCTTAAAAGTGCCTCTCTTCTAATCCAAAATACAACTGATACTTGCCTGAGAATGGAATGATACAATGAAAAGCTTTTTTTTTAAATGCAGAATTTGAGTCCGTGGACTGAGTGGAGCAGACTGCTCTCCACCATGCAGATGGGCATCATCTAATCAGTCGAGGGTCTGAAGAGAACACAAAGGTGAGAGAAGGGGAGGGTTCCTTCTCTCTGCCCAACTGCTTGATCTAACCAGTCCTTTCTTGCCCTCAGACTTGGACCAGAATTTACATCATTGGCTCCCCCGAGTCTCCTGACTTTTGGATTTGGACTAGAACTACACCTCCACCCTTCCTGGGTCTTTACTTTGGGTTCTGTTTCTTTGGAGAACCCTGACTAATTAGAGGGTTTTAAAGACTTTCAGCTAATCTTGTCATTTCAGCTTTGAACCTTATCCCCTGAATACCAATCCTGAAAGCCTGTTAAGTGCTCAGACTCTGAGATTCTCTGCAGGGCACATTAGTTTGTTTTGTGTCATTATCTCCCCCAGCCAACCAACACTTGGTTGTAAATTTCACCACTGTACATAGTCGTTTGCTTCTCCCTGCCAAATATCGCTTTCAAAATTGTGTTAAAATCTCTCTTCTGTTGTTGCCTGCATTGTCATTTTCCTTGCTCTAGTGGTCTGATACCCTTTTAATTCTCCTTTTTTTGCCATCAGTTTAACATATTTGAGGAGAAGCCATCTTTAACCACAACTAAAAATGTTTCTTCTCTTTTATCTTACGCAAGAATCTTCTTAAAAATAAATTAGAGATAGAGTCACACATGGGCATTTGCTCAATTTCTAAAAAAGCTTACATTATTTTTAGCTCCACACAAATGTGTAATCTAAGACATATTTCCTTATGCCATTCACCTGGGTTTGAGTCATGGAGATGCTAACAGACAAGAGATTTGACATCCACCCACCTAACTATACTTCTTCCTTGAGTTCTTTAAGAATGAATTCATATGTCACATCATTCGTGGTGCCTTCACTGATAATCATGGGTAGAGTTTGGTATTTTTTCTTGATGCGCTTCTTGCACCATATAACTTCTCGTGGTGTGTTTTTCACACTGTTCTATCAACATTTGTTTAGGCCAGTGTCTCTCACAGCAGACTGGAACCATGAAAATTTAGAACTGTCTTATACTTGTTTGCATTACTTTTGTCTCTTATTTTACTATAGCCAAAAGTATGTTTGTTGAAAAAATACATAAAAGTCCTCTGTCCCCCTTCAACTTAACTATTTCCTCCCTGCAAGGCAGGCATTCCTGCGGATGGGTAGGAAAAAATCTGCCAAGGGGATTATCAGTTAATTAACATATCCCACATTAGGGAGACATGAACAGATTGATTTAGTTCTTGTGCACGTGTGCACCTGGGGTGTGGGATGTGTGTGTGTGTGTGTAATAGATGACGTACTCAAGAAGTCAGGATGTGACTTTTGCCCTGAACATCTAAGAATCCAATTACTTCTGTTTTTCTAATTACTTTAATCACTAGTTCCCCAAATCAGTACAGGTATTTTAAAACTGATTGAAAAAAAGACCTAGAAATTTCAATGTATTATAAAGGAGTCCTTCAGAATTGAAATATTTTATAATGGGTTGATTATAGATTATTGATGTCCATGTGCATATGTGTACCAGTGGTATGGGTGTGTGTGTGTGTGTGTGCATGCATGTGTGGATGAAGGGTGATTCATTTGGCTAGGGCAAAAGTATGATACCGTAATACTCAGATTTCTTTCCGTAGCCCCAACTTGATGCAGAGAGATCAAAACTTCATTTCACTTTTGGCTTGGGAACCCTGGTGCTAAACCTTCTTCTTGCCAATTTTGAATGAAAAAGAGGCTTACTTTCAAACTAAGGTCATTGCTCAGCGGCAACAGTATACAGCAAAACAAAGGGATTCTTCAAAGAATTTGATAAAGCTGGTAACGGTTAGCCAATGATTTATCTTCCCTAATTATTTTAAAGCTATTTCTAGCTTTAGGAAAATCTGATAGATGGAAACCTAATTTTTCAAAGAGATTCAGTTAGCAGGTAGTCATTCTAATTAAAATTGTATTATTTGCCTCACAAAAGGGTTTACTGAAGGACACATTTAAGTAAAGAAATGCTTCCATGCATTTTAGTGTTGGTTCACACACTGCTAACTAAAGCACAGTAAGGCTGAGCAATCAGGGAAATTAAAGCTTAAATGTTAGGGTATGTGTCCACTGAAGATCAACACCTCAAAAAAAAATTTAAAAAATTTGCAGATTTACAGTCAATGAGATTGACATGGCTGGGGTGAGCCTCTGATTTTTATTCTCATGGCTTTTGATCAGTTCTTTATTTTATTTTATTTTTTTTGTCTTTTTGCCTTTTTATCTAGAGCCGCACCTGCGGCATATGGAGGTTCCCAGGCTAGGGGTCTAACAGGAGCTGTAGGTGCCGGCCTTCACCACAGCCACAGCAACGCGGGATCTGAGCCGCGTCTGCAACTTTCACGACAGCTCACGGCAACGCTGGATCCTTAACCCACTCAGAAAGGCCAGGGATCGAACCCGCAACCTCACAGTTCTTAGTCGGGTTCGTTAACCACTGAGCCACGAAGGGAACTCCTGATCAGTTCTTTAGATTCATCAACAAGTATTGGTACCTGGAAGTGACATCACGAATCGTGGGGGCTGCTATGTCACTTGGAGTATCTTCCACGGTGGTGATCTGGGTTCCGTTGCTTCTTGTACAGCCGTATTTTGTGCAGACTTCGACCTGCAAACGTTAGTTGAGCAAAGAATAAATGCAACCACTTTTGAAATACAAACTGCTGCTGGGCTGAGCCCCGCCCACCCTCATTTCACACGAGACCCTTAGAGTTCTAGACAGAGACCTGGGATTTAATAAGTATTAATTTTTATGTCAACTGAGTCCAGTGGGCAAGCTCAAAATAGAGTGCAGAAAATGAGCCCAGGACCATTGATCTGGTGATTAAAATGGTGATGTTTCATTTCTGGTTCCTACCATTCAGATGGAAACAGGCGAATTAATCTACGGAGAGGACAGTTAACAGAATGGAAGATGCTTAGGTGACAGTTTGCAAGCCTAATATGTTATCACCGCGTACTGCTCTCTAGATCTATAACCAGGTAGGGTAATGATGATATCTTCTGGAAGTCTTGACACTTTACAACAAATAGCCTAAATGCTAATGTCTAATGGAAGAAAAATGAGGTCTAGGAAAGCCTTCCAATATGGCTGAGCTATTTTATATCCATTTGTTCCGGCTGCAATTGTATTTTTACCTTAATCACAGCAGAAAATCATCATTCACCCTTTAATTCTGCCACCTAATCTGAATAAAAACAGAGGAGGGTGGAAGAACTAAAGATTAGCGATCAGGTTCATCAAGCCTTAGTAACACAGAAGGAACATATTCAGGAAGAGGGAGGAGAGACAAATAAAGAGACAAGGGACTGCTCCTGGAACATCCACAAAGCCACGCCCTTTCTGCTCCCCATTGAAAGATAAACCAAAGAGCAATGCACTCTTCCCAGGACTAATTTACTTCTAGCAGCTAATCCATAAATGGAGGAGGGACCCCAGATACTGATGAATCTTAAACACTCATACTGAGGTTTAAGCAAAGCAGTTCTCTGAACTTCCACTGGCATGTGATGAAAGACCAAGGTGATGGTCATTGTATTTAGTGGCTGTATCATTTTGTTCCTGGGGCAGTTTGCACCTGCATGGGAGCTGAGAGGTATTTTAATAATGCTGTTTAAGTTGTGTGATTTACGGGGGCCGTGTTGTATTTGGAGCTGGTATGTAGGAGATATTCAAACACTGTCAAGGCTCTCTACTCTGAGCACCCCCAATGAAACCGCAAATGACTTATATGGGTAGATGAACTTAAAATACACTTATTGTAATAGAATTAGTAACAGTAAAACTTCAGAGGGCACACTGGGGAATATTTGACTACATGACACATAGTGAGAGAACTCACAATCAACTCAACTGAATTTTTTATGTGCCAATATTACCATGGATACTTGTCCAAATAATTGTATTGAATCTTTACAACCCCATTTTCAGAAATTTTCAGTGGGGGGCAGATCAGAGAAATCAGAAATATGATCAAGCTGATAAAAATATGAAATATCTGATTGAGGCTTTACTATACCCTATTGTCTTATCTAAATAATAAGCATAACTCTAAGTTCTAAACTAACTAGGGGCATTTAAATGATTCTCCAGAAAGCTTTTACTGTGAATTTAGAGCAATGTATCATTCTCTTTCACTTTCTTACTAATGAACTATTTCAAGTCTCCATCTTTGGGGAGCATTTCTGGTGTTACAGTGATACTGTATAACATGTGAATGAAATATAAATATAAAAGTTTACATATTGATATTAAATAGAGATAAAATTGAATCAAAAGTAAAATGATCATTTCCTTTAAAAAGGGACATGTACAAGGATTGGAGTTCTTGTTGTGGCATGACTGAAACAAATCCGACTAGAAACCATGAGATTGTGGGTTCGATCCTTGGCCTCGCTCAGTGGGTTAAGGATCCAGTGTGCTGTGAGCTGTGGTGTAGGTTGCGGCCATGGCTCAGATCTGACGTTGCAGTGGCTCTGGCGTAGACCAGCAGCAACAGCTTCGATTCGACTCCTAGCCTGGGAACCTCCAAATGCTGCAGGTGCGGCTCTAAAAAGACAAAAACGAAAAAAAAAGAGATGTACAAGAAAATAGATACTTTGGTATGGTTACATGTCCATATCAAAGTCAATGGCTATTTTACCGAGGGGGTTAGTTTAGAGAATCTTAGTTTTAAAGTACTAGGCGTATCAATGAAGCACATATTTTAAATGGAGCCAAATCATACTTGACATCATAGTAAACATCATTGACATTAGACAGGCAAATTTCCTGTAACGCACAGTTATTTCAAGGGCAGTACTTCTGGACTGCGAAGAGCTTTACAAAAAAATAGGAATCGAGAATACAAACATCTCAGTCATCGCTAACAAAATTCAAGTATTAGATCTTCTAAATTGGCCTTCTGTCTTCTCCTCTGCTCCTACGTCCCAAATCTGATCAAAATGCACTCTCCTCAGGCCATGACTGACTAACCAGTAGGTCTGAGTAAAGCCTGTCACGGCACATCATGCCTGGAAAGCTTAAATGTCAGCCTTGCTCCATGGCCAGAAGGCTGGGTATGTGGGGCTGGCTTCCACTGACTCAACCCCAGGATGTTTTCTGAATCCTGATAAAGCAAATGAATAAGATGCCTTATGCCGACTCAGGTGCTTTACTCCCCCAGGGCCCCAAAGAGGATAATCTAGCCCATCCTTCTTCACCCTTCTATGCTCACCTTGTTCCTAAAGCCACATGTCTTATTATTTTGAATGTGACTTTTCTTTCATAATATGATCGATGAATCTACACATACACATGGATTCAGGCTAAGAGCCATGAAGGTAAATATGAATCCACTGGTCCGTCTTATTAACTGGAGCGGGTGCTGGAAATCATGGAACTTAATACAAAATGATCCGTGTACCTTTCTTCTTTTGCCAAATGCCTTTTTAGGTCATTTTCTTAGGAAGCCAGGCCTGGTAGTGGGAGAGGCTAAAGCATTGGTTGTAGTGAGATGATGTACGTTTCATCCTCAAATGCAGGGGAAAGAAGGAGACGTGAAAATGAAAGAGGTGGCACTTAATGAACAGAGCCAGTGAAAAGTTTTCTGTGGCCAGTAAAATGTGCATGCTTAATATCTTCTGCAAGTTGTTTACAAAGCTCATATAAATGGCAGATGTGGCATAGTTTTTTAAAAATTTACTAAATTGCAACACTTCTCTATAAACTTGGAGCTTCTGAAACACTCTGTATCATTAATTTTTGCATTTGGCTTTGTAATCTTTCTAATCCTAGAACGCTAACAAGACTTTCTGTTCCTTTGGGATAAGTTCCTCATTTTATGTGCCTTAGTATTCTTTGCACTATTTCTAATTTTAAGATTAGTAGATTTCAAAGAGATCTATAAGTTGGGTCTCAAACGGTCAATGCACTCTCTGCAATTGCATGTTAACTTTTGTCATATAAATACATAAGCATTTTTCTAGGGCAGCATGCCCTGACTTCATCGGATTCTCAAAGAGGCCCCAGGGCCAAAAATTTAAATACAACTACTTTCATTTAGGTGAGGGTTGTTAAGCATTTGCTGAGGGGTGAACAGATATATTTATTTCACCCTCAAATAAAATCTCAATTTTTTTTTGTCTGCCACATATTTGTCGATTTTGTTGCTGCATTCAGAATCACAGAATACTCGGGGTTGACAGAAATTAAAAAAAAAATTCATATTATTTTGGGGAGCCATACTGGCAGTGTGTGGAAGTTTCTAGGCCAGCGATCGAAACTGAGACACACCTGTAACCAGAGCCACGGCCATGACCGCACTGGATCCTTAGAGTGCTGTGCCACAAGGGAACTCCAGAATGTTTTAAGCCATCTCGTCCTTCTCTCTTATGAAAGAGACAACTGATAGCAAGTGAGGTTACCTAACTTCCCTACAGTTATTAAATCAGTAAACAGAAGAAATGGGAAGAGAAAGAATGTCTCTGCAATCACAGGCTAATTCTGACTCTCCTGATATCTGTAAAAGCACCAGGAAGAAGGTGAGCCGCTTGGCAATTCGCGTGGCAACTACGTGACTTGCTTCGTCTTGTGGCAAGAATTTCATCTCCATTCTCATCACCACCACCTCCCGTATTTCCATGCTCTTCTCTCCAGCGATGCCTGTGGTTGCCCACAGCAAAGAGATCTAATCCGGATCAAGTTCCCTCTTTGTCTTCTCCTTCCCCGCCCACCACACAAATCATCTGTAACCAAGATGGATCCACCAAGAGACACAACCCAGCCTGTTTTCTTTAATACACCCTTCAGCTTAGCCATCAAAAAAACAAGGTTCTGACCTGAATGTCATAGACGGTGAAGGGGGACAGGTCTCTCAGAATGAAAGACCCAGGCACGTCTATTCCAGTCTTGTAGAGCTGATTGCTGACATAGACAGCATATTCAGTGACAACGCCATTCGGGTTAGAAGGAGCTGTCCAGATGACACGTACAGCTGTACTGTTGATGATCACAACCTCTGGAGGAAGCATGCCCTGAGGCTCTAGAATTAAAGGAAGAAACTGAATAAACTCCAGCTGTCTCTGAAAAAGCACTTGTGAAACTAAATGCCGATTCGTATTTAGGTTGAATGAAGGGTTTGGTGCTGATCTGCTTTCCTCTGATGAAGTTATCGCCGTCTGTAGAGCTCTGTAAATTGGCTGATTATACTCTCAGTTAGAAACCATAGGAATCAGTGGTAAAATGCTTGATACCACCAGCACAGTGCTAATCTTCAATACTATGTGACCAGTGGGATATGATGATAAATTACTCACCCGTCTGCACACTCACACATAACTATTATTTGTCACTTTCCCTGTCCCTTCACTCCATACCTCCCAGGGGAAAAAAGAAAGAAAACAAGAAAGAAAATTTGCTCCTTAAGCAAAAAAGGAAACTCAGATACACCGAGGCTGGTGGAACGTGAAAAATCATTTGATGCTTCTAGCTTGTAACTCAAGCAATATGAAGCAATAATGCAATACTGTCATTATGTAAATTATTTTGAATGTTGATTACCATAGGTAATGATGAAATCTAACATTAGGAAAAAATCTTGCTTGGCGTTAAATTACACAATCACTCAAGCATGTCAGAAATAACTATGCAAAGACCTATTTTTATCATAAGAACTCATCTTAACTGGTTGAAAAATTGTCCTTGTGATCCATTCTATTTTATAAACAAAAGGTGTCGACCTTTGGCACTGCAGAGGGAAATGGGCTCCACACTTAAAGTGCTCTGCTAATGACCTGGAACGCTTGCTTGGGAGGTAATGATATTATAATGTTTATAATGAGACTTTATAAAGCCAAAAAGATGAGAAAGACCGTTCCGAACACATTTCAGATTCACAAGTTGCTTCTCCTCGCTTCCTCCCTCTTGCTAACTGGCTTAGAAATGAGTCACAGGCAATTTTTCTCAGCGGCTCAACGTCCCCCTACCATTTCTGGTGATTCAGGAAGGTGCCTCACTGTGCTCGGCTGCCCTTTTGAAAAGCATACTGCTTCTGAGAGAAATGCTTTAAAAAAAAGTGTTTCTAAATGTCACCATTTATTGACGTGAACTCAGCTCCCAACTAAGCACACGCTGAAAAGAACAGGAACAAACTGGGCTCATCCCCCATTATTGGAGCCTTGCGCCGCTGTCTCCAGGGGGCCACTTATTGATCGGCCACTTGACGACAGCCAGCACTTAAGCATTTTAGCTCCGACCCCCTTCCCTCCAACGCCGGAAATTTTATAATGGAAGGATGACTGATTTCAACCCCAGCGAGAATCAATCAATTTCATTCGCGTCTCTGAAGCTGAGTCTCTCTTGAAATCTGCACTCACCCCCTTCGCACGTGGTTGCACGCAGGACTTCACTGCTGATGCTGCCCGCTCCATTGAAAACAGAGATAAAAATCCGATACTCTGTGTTTGGATGTAAGTGGCCAATGACATGAGAGTTGACATCTGGGAGGATTTTTAAAGATTCATTGGAGGTAGCTGAACTCCAAAAAAGTGTATAATATTCAACATCGCCTTGTAGGTCTTGAAAAGCTGTTAACAATAAACGCAGGACAACTGTAAATGTGGCTGATATAAAAAGGTCTGGGGTGGGGGAGGAGACAGAGAAACAAACTCTATCATTAGCTATTCCTAGAAGGAGAAAAAGAAAGCTTCTGGAACTTTCCTTAGAGGAGTGCTGGCTTTTATTTTATTTTTTAAATAGAGCTGACCCTCCCCCGCCCATTCTCATTAATTCATTGCATAGTCTCAGCTTCACAGGAAAATAAACTTTTAAATTCCCCTTCAATATTTTATTTACGCTACTTATAATTAACCAACTAATCTTCAACAGTCGAGAAAAGGAAACTAAAAGAAAAATATGCAGTACCAGGGACAGCTTCTGTTTATATGTAACAATCCTAGAGGGGATTCGATGCCAATACAGATAAAGCCATGTCGTGACACAGATCCTAAAACTTGAGGCATTTTTTAAACCTGCTAGCAAAATCTGGTAAAACAATACCCAGAAGAATGTTTAGACGGGGATCCTGTTATGCACACTGTTGACGTAGCAGAACAATACAGCAGCCTCTCCTTAAGGATTCACTCACTGCGATCCTGGGATGACACTTAAATTTTGATCAAGGTTCCTACCCTCCTCTCCTAGTTGACTGTATCTCTGTGATGTAGATGAGCTCATGAAGGCTGCCAAAATCAATCACTTTCTGTCTCAAATATTACTCATCAACTCCGCAACCCCCATCCTTTAAAGCCCAGTTTATTGTTTTCTTTTTCCTCTTCTACCCAATTTCTTCATTCTCGCACTGAGTTCTGCTTCTCATCATCTTCCCACAATGATGCTTTAAAAAGAAGAATACTGCTCTGCTTCCATTACATTGTTTTTGAAGACCTTAAGCAGGCTCTACCTTGATTGGTTTTAGGGTTGGGGGAGTGGAGTTTTGGTTTACAAGTCTTGTGGAACTGTATGTCAAAGCTGGTGTTAAAACTGCTGAACAGCTGTGCAAGGATGGGAAGGAAAAGGTGCATTTCTCCTTATGGTTACTGAAGTACAGCGTCTCTAATATGTAAGATCCTAGCATACGGACATGTAAAGGAATACGATTTTGGGAAATGTCTGACTTTCTTTTAAGAACTTCTGTTCATTAAGATCTTGGGGGGTGGGGGGCCTTCCATAAAAACGGAATGCTGGTTTGCTTATTCTGCTTTTGTTTGTTTGAATACTTTTATTTTTAAATTTTTTTCACTCTCAATATATTTCTTTTTATTCAGTTCCAATTTTCAAACTTACATACATTTTTATGCCAAGAATTCTAAAGAACTCTCTCAAAACAAAACAAAACAAAACGAAGTAAAAAAGATTATGGGTATTTGTTAATCTGCTTCTTAGGGATATAAAAGGGCCAGCATGTAAACAGACTTTATCTGGACTTTTTTTTTTTTTTTTCTGCTTTTTAGTGAAGTTCCCAGACTAGGATCAAATTAGAGCTGTAGCGGCCAGCCTACACCACAGCCACAGCAGCGTGGGATCTGAGGGGCATCTGCGACCTACAATACACCACAGTTCACGGCAACGCTGGTTCCCTGACCCACTGAGCGAGGCCAGGGATTGAAAGCCGCATCCTCATGGATACTAGTCAGATTCGTTTCCACGTGCCACAGTGGCAACTCACTGGACTTAAGCATTTATAAAAAGATAATTCTATTTCTTATATATATTTCTTAGACTCCTTGATGAGACACTAAGCTCAACTGTGTCCTTAACCTTTCATCTAAAGAAACCCATCTCTCTCTCTCTCTCTCTTTTTTAATTGTTTTACTTTTCTGAGCACATGACCACTTTGAAAGAGCTTATGGTGAGATCTTTAGCACTTACTTCGGAAAACTCTGGGGACTGAGATGTTTCTTTTCTCTGATGTCAGAAAACTGTATACACTTTTAATAATGATGTCATTGTTATGCATTGTCAGGAACCGGCTACTCATGTCCGTCAATATTTTCCTAAATGATAGTATTCTTCAACTATAGCAAGACCACTGGTTCTGTGAGAGCAAAAGTTCCTTCTGACATTAGACTTGCTTTCTGCTGCCTTAGAGTACTATTCCTCGTTAATTTACGGCAGCTCAGATATAATAGAAAGTGTGCTAGATTTGAAGTTCATGTTGTGTTTTAGTTTGTTAAGTGAGCAGACTGGTTCGAAATTCAAGACCTAAAGCTATAATATCAATGAAGTGCTTTCAAACTCTACTTAGAAATTGAAGTCAATTTTACTGGGGCTACTAAATGTGCCTGATACCTCTTCTATCAAGTTCTAGTTAATGTACCTGTGCACATATCTTGAAAATATTGGGAAAAACACTATAGGATCAAGAAGAATGAACATTATGACATTTCAAAAGCCAACTGAAAACTAAGGTCATCTACAAAGAAGAAAAGAAGTCAGGCAAGTTTCAGACTCCCCTAGGACATCAACTTTGGAAGACAATAGAAAAATTTCAAGAAACTTTGGGGGAAAACATTTTGATCCAAGAATTTCACATACACCTACGTCATATTTATGTACAAATACAGCAGAAAGAATTTCTTGTATAGGTAAAATTAAGAGACTGCGCAAAGGCAACAGAAACATGTTCTTATTTAGGTAAAAAATTAAGAGAATATATAGCCCATGTATTTAATTTATTTAATTGTAAAAATTTTCCAGTAGTGTTACCTAAAAGACAAGAAGATTTATCAAGATCCAGAACTTAAGACTGGAGAAGTTTAAGAACTGATGGTAAATATTGAAACAATTCAGAGAAGTCGATTATGTAAAAAATGACTGTACAAAATAATTTATAAGCCAAACATTGAAAGTGGCAGATGAGAAGGGCAAGGAAAGTGGCAGTACGCTAAATTCTTGGCCACATATAAAATAGGGAGACACAGAAAAATAAGAAAGACATCACTCACCGAGAAGGACACTGATAAGCTAAATAGTAATTAAACTTCAAAATCACTACGGAGGAGAAGTTGTGGAGAAGACACCAAGGACTCACCACCGTTCATGTATTTCTCTTCTTACCAAATAGGTAGGTTACATTTTCTGAGCTCCTTGCATCTGGTGAGGTCATGTGACCAGTTTGTGCTATTTTTGGGCTGAGAGGTATTAAGGACCAATTAGTCATTTCTGATCGTCTCTAGTTTTCCCAGCAAGAGAAGGACTTCAAGGCCCTGGGGAATGTGGATGTGTTGGACAGAAAGACCCAAGATCCTTAGTGATCCAGGAGAGTTTAGAAAGGGATAAGAAAGAGTTATAGTTAAACTCGAGAGTTTTAGTTTTGGTTCTGTGTAAATCCTATGAAAAGAGAGAAAACACAGGAGTAGTTATGCGATGGAGGATTTGAAATATGTTTCACTCGAGACTTCTTGAAGTTGTGTTTTTGTGGCAACCAGGTTTACCTTGAAATTAAAATGTTATTATTTGAGCTAGAGTTTTATATTACAATTTGGAGTTAAGGTGTGAATACTAGCTTGTGTTTGAAACGGAATGGAATGAAGAGTTCCTATAAGATTATGTTAAATGCATGCACACTGGAGAATATTTTCTCAGATATTCTAATCCTGTTCTGGGTCCCCCATGTTTTACAGACCACAGAAATTTATGAGTAGGTGTTGCTCTATCTGTAATGGGTCAAGTCAACCTCAGTGAGTTGAACCAGAAGGTGATAAACTCTGGATACAGTCTGTGCTATTAAATGACATTTTTGGTGGTGACCTCCTCGTATAGGTCAGAAGTGTGGTCTTCTTAGCTGCAGCAAATCCTCAAGTCTCAAACAAGCCCCTCTTTGTAATGGATTTCCAAATCATCTAAAACAGTTGTTAGATGGGCTAGATGAACGCTCTCTTGCAAAAACAACTAGTTCATGCTCTGTACATGCTGTTGGATTATTTTGAGAGATTGTTATCAGTACCAGCTGTGTCCTCTGGCTCTTAATTATCTAGATCAGGAGTCAGCAAACTAGGGCCCAGGAGTCAAATCTGGCCTGCCTTCTCTTTGTGTACGTCCTGTGAGCCAAGAATGGTTTTCACACTTTAAAACTGTTAGGGAAAAAAAAAAATCATAGCTAGTGTTTCAGGACACGTGAAAATTATGTGAAAATCAAATCTCAGTGTCCACAATAAATTTTTATTAGAACACAGCTGTGCTTGTTTAAGGGTTGTCTATTGCTATTTTCATGCTACAATGGCAAAGTTGAGTAGTTACAACAGAGACTGTATATTGCCTGCAAAATCTAAACTATTTACTATCCGGCCCTTTACAAAAAAGTTTGTGGCCCTGATCTAGAGCAATTACAGGAAACCATTCCGATGAAGAGGTTTCCTGATTGATTTGTCTAGGATTGAATTCTTCAGTCATCTCCCATTAGCAGTCTCAAAGGGAGGTAATTTTGTTTCAATGTAAAAAATAGGAAGGACCCTATTAAGGCCATTTTATGATTACATAAACATAGCCTTTTATGTTTATCTTGCACATAGATTCTCAAATTAGAGTCCAGTTCCCCAGGTTCTACGGTGCAGAGCTCTGTGCCATGAACGAAGTACTTCTGGAAACAAGACAGATCATTCCTGCTCTTGAAGTGCATTGATTCGGGCAAACAGGGATAGAGCTAGTTAACTAAGCTCTTGTAACCAAGAAACCCTTAAGTAAAGTGACTTAAAATAAATTTTCACTTATATTCCAAATAATAGCCTCAAAGTGAGTGAAAGGACTGTGCTCCCTGCAGTCATTCAAGAACCCAGGTTCTTTCTCTCACGTGGCTTTGGATCTCTTAGGGTGTTGGCTCTGTCTGCGGAGTTGAAACTGAAAACATCGCCATGTCCACAGCCCTGTACAGGGAGAAGATGAAGAGAGAACAGACAGACACACACATAGTGTCCTGCGGTGATGACCCCAAATGACACAGATCATTTCTTTGCACATTCTGTCGGCACAAACACAGTCACATGGCCACATCTAACTGCAAGGGAGGCTGGCAAACGTGGACCCTAGACTGGTGTACATGGGGGCACCATAACTAAAAGCAAAAGAGGAGCTAGCAGTAGTTACTAGTTCTACGTTCTGCCCAAGTTGGGAAATGACAAAGTGAGATACAGCCTTTATTCTGTAGAAATGCTCATGGTAGAAATGCTTTTACCCAAATATCCTATAAAATTATGTCCCAAATTTTTACTAGAAATGTCTTCCCTAATAACCTCAAAGGGAAAAGAATCTAAAAAAGAATATATTGATTATATTTTATATATAATATAATTGATTATATTTTATATATAATACATTCTATATATTACTATATAGAATGTATTATATATAATTTATATATATAACATATACATAGAATATTTATATATAACATGTATAATATATAACACAATATAATATAGAATATATTTTCTATATAACATATGTAGAGTATATATAACACATTATATATATTACATAGACTATATACAGAATATATATAACATATTTATACAACAGACACAACACGTATAGAGTAAATATAATATATTCTATAATATAGCATATATAGAAAAACATGTCATCACTTATTCTCTATATAGAGAATATATAGAGAATATGTTATATTATAACATATAGAATACATATAACATATGTCTATGTTATATATAGAACATATATACAATATATACAACATATTCTATATTATATACAGAATATATATTATTTATATAGATGCATACATATGACATATATAGAATATACATGTTTATATGTTATATAGTATGAATATATGTGTGAATAAAGGTATAATACAGACTATGTATAGCATATATAACTATACTGTGTAAAATTAATAAAGAATATATATATATAACTGAATCACTTTGCTGTACACCTGAAACCAATGTGTTACAAATCCACTGTACTTCAATAAAAGGTTGTTAATTTTGAAAAGAAATCGACACTAAATGATTAACCTTAAAAAAAACCACCCCACCAAATAAACAAATGTCTTCCCATTTTTTTTTTTTTTTTGTAAAACATCTGCTGAAAGCACTGTGAACGTTTTAGAGATGGAGCAGTACTTCACACCAAGACTAAATGGTTACTAAGTGCTAAACACAATTTATCTTTATCATCGTATTTCAAGGAAGTTATCATTATTATCCCCATGTTTTGAACTAGGGAACTAGGATATTGTGAAGTTAAGCAGCTTGTTTTAGGTCACAGTGCTAGAAAATACTGCAACTGGAATTCACACTGAAGCTTCCTTGATCCCAAAGCCTATTCTAACAATCATTCTTTTAAATGTCTTCATAGAGTTTTGCCATTTTTCTAGTTAGGAGAATTTCAAACAGGGGGAATAGATGGAATCGCCAACCAGAGAGTTTAGAATGTGAGAAATACACAGGAAGAACTTGGAGAAACTCTTTATCTAGGGGATGAATAGCTGGTAATGCAGGAGGGAGGATCTGAGTAAGAAGCGCCCAGGTATGGTGCCCCCTACCAGAGAACAGCATGTCACTGAAGGGACAGCATAGGACTCGGTCATTATGAGAACGACTTAAGGAGGACCACGTCAGTAGAGTGCAAGGGAAGAAGGTCCGATTACAACAGGTGCACAAGCGAACAGGAGGGAGGCCAGTGGAAAAGGCAAATAGAGTCTCTTTGCTTTGGTAACAAAGGGAAGTGATGGGAAGGGAAGCAGAAGAACAAGGTTAGCTGATGATAGCGGGTGCCTTCAAAAGAGGTGAGATTTGGAATCATTTATATGTATGGCCATATAAATAAGACAAAGATAGATCCAAAGTCAAAAATCCTTCTGGCTGCAAAACCTGGTGGTTTCTGGCTAAGAGAGCAAGATGAGACAGATCCTTTTTTGTATGGATTTAAACTTTCAATGGTGATACCTTCACACTTGGTGCATTTTCCCGAGAGTTCAGTGAGGTATTTTGCCCAGGGCCGGAACCTCAAATGTCTGTGCAAGGAAGGAAGGAAGGAGAGGAAAGTGGAAGATGAAAGAGAAAGTGGAAAGATGAGAGAAAAAAAAAAGTAGGAAGGAGAGAGACGGACAATGAGTGCGTGGTACAAGGCGGTAACACCTGAAAGTCGGAGGGAGCTCCCGACAGGTGGTAAAGTGGGCGCCGCGTGCGTGATTCTTTTTCACTTCCTCTTTTTCAATACCTTCCGCTCTCCCTTCCTCCAAGGTTTGCTCACTCTTCTCTGGCCATCCACGACCTCATTAGTGAGGAGATCTCAGGAGAGGCACTGCCTTTCTTCCACATTCACTCCCTCGTGGGCATTTTTCACCGTTTATTTTAGAGTGAGCGGGTGAAATGGGAAGGCTGTCACTAAATCACTCTTGACAAAGTGCTAATAACCATTAAGGCCCGATGCATGAGAAAGAGCCGAAAATGGGCCGCTTGCGCTCTAAGCGTGGGTCTGAAAAGTGCCACGAACGAACGGCAGTTTTGACTAAGTTTCTAACTCCTAAGGCTGTGTCAGTAATTCAGGTGAAGGTGCATTTGTACCTCTTCGTGTAAAAATGTGATTCTTCCCACTAATATCATGTGTCTTCATTATATTTCATTTAGGTCAAATTTCTTTCTTTTACTATGTAACGCAAGGATAAGAACGTCATATCTCCATAGAGAAGACGGGAAGGGTACAGCCTGAACAAAGGGCAAGCCAGTGCCAGCTGATATTTCCCCTTCAGCAATGTGGGAATAAGTTCACCCCATCACTGGGTTTTTCAGATCAATCCCCGAATTGTCATTTTATGTGCAATCCTTTGATGTTTAAATATGAGCAAAATGTTATTATTTTTTTTCATATACTGCAAGAAAAACGTTCATGCATGCATGCATGGAGGGCTTGGAGGGAAATATGGCCCCTGGGCTGACAATTTGCAATATTTGCCCTAAAAATGAACTGAAGAGATGCAAAGAGGCTTTTTCCTCACATGACCTTACAGAGCAATGAAGCAAACGTTTAAAATGGGTGCTTCTGAAATTTTAATAACTTACCCCTGTTCCTCTGTGATTGGCAGATATTTGTCAGAGCTATTCTGCTACCAAAATGGTGTGCCCATGGGTAGGGTCATTTCATAGTTAAGAAAAATATATATATATATATTTTTCTTTTTAGGGCCACACCCGTGGCATTAGGACATTCCCAGGCTAAGGGTCGAAAAGGAGCTATAGCTGCCAGCCTGCACAACAGCCACAGCAACACAGGATCTGAGCTGCATTCTTGACCTACACCACAGCTCATGGCAACGCCGGATCCTTAACCCACTGAGCGAGGCCAGGGATCGAACTCGCATCCTCATGGATACTAGTCAGGTTTGTTACTGCTGAGCCATGATGGGAACACCCAGAATATATTTTTAAAATTACATGTAATTTCTTTCTTTTTCTTTTTTTCTTTTTTTTTTGCCACAACCTCTGCATGTGGAAGTTCCCAGGCCAGGGATCAAACCTACACCACAGCAGCAACCCAAGCCACTGTATTGAAAATGCCATATTCTTAACCCACTGTGCCATAAGGGAACGCCCATGTTATGGTTTTTAATAAGCAAATACTGCTAAATTTATTCATGACTTTCAGGCTATACTGTTGTGCCTTTTAGTGTGTTGGACCATGTGCCAGTTTTAGCCTACAAATCAAGAAACCAATTGAAATGGAAACTGCGTGGCCCTTTCACAGCGGAGCGACTAGTTAATTTACTTAGGACAACAGGTGGCATGAAGGGAGAAAATGATAAGGCAACGCGCTTGCACAGAGCTGACCCTCTTCTGAGAGCTAACCTTTGTGCTCACAAATAGTTATCTGAAAAATTTCGAAGGTATGAATGGAAATAACAGCAGATTGCATTACGTACATCCTGAAGGTCAGAGGTTCAGATTTACCAAGGTAATGAAACTTCAGTGAGCTGCCTCAGACCTATTAGGTTTGTCAGTTTTTATAAGCACACTTACTTCAGGCATGCGATTATAACATAAAGGGCCTACAGTGGTGAAAATGCAGCTGCTGGATCTTCACAGAAGTATTCTAATGTCAGATCGGGGAGAACATCCACCGTTACGAGGAGGCTTTTAAGATGAATCAGGTGGTGAGGGTGAAATAGGAGGGGGGAGGTGCGTGAAAATATATTACACGTAAAAACCCATCTCCAGAGAAAAACTTTGTATTTTTTCCCAGGGGTGTCTCTGAGGGTAATCACAGCACTAATTAACTTAGTCTTTCACGTAAATGCTTTAAGAGATCCCAACAGAGGGGACGCAGATCATTAGAAATCTGCAACCTTATAAAAACCCTAGAGCGATGGGCTTTTGTAAAAATCGGTTATTTAGGGGCAGAGTAGATCAACATAACTGGTGCTAATTTTAATTTACAGTTACGGTCACTTAATACTGGTTTTAATCCACAACTGATAACATAACAGGGGCAAATTCACTTAGATGTTCCAAATGGAGCAGGAAGCGTTTCTCTTTTTAGGCTGTAACCAAACTCAAAGATTGAAATAAAATCACAAGGTTACTGTTCCTCAACCAGGAATCATTGTATATCGTTTTTATATATTAGAAGGTGATTATCCTAGTGGATACAGTTTACTTTCGTAAAACCACCTTTTTAATTTGGGACTTCCAAATCAGATGTTTCTAGATACTTGATAATATTCTAGCAAGTTTGGATTCAACTATTTGCCAGGACTCAAGTGATGCTTTTAAGAAGGATTCTAATACATTGTCCCATGAGGGATTCAGTCTTGGTTTTCTCTGATTGTGATAATGGATCACTACAAACGAACAGATCAGCTCTTGAAGGCTGCTCTACTCACCACCCAGATTCTAAAGTTGCAGGAATGTGAGCAGCTCCTTTGCCTCTTTTCTGTTTGCTCCTCCTTGTTTTCTTTAGTCCTTAATTGTACAGATGAGATCAGTAGGCCACATTTAACTTGGCTCCTGATTTCTTTTCTTTTTAATTTTTCAAAAATTTTAATTAAAGCGTAGTTGATTTACAGTGTTGTGCCAAATTCTGCAAAGAGACCCAGTCATTCATACACACACACACACACACATACACACACACACTCCCTTTGTTATCTTCCATCATGGTCTGTCCCAAGAGACTGGATATAGTTCCCTGTGCTGTACGGTAGGACCTCAGTGCTCATCCATTCTAAATAGACATGACACCTTACCTAATCTGCTGATTCCTTTCCTGGATTAGAAGGGATAAAGATGAAGAATTAAGTAGTCCAAGACTGGCTGACTCTGTCCCCCTAGCACCCCCTTAGTAAGTGTGCAAGCAGACCAGGTGAGCAAGACAGCAGTCCCCAGGCCTGCACACAACGGAAAAATCACCCAGATCTGACCTCCAGCCCTAAGGACTGACTGAGATTCTTTCCCCCTTTAAAAACTGTCCTGGTTGAGTAGAATCTTCAGAGCTGGTCTCTGGACACAAGTTCACCAGCTCCCCCAGACTGCTGGCTTTTCGTCTCTATCGAAGCTTGCCCCTAAATTTATTGGCTGTTGAGGGGCGAGTAGTCAAACCTCAATTTAGCTCCAGGAACAGATTATATCTCTCTGGAGCTCATCTCACAGCCTGTAAAGTTGTGCTCTGAATGGACCTAGACTGAGACCTGGCATTACTGAAGCTAGTCCAGGGATGGGGTCCAGACCCCCTGTTTCTGAATCAAGCTGGAATTCTGCCTATCACCGGTGCTGAAGATGATTTACTTGGAAAAATCCATCACATCACGGCAATCCTGATAAATGTTCCTGCTGATAAGTGATGATTATACGATAGAGGGTAGAGGTCTCTGTAGGAAAGTGCACAGCACTCCGTGGTATCAAATTAGTCCATGGACAGTTCTGTCACCCCTGGCTGGTGTGACAGAAACAGCCCTCATGCCGCAGAAGAAACGGAAGAAGGAGGAGAGATCTCTTGCTTTGAAAAAGAATAGCAGAGGAACTTGGCTTTTTGCTTCTGTCATGCTTTGCTCGTGTCCATAAATTCATTTTGGTACTAATGGGGTGGGGGGATAAAGACCTAAGAAGCTTACTTACTTGGTTTAGCCCATCTCACGTCTATGGCCGTGTGGTTAAGAACAGCCGCTGTGAGGTTTGCTCCTCTCTCTGGAAGCCCAGCTAATGTCCTCACGGTGGCTTCTTGGCTGGATGTAAAGCCCACGCTGTTGTGTACAAAGACCTTGTACCCATACGTTGTAAACCTAAAAGGTGGGGTTTCAAAAATTCAAATATAAATGTCTCTTTCCAGAAAACCAACCACATTTTCTTTCTTCTCACGAAATACAGGTCCTCCCCCCACCCAGAAGGAACCCTTTTCTTGCCCACGATACATTTTCTTCTTTTTCCTCGCTGCACAGAAACAGCATGATTTTTTGTACCTTCGGAGACTGAACCAAAGTGTTCAGAAAATATTTTGTTCGAAATGCTAAGCCAATACTACTACTATTTAAAACAAATGTGGTTTATCGTTTTCTCATCCTTATTGTTTTCAGAAGTGGTAAGGATTACAGCTCAATTCCAGATGCAGTTACACATCTGGCAACCTGCCAGCCTTCTATCTGAATTTGATCCGAGAGTTTTACGCTCTTCTGCGGGGAAGCTCATCCATTTTCAAATATCAGAGTTGCTCATCACCGTTTTCTTCCTATACCTGTGCTTCCTTCTCATAATCTCATTGGCAGATAGATAAACCCCAAAGTTAAATTGTAAAACTGTGACCAGCGCATATAGCAGCCACCTGCTGCGGGTTTGGCTATGGTGAGCTGCGCGTTGCCATTGTGAGAACATATTTACTTAAATCGACAAAGTGGGAGCTGAACACTGCTCTTCAGGAGGAGGAAACTGGACCTAGGGATATGACATAAGGGGTACTTTCCTAGTCATATATTAAGTCAATGATGGGCTAATGCCACTGATTCCTCATTTTTTTTTCCAGACGGAAGACTTACCAGGCTTTCTTTTTTGGGTCAAACTGCCTAGGTAGGAAAATGCAATTTACAGACGTGGTCTGGCTTTGACTGGGAAATGGCTTAGACCAAGAACTTGCTTCAACAGATTATACAACACACATGCCCCCCGCCAGCCTCCACATGGGGTGGGGAAGGGACATCCAGATCTGAGGGCAAACGCTGGTCTCAGATCATCGCCTGCTTTGGGTTTAACAGATCATCAAAGATGCCTCACATCCAAAGTAGGGCCCATGGAACTTGTCTCAAGATGTCGCAAATTATTAGTCATGACAATGAAGGGAGGGTGCCATTTGCAGGACTGTGCTACATAACATAGCCAAAATTGTGCCAGGATTCTCACAGACTTTTGCCACCAACCAGGTAGAATAAGTTTGCTTGCCTTACTTTGTATCTCACTCATGGCCTGAAGCTACTTTTGTGGGCTTTGGACTCATCCCCATTTAAGGTGTTGCTCTGGTATTGTCAGGTAGACTGGGTGATTTATTTGAGGCTGTTTGTGATCTCTTTCCCCCAAAGAAATACTAGCATCAGAGCCACTATATCTCTCTGCTTTACCACTTCCCCCTGTGTCTGTCTTTTCCTTTTTATTTCCGCTTTGGATGCTGTAGGGGGTTGAACTGTGCCCCCCCCCCCCGGAAAGATACATTTAAGTCTGCACCCTAGTACCCGTGAGCATGACCTTAATTGCAAACTGTGTCTCTGCGGATGTAAAATCGAGTTGAGTTCACACTAGAGTTGGGAGAGCCCCCAGTCCAATGGAATGGTTGGTGTCTTTACAAAAGAAAGGAGGAGGACAGGGACAGTCGATACAGAGACGCAGACACATTCAGGGAGAATTTGGCCCGGGAAGAGGAGGGCAGAAATCAGCATTCTGCTGCAACCAGCTGAGGAAGAACTGGGGCCACCAGGAGTTGGAAGAGATAAAGCAGGATGATTCACTAGAGCTTTTGGAGGAAATGGTCCTGGCAGTACCTTGATTTGGGACTTTTAACTTCTAGAACTGCAAGAGAATAAATTTCTGCTGTTTTAAGCTACCCAGTGAGTGTACAATCGCCCTAGGAAACCAATATATACACTTTTTAGCAAATGCTCATAAATAGCCCACATGATAATGACAACTGGAAGATAATAATGGTATTTACTGAGTACTCAATATTGTCAAGAATTTTCTATACTTATTAACTCATTATTCCACACTTACAGCCATTATGGAAAAAAAGTATGGAGATTCCTCAGAAAACTAAGGATAGAGTTACCCTATGACTCAGCAATCCCGCTCCTGGGCGTATATCCAGACAAAACTAATTGAAAAAGATACATGCGCTCCTATGTTCGTAATAGCACTATTCACAATAGCCAAGACAGGGAAACAAACTAAATGTTCACTGACAGATGAATGGATAAAGAAGATGTGGCATATCTTTATGGAATACGTGTACTATGTATAGTGTAGAATACTGTGTGTAGTATGGAATGCTACTTAGCCATAAAAAGAAATAAAGCCATTTGCAGCAACATGGATGCAGCTAGAAATTACCATAGTAAGTGAAGTAAGTCAGAAAGGGAAAGACAAAAAAATACCACATGATATGACTTCTATGTGGAATCTAATCGCCACAAAGAACCCATCTATGACACAGAAATAGACTCAGAGACAAGGAAAACAAACCTGTAGTTGCCAAGGGAGGGGGGCTGGGGGAGGAATGGAGAGCGAGCTTGGGGTTGGCAGATGCAAGCCTCTACACAGGGAAGGGATAAAGCACAAGGTCCTACTGTATAGCACAGAGAACTAGATTCAAGGTCCTATGAGAAACCATAGTGGCAAAGAATATATTAAAAAAGAGCGTACCTGTATGTATAACTGAATCACTTTGCATTCAGCAGAAATTAACACAATATTATAAATCAACTATACTTCAATACAGAATTTCTCATTATTCGATGTACTAGTATCATACCTGTTTTGCTAACGACGAAAATAAGGCTCACAGAGTTAAATAGCTTGTCAAAGTCATCGAGCTGTTCGGTGGGAGAGCACAGACTCAAACCTAGACAGTCTGATTCCAGAGCCTGCTCTTTTAACCATGATGCTCCACTGAGAGTATCACAGTGCTGGTGAGGATAATAGTAATGCCAAACACCATGGTAACCGAATCCAGCCATGGCCGGATGATGTCATAGCACTGGGGCTTGACCTTTGAGTTATTTTTCTGGCAAGAGGGATAGATTTTTGCATATGCATCTAAACAGTCTCGGCAAATTTCCTTTGTGACCACCAGGATGAATTTGAAGGATGGTGAGTCAGAGTAAAGAGGGTAGCAAGTCTGTGACAGTCCAATGAAACAAAGCTAAGGGCCCACATGGGAACTGAACCAGCGACCTTGGCTTCATTAGCTCTCTCCCCCGGTGAAAGCACTTTTAACTGTGTTTTCCTTCACAAAATGGCTTAAAGGAAATTAAGCTAAGTCCAGTGCCTGATTTCTGCTACAATAGTTGAAGTTTTCTTCCACGTGTTTATGCCGTGGTCTGTCTAGTGATCTTGATGGCATTAACGTGGTACCATTTCTGTGATTCTTTTCTACAAGTGGAATGAAAAACATCAGGTGGAGCGAAAACGGTGAGTTGCACGTAAGTTCTAGTGTGGGGCTTTAGTTGTTACTGTGATACTTGAAGCTACGTCATCATAATTTAGGTATGGTGAAATATATGATTTATGTCTGCATGGAAGAAACTGAGGCCACACAGGTACATATGATTGGAATGCCTGATTTCAAGCTACAGCTGTACCTTGGTGTCTACAGGGGACCCATTCCAGTACCCCCATGGATACCAAAGTCCCTTACATAAAACGGCACAATATTTGCATATAAGCTATGCACATTTTCCCTATACCTTTAGTCATTTCTAGATTACTTACAGTACTCAATACAATGTAAATGCTATCTAAATAGTTGTAAATACAATGTAAAGGCTATGTAACTAGCTGCAGTCACACAGTAAATTTAAGTTTTGCTTTTTAGAACTTCCTGGGGTTTCTTTTCCTGAATATTTTTGATTTGCATTTGGCTAAATCCTAGGTACAGAATGCAAAGATACGAAGGGCTAATTGTAATGTTAACATTTTAGAGTGAGAGATGACTTTAAGGCTTATCTGCTTTAAATAATAAAATATCTCCTACATTTTACAGTGAACAACCTGAGATGCAGAGAAGTTAGTGGCTTTGGCGGAGGTCACAAAACTAGCTAAGAGGTTTAGGTAGGCCTCTAGTTTATTCATTTCTAATGTATTTTTTTCTTTTTTTCTTTGTTACAGCTGCATCTGCAGCATATGGAAGTTCCCAGGCTAGGGGTCACATCAGAGCTGCAGCTGAGGCCAACACCACAGACATGGCAACATTGGATCCGAGATGCAGCTTGTGGCAATGCTGGGTCCTTAACCCACTGAGTGAGGCCAGGGATAGAACCTGCATCCTCATGGACACTATGTTGGGTCTTTAACCTGCTAAGTCACAATGTCAGTTTCTCATTATTTTCACTATTCATTATTTTACTTAGCTGAGAACTCAGTTGGTATGTCGCTTGATGTCATGCACTTGTCTTTTGCATTTTCTTTAATTTTCATGGTTAAGTTAAAATTTTAAGGGAATAAAATCTTGAGCTCTCGGAAATGAAATGCTAAAATACACTATTTTCATTACGTCTGAAACCTAAACTTTGTCAGGAAATATGCACACCTCTGACCACGTGGGTTGGTATATATTTTACCACTTCATGCCAGAAAAGACTATATCTGTTTGATTAAAGTGTTCAGTTCATTTGCTGTACTACGCTGTTTTTTTGGATGGCCTTAGGTGTTGATTTTTTGATGGCAAATAGGACATTCCATTTAGTTAATAAGAGAATACTTTTAAAAGAAAAATGTTCCATCAGTTGACATCATATGCTTATGCAAAACATATATATCAATCAATTTCTTCCCTAAATACTAATTGTGCCTCTTAGGTATGTCTTGAAAAATGTACCATTTCAAACCCTGTAAGAAACAGCTTTTGAAATCTACAAAGTAAATGAAAACTTACGCTGAATCTAAACTGCACCCAGCAAAAAACGCTTTGAAGATCAACTTAGCAATACCAGGCTGTTACCATAGTTATTCCCCAAATGATTAATTTGCTTGACACCACTCTCAGCCCCTTCCTTCATCCTAACACAGGAAACAGTAAAGCTTTGTTGTGTAATAGACATGACTCTGGTATTTTTCCTTGTAAAAGAGAATATATATTAAAATCTTATTTTTGGGGAGTTCCCTTCGTGGCTCAGTGGTTAACGAATCCGACTAGGAACCATGAGGTTGCGGGTTCGATCCCTGGCCTTGCTCAGTGGGTTAAGGATCCGGCGTTGCCGTGAGCTGTGGTGAAGGTTGCAGACGCGGCTCGGATCCGTTGCTGTGGCTGTGGCGAAGGCTGGCGGCTACAGCTCCTGTTGGACCCCTAGCCTGGGAACTTCCATATGCCACGGTGCGGCTCCACATAAAGGCAAAAAGACCAAAAAAAAAAAATCTTATTTTTGGAATGAGACTCATTTCAAGGTTCAGTTGTTATTCCTCAAACGAATTAGAAAATGAGATCCTATGTAGACGACCAAGTTTTTAATCTGCTTAGTGAGTAGATAATTTTATAAATAAATGAACGGATACTTTATAGTTACAAAAGCACTCAGTCCTACGACTTTCAGGTCACATATAATTTGGCTGGTTAGTGACACAAAAAAATCTACCTGTTGGATAGAGAAATGACCCTTACTGAAACTTAAAAAAGATGTTTCATGTCTTACAAATTATAGTCCCCCCTCATGTTCGATACACCATTACTTTATACATTAATTTCAGTCATTCAAAAAATGTTAACACTAACAACATGCCAGATGCTAAACATAATGAATGTAATATGTGTCCTACTAGTGTGTGTGTGTGTGTATAATCATTTTACAGAAATTTATTTTGTTTTATTTTATTTTGCTTTTTAGGGCATATGGAAGTTCCCAGGCTAGGGCTCGAATTGGAGCTACAGCTACCAGCCTAGCCACAGCCATAGCATCGCAAGACCCAAGCCGTGTCTGCAGTCTACACTGTAGCTCACAGCAATGCCAGATCTTTAACCCACTGAGCGAGCCCAGGGATTGAACCTGCCTCCTTATGGATCCTATTTGGGTTTGTTACCACTGAACAGTGATGGGAATTCCCACAGAGATTTGTTTTTAAACGAGAACCTCTATTTATTCGTGTATTCCATTTTATTTCTACCCACATCAGATAGAACAGCTAATTTAACCTTCTCTTGTCAGGAAATCTTCATAGAGAAGATAACATTTGGGCTAGATACTGGTGACAGGTGGTAACTGGGCCAGTGAAGGCATCTGTCCAGTAAGAAGTGTTATTCAGGGCAGAATGTACGAAGGCTTGTATCTTAAAAGGGTCTGATGTGGTTTGGGAACCAATAAAATTCTTCAGCGCTGCTACAGATTGCCTCAGGTTATTTTCATCAGAATTAAAAATGTGTCAACTTTATTGATGTCCTAACAGAACTCGTGTGTCAATACTGTCACCAATATAAATCACGCTTCCAAAAATGCAGGCTATTCAGTTCCACCTTCTACTAACTCTTCTTCATAGTCTCAGATTTGCCACAACCCAACATATGCTTGAGTGCAATAGTCCACACAAGGGGATTTGAGAAACCCTTGACTGTGCACCCTTCTTCACACCCTCAGATCCTTGGTGGGAAGAAATATGCAAACAAACAAAAACACAACATGTTTCCACTGCTTACCTCTGTAGTTGCTTACATTTTCCACTGATGGTGGATACCATTTCTTTCCCTCACTTATTTGTTACTGAAAGACTTTGTTTGCTAAAAATGCTGTTGAAGACTTTTTGCTTTTGGAAATTGATTATTGTACTTGAAAGTTTAAAATTTTTTTTAAAACTACAGTTGATTTACAGTGTTCTGTCAATTTCTGCTTTACAGCAAAGTGACCCGGTTGTTGTGTATATATATATATATATATACATTATTTTTCTCATACTCTTTTCCATCATGTTCTATCACAAGTGATTGGACACAGTGCCCTGTGCTGTACAGCGGGATCTCATTGCTCATCCATGCTAAATGTAATAGTTTGCATCTACCAAACTCCCAGTCCATCCCACTCTCTCCCTCCCCCTTGGCAACCACAAGTCTGTAAGAGCCTTTTTCGATTGTGAGTGAAAGTTGGGGCTGTCATCTAAATATATGTTACCAGAATGTCACACCTAAAATAACTTTGTTGTAATTTCTGTCTTTGTTCTACTATGCAATCTACATGAAAAAGAAACACAAAGAAACTAGGTTTTTTGTTGTTGTTGTTGTTTTGAAGAAAGCATTAAGCAGTGAAACCTTCTTATGAAAAAATGCATCCTTCTGGATTCAGAAGTTCATTTTTCGTGAGTTAAGTTTTCATATGGGGACACTTAGAAAAGGACAGCATAAAGTAAATTTAGAGAAAAGAAAAAAAAATCCTCAATGGAGAAAAGCACTGTGACTCTACCATGTTAAATGTGAAACAGACTTTTGTTCATTTTGAATTAAATCCATGGCTAGGAGATGGTACACCAATGTTGACAGAAGTTGGCTTTCACTTGTAAACACAACTCTTACTCACTTTATGATATTAAGGAAGAAAATAACAGGATCTACGTCGTGTTGGTGGTCTTGGGAGCAAAGCTGACCCTTCACTCACCCTCCATGTGCACAAAGTTCACGTCTTTACTTAATAGCTACAACTTGAACATGTTCAGGTTGTAGGAACATGTGTCAGGGAGCCAACCCAATCTTTCCGTATTGGCAAAGCAGAAAATGTCATTTGTTATAATAACAATGTCAATGCTATTAACATTGTAACGTAATGTTATTTAACCGCATTACAAAGAAGGGGAATGAACGTTTGAACATCATTCCCCAAAAACTTGGTCCTTCTTGAGGGCTGGAAACATTTCATTTTTGTAAGTTAAAAAAAAGACACTCTTACAACAGTAAGACTCAAACTTAGACTGTATTGTATATTTCTCTAAGGATTTAAACTTGAAAATAGTCAAATCCAGTCATTCTTTGAAAAGAAGATGAGGATGGACTGGGAGTCTGGAGTTAACAGATGCAAACTATTGCATTTAGAGCGGATAAGCAATGAGATCCTGCTGTACAGCACAGGGAACTATATCTAGTCACTTGTGATGGAGCATGATGGAGGATAATGTGAGGAAAAGAATGTATGTATCTGTGTGACAGGGTCACTGTGCTGTACAGTAGAAACTGACAGAACACCGTAAGCCAACTATAATGGAAAAAATAAAAATCATTAATAAAAAATTTAAAAAATAAGAATAAAAAAGAAGTTGAATGTCTATTAATTTTGAATGCTTCATTTAAGG
The DNA here is from genome assembly GCA_004024745.2 of Catagonus wagneri. Classification (NCBI taxonomy): domain Eukaryota; kingdom Metazoa; phylum Chordata; class Mammalia; order Artiodactyla; family Tayassuidae; genus Catagonus; species Catagonus wagneri. Next base: position 9,020,080 of record PVHT020000061.1, read on the forward strand.
GTAATACAATTAGATCCTTGAGGAGTCACAGGAAGATCTCTTCTCAAATTACCATTGACAAAGAAATACTTGTAGGACTTTTTATAAATAATTGAAGGGATTAGGAGTTAGAACATACCTCCCTTCACAAACTCAATGGCAGCGAAATTATTATAATCTACAAGCTAGTATTGTCCTTAAAATAGAAAAATAAGACCCATCATTTCCCACAACTTGTTCTTTCGTCAAATGCAGAACGAAAAGGAGGACATGCCACCACTGTGTTCACAGCAGTTTTATCTGATCACTGAGGAACCAAGCATTGTGAGGTGCTGAAAATCATGAGGCTGAACTGATGCTTAAAATGACAGAGGTCGTTGCCCTTTTGTTAAACCCGGCCTTACTCACCACAGCGGCATCAGATGACAACAGCACGTTTCTCAGATTTTCCAAGTGATGAAAATGTCAGGAAACCCAAAGTTATCGTTCCCCTAACAACCATCATTTGGCCACTTGGCATGGAATTATAAAGGAAGAAAAGCTAGAAACTGACATGGAGTTAAACCTGCAGTTATACTGAGTTTATGTCTACACAGAGCAAAATTAAATATTTTTGGCAACTTCAGAAAAAGGCAAATCACTGTGTGACTCATACCAAATCATACCTTACCTAAGATCATCGTTAAGAACAAAACTATTTTTGCTTTAGCTAAATAACCTGGATAATTAGCTCAACTCTTCAGAGGTAGAGAGACAAAGGAAAAAATAATGACCAGAATGATGAGAATTTCAGAATACAGTAATATTTGAGATGAAAGTGGTGTGTTTTCTATGATTAGAAGCACACAGCTAACCAAAAATGACTGCACGACCAAGAAAATTAACTTCAATTTATACTTACATTCACAAATATATGCATAAAGGGATTCCCAGTGAATCTTAATTTTACTTTTTACATCAAGAGAAGTGCCATCTGAAAAACTGATTCCAGATGTAGCTGTTGGTGAGATCAGATTAAGATGGGAAGAAACACTGCAATATTCCCTTTATACGTGTAGTGTAGATGTAAGTTAGGAGGGAAATAAAAAGAAAAAAAAAAGGTGAGTCTGGGGAAAACGGGAAATTGCATATTTTTCTTAAAGACTCTGAAATTCAATGATCCCTCCTTCCTAAAAATATATCAGTCAGACAAATAAGTCAACCCATATAAGCCAAAAGGTGCAACAAAGGTGTGCAAGAAGGGGAGCTGATTGCTCTGGTCTTCTCTGCAATTGGAGAGTCGCTCACACGCCAGTGGGGTGGCAAGCCTGGCTGCCAGGAGTCAGGTGGGTAAAGATGGCACCTACCAAACAAGATCAGAAAAAACGCCCAATAGTGGTCTAATTTCAATTCCCCCCCCCCCAGATTTGTGAGCAAAACTCCCTTGGGTTGGAAGGCACTTACTTTTTCTTCTCTTTTTTTTGACTTACAAGTAAGGGGTAGGGAGCTAGACAATTTTTTTTTCACAATATGAAGCGTCACACCGCTGTGAATACTAGAAAGGTATTTTCTTTTTTTTTTTAATCACAACCTGGTTACAAGTCATAGTGATTTCTTTGAATAATTTAAATGAAATCTTTGCAAGGCCTAACAGAAAAAAAAATCCTTGACATTGAATAGTATGAGGCTAGTCTAAACATCACCTGAGCACATTTTGTTATAGGTATACTTCCTCTCACGAAGTGGCTGTCATTGGTCTGTTTATGTCAGCTTACGTTTCAGTCAAATTTGTGGAGATTTAATTTCTTTCTGTAAATCTTAGGTTCGGACTGCTCATTAAAAATCCTTACAAGCACCACTAAAAATTCAGTAATACAATTTTGCCCTGGTCCTAATTCTTGAATAAGTTTTCATTGCTGCTATGAAGAAACAAAATTAACTTTCTAAGACTTATTCTGTTTTTTTTTGCCAAATGACTAGATCAGATTCAGTATTGTTACAGAGTCAGATCCTACGTATCTTGGAAATTGCAGTATTTTAGGCATTTGGAGCTCACAGATCATACAAAGCTACTTTTTCATATGATTTCCCTAGGTAGGGTTGATGACTCTGTAGTGTGTGTGTGTGTGTGTGTGTGTGTGTGTGTGTGTGCCTTCTTCCACTAGACTACGAGCATTTTGAGGGCAAGGGCTATGCATGCTCCTTATCACAGTACCTTTCAGCATATCATAAGCAAAAATTGCTGAATAAAAAGACCGGATACTATGAAACCCTTAGAAGAAAACGTAGGCAGAACACTCTTTGACATAAATCACAGCAATATCTTTTTGGATCTACCTCCTAGAGTAATAAAAATAAAAGCAAAAATAAACAAATGGGATCTAGTTAAACTTAAAAAAAAACTTTTGCACAGCAAGCGAAACCATAAACAAAAACAAAAAGACAACCCACAGAATGGGAGAAAATATTTGCAAATGAGGCAACTGACAAGGAATGAATCTCCAAAATGTACAAACAGCTCATGCAGCTCAGTGTCAAAAACAAACAACCACATCAAAAAATGGTCAGGAGATCTAAACAGAATTTCTCCAAAGAAGACAGATGACCAAAAAACACATGGAAAGATGTTCAACACTGCTAATTACTAGAGAAATGCAAATCAAAACCAGAGTGAGGTATCTCCTCACACCAGTCAGAATGGCCTTCACCAAAAAGTCTACAAACAATAAAGGCTGGAGAGGGTGTGGAGAAAAGGGAACCCTCCTGCACTGTTAGGAGGAATATAATTGGTGTAATGATTATGGAGTTTCCTTAAAAAACTGCATATACAACTAAAATGCTATGCAGCAATCCCACTCCTGGGCATCTATCTGGAGAAAACCATAACTTAAAAAGATGCATGCAGCCCATTATTCATTGCAGCTTTATTCATAATAGCCAAGACATGGAAATAACCTAAAGGTCCCCAGACAGATGAATGGATAAAGAAGATGTGGTACATATATTTAATGGAATACTACTCAGTCGTAAAAAAGAAGGAAATAATGCCATTTGCAGCAATGTGGATGTACCTAGAGATTATCATACTAAATGAAGTAAGTCAGAAAGAGAAATACAAATAGCATAGGCTATCATTTATATGTGGAATCTAAAGTGTGGCACAAATGAACCTATGTACAGAACAGAAACAGACTCACAGACGTAGAGAACAGACTTATGGTTGCCAAGGGGGAGGGGGAGGGAGTGAAATGGACAAGGAGTTTGGGGTTGGTAGATGCAAAGTACTACATTTAGAATGGATAAGCAAAGAAGTCCTACTGTACAGCACAGGGAACTATTACCAGTCTCTCTGGCTAGAACATGATAGAAAACAGTATGAGAAAAAGAATGTGTCTCTCTGTCTGTCTGTCTGTCTATCTATCTATAGATAGCTGGGTCACTCTGCTGTACCATACTACCCCCAAAAAAGTAAAAAAAAAAAAAAAAAAACCTTTGACATGCAAAAAGTGACTCTTGAAAAATAAATGTATGAAATAAAAAAGAAAAACCCAGAGAAGTTAAGTGATTCGCCTAAGGCCACAGAGCGAGTCCTGCAGCACAGGATGAAAGCAAACGCAGCCTCCTAACTCCCCCACGTGGTATTCTTTCTATTTGCCTGTTTCTTGATTTCTTGCAACTCTAGATTGAATTCTTTCAAGCTCTAAGCCTATTAACAAAATATTTTTTGTTGATTGAATCCATGAATAATCACAAATTATTTCCTAGAAAATGAGCATTTTGCCAAGTGCCCAAAACTTTCCCCAGTTTTACACATGTTCGGTGTTTCCAGATCCCTCTATTTTGTGTCTGGCTAGAGCTGTGACAAAGGCAATAAGGTTAAAGCTCACAGATCTACAAATTTGATTTCAGAAGGCTTATTTTAAGCATGCAGTTCAGATGGCAAATATTAAACATGCTGGCTGTTGTACTTCGATGATTAATGCCACAGATAATAACCAAACATGTTTTATTGCATAACTGATAACTTGCTCACACAGTGAAGACACTTAGATGTTTTGAACTATTCAACCTGCCCCAACCTAAATGCCAGCATTTGTTTTTACAGTTTTTGTAATCTTACCTGCTAAGACCCTTATCTTCATAAAACCACTGAGTTCCTGAATAAATACTGTGCCACAGATTTAAATCTTCTGGGGGATTTGATGCAAGTGGTTGCTGGATTTTACGTCTCAGAAGCTCATATCTAAAGCAAAAGACAAGCAGAAACATCAGGATTATCTCAACTAATGTTATTACAAAAATTCAGGTTGTCTTATGGTACAAGTGGGTAGTGTGTACGTGCAAGCACAAGGAAAACATCTTAATTTTCAGTTACAAAGTTTTATTCCTGATAATCATTTTTTACCGCCAGCTCAAGTGTTATTTGTGTAGTTAACTGATATGATTAGCTGCACTCACATTTTACTATTTTCAGTAAAAAGATAACATTTTATATTTCTTCCATGTCATCTTTGCCAGTTTCACATAAAGCAGAATTACAAAAAGCTTATAAAGTTAATGATTTCCTAAGGCTTCTACCATCAACACTTTATAAACAATGACAATATTACCAACGTCGTATTCCCAGCTAAGTGTCAAGTTGTTACAATGCCACTTCAGAATCACAATTCATTTCTTTCATCTTCTCTATATCCCTGATCACATTCCCACAAGTTTCCAGATGATGATAACATGCCAAAGAATTAGGATGTTTGCTTTAGAATCTTTGGGCATATTTGTGCAAACATGTCATGGACCAAGTTTGCTTCACAAAAAGTAAAAATATACTTTGAAAAGTGAGAGAGGGATTGGGTAGAGAATCATTAGAAAATGCTGATTGTCATTTCAAGGGGTTTTAGTCCCTTACAATATCATGATACTTTCACCTTGGGGAACTTTGATGGTTCCATCTAAGTCAAGATACACGTATGAAATTACACGGCTGAGCAGTATTCCACTGTACTAGTGCCATTTGCAGCAACATGGATCCAACTAGATTTTTATACTAAGTGAAGGAAGCCAGAAAGAAAAAGACAGATTCCATGTGATATCATTTATTGGTGGAATCTCAAATTTGGCCCAGATGATCCTTTTGCAAAACAGAGATCATGGCCAGGGAGAGCAGACGTGTGGTTTCCAGCAGGGGGCGGGGATGGAGTGCGGTGGGGGGGCAGTTTGGGGTTGGTGGATGCAAGCTGCTGCATTTGGAATGGAGGAGCCAGGGGGTCCTGCCGTACAGCACAGGGAAGTGGGTGTGACCGGGTCACTTTGCTGTACAGCAGAAATCGAAGAAACATTGTAAATCAACCATCCATTAATAAAAAAAAAAAAGAAAAATTATATGAAGGTTATAAGTGAAGAATATCCAATAAGGAATTAATTCTATTCTATAGATCATATGTGAGCAGAAGCTCCTTCCTTCTTTCCTGGGGCAATAGGATGATAACAAAATCCCAAAGCACTGTCACTTTCTCTTACCTCAAATCGGGTCCATTGGGCCTGGATGGTGGCTGCCAAGAAATGACAACATACGACTGGCTCAGTGGGATCACGGACAGCGGGCTCAGACCCTGGGGCAAGGCTGGGTGTGTGGTCACAGGGGTAGGTAAACTCTCTGTGCAGCCTCCGGGGTACCCATTACCCCCTGAGCAAGCCACGATGGTGACAGAATAATTCGTGAAAGGAGTCAGGTGAGTCACGACGTGACTTAACATGGAAGAAGTAAGGTCGGTGAGCGTGACGTGTGGGTCAGGCATGCGGATCTCATAGCTGAGGATGTCGCCGTTCAGGATAAGGGGGGGCTGCCAAGTGACCTGAAACGAGAAAGACACTTAGCATCAAGGCGACAACCGGGGAACCCAGCAACTGCAGTTCACGACGCCCAGCCTTTGGCTCCGGCTTGTTTTCAGTTAAGGCACTTTCTAAATACTTGCTTGTCTAGTCGCCCTTTGCACGAGGCAGTGGTGAAGGGTTTTGGACCAATTAGCGTGTACACCAGGAACTAAATGAAATGCTGTTTCCTAGGTTTGGCTTTTCATCTGGACACTTCCTAAGACTGTCAGACGAACACACACCTAGCGATTCATCTCCTCCGTGGGTGGCCTGAAGGACATGGAGCACACACACGGAGAAAATTCACACTTCCACGTGCATCAGTGGAGCAGCAGCAGGATTTGAGGCTTTCCTGTTTATAACTCAATTAAACGAAACATCGGAACTCCTTGCTTTGCATTAGTAGTGTGTCTTCTTAGAAGGCCACTCACCTTCTTTTTCTTCTTTTTTTTTAGATGGTGGGGAATGGTGTGGGACATCATTATTTGCATTTTCTGAGGATGCACAGCTGAAGCCCTGCATCTCACTAGTGCATAATGTAGCCAGTAAAGCCATGCCTACATATTCTATTCTTCTATTCTCAAAGATGAGGCATGCAGAAAGCTTTAAAAAGGGCCCTCGCCCCATGTGTCTCTTCGTCTGGCTACTGATTTGTATACTTTCATATCCTTTTATAATAAATTGATAGTTTAGTGAGAAAAAAAAAATAAAGGCAAGCAAAGGAGGATCCTAAGTCACAGATGTGAGCACCAGAAGAAAGAAACAATGTTTTGGAATAATGTTTCACATTGCTTTTTTTGTCTGGCTAAATATTTTAAGGACATAGTGCTAACCCACTCATGCTCTTATGGAGTGAAAAGGACCCTAGAGAAATATGCATTAGAAAATCACTAGAAAATCAATTATTTATCTGCTATCCTGGTTTATCTGTTGTATTGTTGCTTTGCAATGGTCCTTAAATTTAGAGCAAATATTTCATCTCCCAAAGGGACTGGAAGTTTCTTGATGGTGGGGCCTAAACTTCTATCCATTTAATGCCATACAGCCAGAGATGGCATTCAGTGGTGCTGGTATTCGCTGACTCCATTACATTTTTCCTTAGCATACATTTATTTTGAAACTTTAAGTTTTCCACAAAGCAATATATTGATGTCTACCGTTGTAATTCCATACAAAATCAAAGTCAAAAAGGAACAATAGGAAAATTAGAATGGAAAAGGTGGATCAAAAATTTCTCTTTTTGGGAGTTCCCGCTGTGGCTCAGTGGTAAGGAACCCAACTAGTATTCATGAGGATGAGGGTTTGATCCCCGGCCTTGCTCAGTGGGTTAAGGATCTGGAGCATTGCCATGAGCTGTAGCGTAGGTCGCAGATGAGGCTTGGATCCAGGGTTGCTGTGGCTGTGGTGTAGGCCGGCAGCTATAGCTCTGATTCGACCCCTAGCTTGGGAACTTCTACATGCTGCTGCAGATGCGGCCCTTAAAAAAAAGGAACAAAAAAATTTCTTTCAATCAGTGAGAAAAAATTTCTTCCAGGAGGAATTTGACCTGAGATTTTTCAGCGGGTATCCTTACTAACACTCTGGGACACAATGGGTCTCTGCCACGCATCAGCTGGACAGCTGCTTGAGGACAATCGCCCTAATCTATAATTAACAAGGTCCTGGTATGGTATCTACTCAAATTGAACTACGCGGCTTGAAATCATCACTAATTTTAAAAACTTCTTCTAGGGGAGTTCCCTTCTGTGCTGGTGAAGAGACGTTTTAAGTGGTGTTCCTTATGAGCATAAGCATTTGCTTGGATGTACAGACATAGGATTCCATTTGTTTGGGGGGTGTAATTCTCTCTGTGGACTAGAAAAATGAGTTGAGGTCAAATTTAGGGGGCTTCCTGGTACTTGTAACGTAAATGGGAAACACAATCGCGGCTCAGTTCTGCCCGGCTCACGCACAGAATACACTTGTCTCTGGAACCGGAACACCCTGAGAGCTCAGGTCAGGACTTGAAGGAACCCACGTTTTGGAGACGCTCTGCTGACCCGAGAGTGAATGGATTTGGAGCTCAGCTGAGAGAAGTGTTCCTGAGGCAAAACTTGAATAAGAGAGCTACCCGCGGAGATGAAGAGATTTGCTGCAATGACTCTGGAGACAGTCATTTGAAGATCTCAGAAATCTCGATCTTCACTACTACAGTGAGAAATAGAGACGTCGCTGTATTGCTGTCACACTGCCTCTGTTTATCAGATAATCTGTAACCCTAGAACACTGACTTCTCAAGATCCTTTTGAACCTAATGTGAGCCAATAATCCTGAAGTATAAATACGCTGTTTTCATATTTTTTTGGTCCATTTTGTCTTTTTAGGGCCGCACCCACGGCATATGGAGGTTCCCAGGCTAGGGGTCTAATCGGAGCTGTAGCTGCCAGTCTGTGCCACAGCCACACCAGATCTGAGCTGTGTCTATGACCTATACTATAGCTCGCGGCAATCCCAGAGCCTTAACCCACCGAACGAGGCCAGGGATCGAACCTGCAACCTCATGGTTCCTAGTCAGATTCGTTTCTGCTGTGCCATGACAGGTGCTCCTGTTTTAATATTATTTAAATATATATAATCCAATACTAGATTCAGTTGAATATTCCTGATGACGCTCTTCATTGATAACTTTTGATTTCCTAGCTATAAAGTGGGAATTAATAAAAGGTGTGAATTTTTAAAAATTATCACTAATGTACAATGTCTATAGAGTCCGAGCACCTTTTTATTTTTATTTTTTAATTTTAACTTTTTTTTCACTTTTAAAAATTGTATTGGGGTATAGGTGATTCACCAGATTGTGATATTCTGCTGTACAACAAAGTGATTCATCTATACATGTACACACTTTCATTACTTGTTTTTAATTTTATGGTTGTATCCACAGCCTATGGACGTTCCCAGGCCAAGGACAGAATCCGAGCCACCCTACACCACAGCTGTGGCAGCACCAGATCTTTTCATCTTTTGCACTTGGATGGGGGTCAAACACATAACCCGCAGTCGGGTTTTTAAGCTACTGTGCCACAGCAGAAACTCCCCAATTACCTTTTCAGAGATGCTTAGATTCCTGACCTGGTGAATGGCTGTGAGATTCAGCTCCCGAGACAAGCCAATCAAAACTTTACTTTAGGGGTCTCAGAAGCCATGGATGGTACTGAAGTACAGTTAATTTACAGTATATATATACATATATATACACATATATATGTATATATATATACAGTATATATATATACAGTATACACACACACACACACACACACATATATATTTTGTCAGATTCTTTTTCATTATAGTCATTATAAGATACTGGGTATAGCTCCCTGTGCTGTACAGTAGGTCCTTGGTTGTCTACCTATTTTACATATAGTAGTGTGCATTTCTTAATTCCAAACTCCTCATTTAACTTGCCTTCCATCCCACCGCCCACTTGGGTAAACATAAGTTTGTTTTCTATGTCTGTGAGTCTATTCCAGTCTTGTAAATAAGTTCACAGGCATCACTTTTTTAGATTTCACATGTAACTGGTATCAGGATAATTGTCTTTGACTGACTCATTTCACCCATGTTGCTGCAAATGGCATTATTTCATTTTTTAAAGTGACAAGCCCTGTATATTGTTTCATTCCCAGATGAGGTTACAATATCAAAAGAGGGAGAAAAAGAAAGGAAGAAAGAGATAAAGAGAGAAAGAAAGAAGGAAGAATGAAACCAGGCAACTTGTTTTGAATACTTTGGATCATCATTTATAGATGCTCAGTCAAGTACGGTTGTGCACAGAGCCCATTATTTTTCTGAAAATATTTGTTATTTTCAGATCTTCCTAGTTATGAAATTTTTGTTAGAGAGAATGCAGAAAAATGTCCATTATATAGCTTTGCCTTTGTGAGGGGACTGTGTTTATGTCACATCCTATTGATTAGACCTGCTACCGAAGTTTTGGAAAATTCCCTTAGGATCAAAAAGAGGAGTCGTTTCCAGAATGATGAATAACTCTAGGTTTATTTGCGGTTTTCTTTGGGCTTGTTTTGTTTTGCCAGTGAATGGAGAGCAGTTCTTGAGATTGCTCAATTCATATAATAAACATTGTACATCGCGTACTTCAAGGTAATTTCCTTTTGGTGTTTTATCAACAGAATTCTACATGTTTGTGATATTTCCATCAAGAATTCTCTACACCGGTAGGATGTGTGCTTTGACCAGTCTCCTGTTGACTCTAATACAGACTTTTTTAGATAGCTTTTAGTTTGTAGGTTCAACTAAATTTCTTCAACAATTTACCCTATTTAGCATTACGTATAGTTTGCTTTCGGTTGGGGGTGGGGGGAGAATGCACAACATAGATTCAATAATCATTTCAACAGATGAACTTTGCTGTTATGCAAATGTCCTTTGTTTTGTGCTCTGGTGAGCACCAATGCTTTTGGCAGTAGTACAAGACGGAGCCCATGCAAGCATGTGTGTATTTACACAAAAGAGGCTTCTAAGCTACAAAACTCCCTCCTGTTTGGTTACACTAATTTCCCTTGAATGAAGTTTGTCTGCAAGCCAAAACAATGGTAGTTATCCTGCCCTCTAGGGCTCACTCCCAGCAGAATGAAGTGAATAATTGAACTGTTCTGAGCTAGCCCCCGTCATGCGTTATTTTCATTTCTTTCCCCCCATCGTTTTGATTCTTTGATCATTAAAAACAAAAATCAGAATCTTTGTAATTGGAACTTCTGTTACTATGCTAATCCATCCCCTGACCCCCGTACCTCCTTCCGGCTTCTCATTTTCTGATCTATTTAAATCTGACTTGGTGGTTAAACTAAGCATCCCATTGTGGCATTCAAAGTATTTCAGGTGTGTGAGCCGAGTGGAAGCATCTCGACAAAATAATTAAGGGGATACAGGGAGAAATGAAAAACTGACATCGAATTCAAGCTAGTTTGGGCCAAAGGCCAAAACCCAGTTTCTCCAGTGAATGCCTAAAACAACATGCGTGTTGTCAGTAGATGGCTCTGTTCAACACAGAGTCAATCCAGGGGACATGCCTACGTCTGCGGAGTAGACAGACACTCAGGCTCTCACCTTGACTGCGCGGGGTCCGAGCACATCCGCCAGGGGGGGCTGCACCCCAGCGGGTCGTGAGGGTCTCGTGGTCACTTCTGCCCAAGCGCTGCTGTTTGCGCCTCCATCCAGGGTGCTCATGCGGACCCGGTATTGATAGCTGGTCCATGGGCTGAGGGCGGGCGTCTCATCGATAAATCGCATGGGATGACTTGCGGGGAGGGTCGCCAGCTTCGTGGCTTCTCCCTCCCCTCGGACCCTTCTCTCGATGGTGAAGTTCTCCACCAGGCCGTTGGGGTGGGCGGGCGGCTGCCAAGATACAATCACGGATGTCGGGGTGTCGGAGAACAGCTCTGGGCTTGGGATGCCCTCAGGGGCATCTGGGCGCGTCCACACGGTCTGGGACTCCGGAGAGAGGGAGCATCCTTTTGAAGTACAGGCTTCTACTTGAAACGTATAGGCGGTGTACGGGCGCAAACGCAGCACTGGACAACGAGTGACGTTTCCAGAGGTTTTCAAGTACAGATGGCCGTTTTGGTAAATGTTATAATGGGTGATGACCCCGTTGCTCTTTAAAGGCTGCCGCCAGGTGGCCAGCATCGTTCTTGACTTCACGTCCAGAAGAACTGGAGGGTCTATAGGTCCAGGTTCTATGAAGCAGAAAAAGAAAAATAACCAACTACGAAGAAGTGATCCCTCTAGGAGTTAAATGCACGATAACTCTCCTACAAAAAGGATGAAACTGGACACTTGGTCAAAGACAAAAAGTGTCATAAAGATGAGGATCATGACCACTGTGTCCACAAATGTGCAAGAAGTACTCACTGAACATTACTGAATTAGATTATCATTTTCTTTTAGAATTATTGAATTAGATTGTCATAGCTTTATTAAAATCATTTCTTTTCTTCCTTTTACTTTCTGCACCAAATGGAAGTTCCCAGGTTAGGGGTCAAATCAGAGCTGCAGCTGCCAGCCTACACCGCAGCCACAGCCACGCCAGATCTGAGCTGTGTCTGTGACCTACATCGCAGCCTGTGGCAATGCTGGATCCTTAAGCCAACGAGCGAGGCCAGGGATTGAACCCACCTCCTCATGGAGGAAATGTCAGGTCCTTAACCCACTAAGCCACAATGGGAACTCCCTAAAATTCCTTTTTAATTAAAGTGAAGGCTTAGAAAAATACCACGAGAAAGATAAAAGAGGCATTTGTAACCAAAATTCTAGCTCCTGCCTCATTTTTCCAGAACCCCAGAAAGTAATTATAATCAATAACACTATCATAACAAACCTGAGTATTTTACGGTCCAGTAAAATCCTTCAGCATCTCTCATTATCTCTTCCATATTATTCCTGGTTCTGTTTATCATTCGAATCCATGTTTTGCAATTTATCTACTCCCTGTTAATATTACAGGTGATTTTTTACTGTGACTGTGACAGAAGCTGCCGATTTAGCGCTTTTACCTACTGATAAATAAACAATGCACAGATCTGACCTTTAGGTTAACAGGTTTTATGCTTGCTCCACTCAGCACTCTAACTGATTCAATTATCATAAAGGTTCAGGAGGCTCCATGAATACTGAAAAAGGCCCGCCATATGCCTGCCTAGGTGTTGTGGAACAGCAAATATTCTGCAGCCCTCCAGAGAAATTCCTTAATTGTAAATAATTTCACCATGCGACACACTCAAGTCACCTTGAATGCAAACCCCTCAGCCTGCGGAGGCAAAGTGTTATTTAAGCTTTACTGGGCTGCGTTAAATTCTGCAATTTGAAGGGCTGTTAAGTTTTTCAATTGAAATTTCATTTAAAATGCAGGTGCTTTTTATTATATTGAGGCTTTACTGCTCTCTAGGTACAAGCAAGAACACGGTGCAATAACACAAATCTGGCTCAATCACTGATCAGTAACAGCTGTAATTCCAGAACATTTAGCATTCTTATAAACCACGGCCTGAAATCTATAAATTGCTACAACAGACCAAGAAAATACTCTGTCCCCCTTTTCCTGCCCACAGCCATTTTGACGTTTATGAGATTTTTCTGTGAACATTAGATTTTATGGAAAATCTTTAAAAAAGATATACTCGGATTTAGTAATTGTTTAAAACAGCGTTGATTATGTGTGTGTGTGTGTGTGCGTGCGTGCGCGCGTGCACGATTCAGTGTTCTACCCCAGGTTTGGATTTTAGAGACAAACGCTGCTTCCTGGAGCCCATGACTACTGTAACAGCTGATTACAGGAACATCTTTTCACATAAGATGAGCCACATGTTTGTCACCAACTGGACTGACAGTAGAATCATAATTACTTCTTGAGAGGAAAGCTGTCACATGTACCAACCCTGAAATCAAGCCATTTCTGATAATTGGGTAATGCACCCTATTTGAAGAGAAAAATCCTAAAAGTACAGTGATCTTGATACGGATCCCAGTTTCCCTTTTAGTCGGTGGTTAGCTTTCGTAGTAAAGCTTTCGTAAAACCCCTGTGACATTTCAAACTTGTGCTCTCCGGTATTTGGCCGCAGTGGCAAATATTATATGAAAATAGGAGGACGGATCCTTTCTTATGTCTACTTGTCACCTAGATCTGGCCACTTCCCAACGAAAAGCATCATGCGGATCTTGGAAGACACCGAGGCTGTTTTGTCACATGAGATCCTCTGAGATCGGGGTCCTTAAATAATCAACGGTGGAGAATCTAGCTTGAAAATTTAACCCTACCTCACCCTTCCCTGCTCAAAAAAAAAAAACGACACAATTTTTTTTTTCAATAAAATCAGAATATTTTCTATGAGGGTTTTCACCGGGGTCCTGCGTAATTAGTTCTTCTACGTGCATTATCAAACTGTGAGCTTCTTCGGGGAAAAGGGACAACACAATGTTGCAGTTTGTTCTCTGTTGTGATGGGGAGAAGGCTTTTATTTCTCCCGCAGACGGTGACAGTACGATCCGGGAAAACACGCAGATAATGAGATGAAGTGGCACTGCGAGCCCCCACAGAACACAGTCTTTCCTTAAAGAAGATCTCTTATCTTGCGGGAGAAGAAGGGGTTCCATTTCAATTGCATGACTTTTTCCCCCCTTTAAAAGCCAGCATACGTTTTATTCGCTTCCTGCTCTAGCTGAGTAGGCGCCTAGCTCTTGCTGCAGGAGAGGGTCCTGAGAGTAGCCTGTGATTCAGGAGATGAACCAAAAGCAGCTTAATTAGCTCCTTTGGCTAGCGAAGTGTTAAAACCTCACTCTTGGCACGCTTTCAATTTAGTGCTTTAAAAATGATAAGCCGAATCATCTAATTCTATATACAAATCAACCGGCGTGCTGCTGCATATGGCTGAAAGGGTCACCACAATTATGTAAAACACGAGTAATAACTATAATTGGGGTAGTTTGCTAATACAATAAAAAGCTCCGAACATGAGAAAAGTTATGCTCACAGCAGTAGCTATCACTTTCTAAAGTAAGAATTCATGGATGAAATGACATGAAAAAGATGGTTATAAAATTTTAATGGAATGATAAAAGGCAAAAGTCAGCCTCTCAGCTGAATTCTTAAAATCCCTATATATCACAATCAGCTGCTTAACTGTAAAATCAATGTGGAGTATAACATGTTGTCAATGCGGCTGTCACTGGACGGGAGTCAGGGAAGGATGACAGCCACACAGCCCAGCCGGCTAGTGATGAAAATACCACCGTACAGCCCTCTCCGGGGGTGTAACTGTTTGGAGAACGCCCCTCCCGGAGCCGGGAACCGGCGCATCCTCTCCGTTCAGATCCCCGATTCGTATTTCAGGCTCTTTCATTACAGCATTAATAACGGAAAGCAGTTTCCTTTCGGCCCACGAAATGATCATTTATGGGAAACGATTTCGCTCATGGGCTTCCGAGCTTCAGCCCCAGCCTCAGAGAGAGGGACGAGATCGCGCACGGCAGGGGTCTGCTGCTTTATTTTCACTCTCAGATGGGCGTATTGGGAAGGATGAGGGCGTCTGTGTGGGCGTGTGAACGGACGCCGTGACCGAATCAACGGTGTGGGTCGCCCACGTCTGGAGTGTGCGTGTAACTTTTCGCTACTAGTTTTGCGGATCCTCTACCGCGTGTTCCCTACTAGAATTACCCGCGATTGCTCAGTTTCCTCCTAGGTTTTCATTGCTGCCTTGAAGCAACTTTTGGCCATTCTAATTAAAAATCTGCTCCTTTTGAAAGCTCTTTTTTCAAAGTGACGTTAACTGCGTAAATGAATATCCCCTAAATGTGCCAGTGAATTAAAAATCAAGGTGGCAAATACATGGATGTATAAAAGCATCACACAGAGCAACATACTCTATGCTAACTGTTCGCTTAGCCTTGAGAGTCAGGACTGCAATGTTAGCAGGAGAGTGATGGTTTCTCTCTTCTCTTTAATCATGATGTTTATCACTGTATTAGTTCTACCCCAACTACTTCCCCAAAAGATTTCTGACACCTTATAATAAGGCTTAAGTCACAGGACCAGTAAAATAAAGACATAGGATTAACCTTGTGAGGACGAAACAGTATAATAATTGCATCACAATAACTGCATCCCAAACAACTACCAAGAAAGGGCCCTGCAGTTTGGCACAGATACGAACGTGCAACATCTTGACAACCGACAAAACAGGAAAGGGATGTTAACACGGGCATCATGGCTTAATAAAAGGAACGTCTGAAGACTAGAAGGTTGTTGACATTGAAAGAATACTATTCGACAGTCTGTCTGCAAGCAGGTGAACCAATGCTGGGAGCTAGTGTCTCTGTTTCCTCGGAGACTGGGACAGTAAGGAAGGCAAGAAGAGTGTTTGATTTCCAGAGCTGGAGTACATCGCACAGTGAATGGCTGTGGATTCTTCCTTGAAAGTTTGGGACACAAAATTAAATGTACCGAGGTGAGAATTCATGATGGCAGAAAAAAGTCCTGCAAAGACCCAGAGGTTCCAAATTTGGAAGAGCACTGGGCCCCAAAGAGATTCAAGAACTCAAGAATGAAATTGAGGCTGGGCAGAGGGAATTTTTCATTAGTCAATCCATTCTTTCAAAGGATTTTCTGTTGGTCAGCTTTAGCTTTTGATCTTAGAACATTAAAAAAAAAAAAATGTAAAAATCCTAGTAAGTATTTGCTTTTCTGAATTCTAGACATGCGAGAATATGGGGGTAGAATCTGGGCCACAGGAAACCAAGTATGCAGTGACATTCATACAGAGCCACTTGGTTCTCAGAATCAGCAAAGAATTTACTTCACAGATCTTCTGTTGTGGGTAAAGTAAGAGACCCACGTCACTGTCTGAAAGGATAGACACGTCAGCATTCAGAAGTTAACATCTAAAGCAATTAGGAAATGCATTTGGAACAGAAAAGCAAAATCATCATGCCGCACTACTGATACTTAGAGAGTTCACATTTCTTCATTAAATAAAATAAAATCAACCGATATAAGTATGTCCCACCCTGGTTTTAAAAACATTTCTGCTTTTCTCTCATAAGGTGCAGGTTGACATCAAACTCTAAAACACACTAGAAGAAAGATCTGACCTGGGAGTTCCCTGGTGGCTCAGTGGTAACAAATCGGACTAGGGCCCAGGAGGATGTGGGTTTTATCCCTGGACTTGCTCAGTGGGTTAAGGATCCTGTACTGCTGTGAGCTGTGGTGTAGGTTGCAGACATGGCTTGGATCCATTGCTGTGGCTGTAGTGTAGTGTAGGCAGCTACAGCTCTGATTCACTCCCTAGCCTGGGAACTTCCATATGTGTCCCTAAAAAAGACAAAAAAAAAAAAACAATTCTGTCCCATGCAGTATTAGTTTTAAAATTTAAATATGCTTAAAGGCACAGATGAACTTATTAAAACGATTGGAAAATACTGCTCTAAAGTATATTGATCAATGGATCAAATTTCCTACCAGTTTTACAGCCCCTCTCTGTCACAAGGACTCAGTGTTTTAGTCATTACAGGTCATGAGAATAAGAAGAAAATGTGTTTTCCTTTTGGAATTCCCTTTCTGTCTGTCCCCCTTCATTTTGAACTAGCACACGGTTTGGGACTGGCAGAGGCCTCTCTAATTAGAACATTCATTATCCTAGTCAAGACAGCTAATGCTGGAGTTCCCATTCTGGCTCAGCTGTAACGAACCAAACTAGGATCCATGAGGACATGGGTTTGATCCCTGTCCCTGCTCAGTGGGTTAAGGATCCGGCATTGCCGTGAGCTGTGATGTAGGTTGCAGCTGCAGCTTGGATCCTGCATGGCTGTAGCTGTGGCTGGCAGCTGCAGTTCCGATTCCACCCCTAGCCTGGGTGTGGCCCTAAAAGACAAAAAAAAAAAAAAAAAGACAGCTAATGCCGAATCACAGGGACAGTCAGCAGGCTGCTTCTGACCAAAGCAAAGAATAAGGATCGTTTTTGGGTATTTATTTCACTTGCATTTGCATCTCATCCTCACCCCCCTTGTCTCAAACTCAGAGGCTGGAACCCCCTGCAAGCCGCCCTCCTGGTTTCAGGTGTCAGTGGACACCTCCTCGGGGAATTGCTTTTCCCGCCTTCTTCTGGACCAGCGTTGAGGGAGTGAAGTCTAAATTGATAGTGAAGTAAACTCCAAAAACACAGCATGCCCTGTCCCCTCATTTCCCGGTGCCCTCCTCTGCGAAGGTGATAAGAGCACCCCACACTGAGGGTACTGCTCTTCCTCTGGGCCTGCGCTCAGCTCCGAACACTTCATGGATTTAGTCTTTCCTGCCAGACAGGGGACGCCTCAACCTCAACTAAAAGAAAACTGTTCTAGTCATTTCTGTAACATCATGTCCCTTTCAGTCCCTCCTCCCTGGCAGGTACGTGGTTGAGATTTGCTTGGCTGAGTTTTCATGAATTTGCTTACATGAATTTTTTTTTTATTTTTTTTAGGGCTGCATCTGTAGCATATGGAGGTTCAAAGTTTAGGGGTTAAATCAGAGCTATAGTCGCTGGCCTATGCCACAGCCACAGCAACATCATATCCAAGCCATGCCTGCGATCTACGCCACAGCTCACGACAACACCGGGTCCCTGACCTACTGAGTGAGGCCAGGGATCCAACCTGCATCCTCATGGATACTAGTCAGATCTGTTTCCGCTGAACCGCGACGTGAATGCCTAATGGTAAAAACATAAATGTGGAGTTTTTAACTATAAATTTAGTGAAATGATTCCATATTTAGTCTTTTAAAAATACATGACAACCAACCGGTCAATTTCAAAAGCAATTTGGTTTTTCTGTTGGCTTTGAAGGGAGAGAAATGATTTTTAGAAAAGAATTTTGTTTTCATTAGGTTGATCTAATTTGCTTGTGTAACCATGTATGTTGGTGTTAAAATGACTGAAATAAAGAGACGTGGCATATTCATTCTTGCTAGCCGAAAACCTTGAGAGAAATGGTTAACCTGACTTTATCAGGCTACAGAATCCACCATTTTTTTTTTTGGTCTTTTTAGGGCCGTACCTGCGGCATATGGAGATTCCCAGGCTAGGGGGTCAAATCAGAGCTGTAGCCACAGCAATGCGGGATCAGAGCCATGTCTGGGACCTACACCACAGCTCACCGCAACACGGGATCTTTAACCCACTGATTGAGGCCAGGGATGGAACCTTTGTCCTCATGGATGCTAGTCAGATTCATTTCTGCTGAGCCACAATGGCAGCTCCGCAAATCCACAGTTTTAAAGAAAAGTGGGTTATCTCATATTTTTACATGAGAGGTTTACTATGTACACATTTAAGCTGAAGTTGGAGGAAACCTTCCTTTCCAGCCAACTACCATTTCTTTTCTTTTTTCTTTAAGATGTCTTTTTTCTTTTCAATGATTTTAATTTTTTTCCATTAGAGCTGGTTTACAGTGGTCTGTCAATTTTCTACCAGTCACATACATATATACATTCTTTTCTTTCACATTATCATGCTCCATCATAAGTGACTAGATATAGTTCCCAGTGCTATACAGCAGGACCTCATTGCTTATCCATCCTTTCTTTTTCCTTTTTTTGGCTGTGCCCGCAGAAGTTCCCCGGCCAGGGATCTAACCCATGCCACAGCAGTGGGAACTCTGGCTCCTTATCCACTTGGCCACCAGGGGACTCCCCAATTACCATTTTGTCATGCATATATTGCGTGGAGAACAACTGTAAATACACATGAGCAGGAACAATAATAAAATTAGGAGTCATGGTTATTTCTGGTTAAAAAACATCAAAAAATTCAGCTGATAGGTAAGTGTCTTCATGTTATTAATCCCATGCTCCTGAGTCTAATGCAGGCTTAATGCAGACATGCCAGGTGCTTGAATTACCAGCAGCATGTTAAAAAAAAAATTCATGTGTTGCTTGCATTTATCTGGTTGCAACTAGTTGAACACTACACTGACCAAGCTGGCTGGAACAAGCATCTTTTATTAACACAAGTTTAACAGGATTTAAAATATTCATAGGAAATGTGCATTATTATTATTTGGCATCAGCACACTAGATTTTTAAAAATGCATGGAACTGGCTATCAATGGCACACTGATATAAATGACAAATTATTTGAAAAAAAATCAATTAAAATTCTTCACAGCCTTTCCTCCATCCACGAGACTCTCTCTTTGCACCCAAACACTTGTCTCTCAGGTTCTAGTTCGTTTCCTGCCTGGGTTTCTCCTTCTGGGTTCAGCTGTTGTCACCAGCTTGATGAAAAACACGCTCTCACAGTAACATGCGCAAAACATCGCTCTCGGTTTTGGGCACCAGAAGTTTTGGGGCTTTGGTTGAGGTGGAAAGGTGGTACGACATTTAAATGCGGGCGTGAAGTGACTTCTCTGTTTCGTTTTGTAAGGTGATGCGTAGAATTTCTACAGTGGCAACTGCACTTGGCTGAACGGGAGGCGCTGCTCAGGATCGAGGAGGAAGCGGGATTCTGGCATGGAGCCGTCGGCAGGGGTGGCTCTGCAGCCAAGGCTTTGACGCCCTGACAGAAAAACTGCCTGTGCCCAATGCCGGTCACTCCATCTTTGTCAGCTCAATCGCACGTCCCTCCAGAGAGGGCATCCGTCTCAGCGACACCCAAAATATACGGGACACTGTCATCACATCTCAGGGGTGAACGGACACTGGCACCTTGACCTGCAGGATAAAGGGCTGGCCTTGGGGCCCTTTGCTTGTGGGTGACTTCACGGTGTGCCCGTGAAGCAGAGGAAGAAAGAGATCTCAGGGAAAATCAGACCGGGTTTCGAGAGCGAATACCTGCTGTAGAAACAAACGCTGCTAATTCTTAATGAAGGCAGATGAAGGGTTCACACCGAGTGAGACCCTAAAACTCACACAGAAGGCGGGGTCTCTGTGCCTGAGAATTCCAACCATGCCGAGCTGGTCAGACCCGCTTTATGGTAAGATGAGGCAAGAGGTAAGTTTGCTCACCCAAGGGTGCTGTGCCAATTGGTACAGTGTTTCAAACTGTGTTTACATGCCAACACCCTGCCCGTAGGTGGGAGATCCTGGCCCCCAGTCCATCAGGATCTCACCACTGAGGAAAGACAAGTGCTGCCCCTCTCTGTGGGACTAGACCTTGTGGGTCCCCAAAAGGAGACCATTTATTTCCTTTTCCCGGCGGCATTCGGTGGGCTGCATTTCCCTCCTTCTCCATGCGGCATTCAGCAGGCTGCATGATTAGCTAACCTCTACTGAGCACCACCACACATCATCTATCTAAGAAGGAGATTAAAACTCTATTTTCAAGGAGTTTCCTTGTGGCTCAGTGGGTTAAGGATCTGGTGTGTCACTGTAGTGGCCCAGATTACCACAGTGGTACAGGTTCGACCTCTGGCCCGGGAACTTCTGCATACTGAGGGCGAGGCCGAAAAAAAGATTATTTTCAGTTGTTTTTTTAAAAAACACTTATTCAGAAATCTATTTTACATGAAGTGCTCTGGTTCAGAAAACTGTATACAGTTGGTGCACATGTTAACAGATTCCCCAGAGGGAACGTAACGTTCTCTCTAAAAGGGAGGTTGGCATGCTGAGCGGTGCCTCAAGGCTCTTAGGGCCTTGGGTGTCGTTTATTGCGCTGAGCTGATAATTTACTAAATGGTACCCTTGAGATGCAGGGACTGGATGTGTCCTTGTAAAGTACCTAACCTGCTCCCTGGGAGTAATTATGAATTGGGAGAAACGGATGAAGTGTTATATATTATTGTGCATAATGGTTTCTTTCTTTTTTTTTTTTTTTGGAAAAAAATGAAGTAAGCATTAAGGAAGGTAGACAGTTCTGATTCTATTCTCCTTGGATGTCTTATTCTCACTAAAATAATACGAGTAATGATATTGTAAACATCAAGGAATCTAATGAATACACAATTGATATCGTTTCAAACACTGTGCCTTTTGAGATTAATATCCAGCCTTTTGAAAGTCACTTGGGTCCTCACTGAGTAGAGAGCCAGAATGGCAGTTGGCCAACAGAGCAACCTCTTCTAAGAAGCCTCTGATTAAAAGGCTTGACAAGATTAACCCTAAAAACCTCACTGTTCAAAGATACAGTGTCCTCTTCACTCTGTGTACCTTGATTTAATTTCTAACTTTCTAAAAAAAATTAGACATCCACCTATATGCTTTTTTAAGAGGTAATTTGTATAAAACTAAATGTCATAGCCACATATTTATTTTATATAAACATAAGCTAGTAAAATTATACATATGCAAGCATATATATATATATATACACACATATATATGTGTGTGTGTGTATATATATATATATACATATATATATAATTACATATATAATTTTTCCATGAAACTGTTTATTGGTTGAATAAGACAGTCTCAATCTACTCTTTGTAATACACACAGAATCACTGTTACCAGATTATATTTCTCTATTCTGGAGGCTGTCTTTCAGGTATAAGAAAAGATACAATGGACTCTGTTTCCAGAAAAAGGTATAATGACCTCTAAACATCCTCATGAAGAAAGGTCCATATTTCATGTTCTTCTGCAGAGAGCACCTGTGCTATCTGTTCCTAGAGTAGAAGATGACAGCCTTTCTCTTTCAAGACACCTAGGTGTACCCCGAAGGACCGAAGGGGGTCGTATCATGATTTATTGTGAATTACATCTTCCTATCTGTGGGTCTAACCCTCCAGTCCTCTAAGTTCACATTTTTCTCCTTTCTGGAGACTCTGACCACCATGGCCCCGGAAAAGATTCCTGTTACTCAGCATCAAGAAAATAGAGGAAGATTATTTCCTGTTTTGGAAAAAACCTGACGATGTTAGGACTCCCTAATGTGGTGGACATTTGGCTGGGTACTGTTTGAGCACTTACTGTCCTCCGCGGTGGTGAACAGGACCCAGGAACTGCGCGCACTGCCAAATGCATTGGAGGCCACCAGCCGAAACGCATACTCTGTGTGCGGTTGGAGATCTCTCGCTTCATAGCTCAACGATGCAGAAAGATTGGAAAATAACCTACGTGCGAATGAAAAGTTAAAATTAGGAAGCTTTAGACATTCAAAGGAAAAAAGAAAGTCAAGTCTTACTGGAAAGAACCTTCTGGGAAAGTCCACATACCTTTCAGTCTTGCAATTTTCTGTCACTGCAGGACTTATCTTCTAAAATAAGCAGTTTTGGGCTAAGGGTTTGTATTATTGCATTTGAATGAGATATAAATTCTAGTCATACGGAGTAATTTCTAGTCTAGTATTGAGACTTAGTGCCATGTGGAATTTGCAGAGTAAGCATGACAATTTTGTAGCCATAGTCAGAAAACGGTGGGGTTCAGGTGCCTGCTTGATTTTGGCAATATGGGGATGAAAAGGCAAGGGTGAAGGACTCTTATTTTAATGCTATCTAAATGAAAACTAGATATTTTTGCAAAACAAATAATTACCTCCTAGGGTATCACTTTTCTTTTTTTTTTTTTTGGTTTATTTGAACTTTTAAAAGGGGCCTTTATTTGTTGCAAATGAGACCTGACCTATTGTTCAAAAATTTAAGACAAAGACAAAGTGAACGTATGGCTACACTGTGTAACCTGGGTGAAAGTTAGGAGCATGGACAAGGTAGAAAGCTCACTCTCGAAACCCATGGGTGGAGTGGCCAGGCCTCATCTGGAGTTGGTATCTGGGAGAGCCGGGAGCGTTGTTGTGAGCTGGTGTAGACCAGACAACCTGAAGACTGGTTGGAGTGGCAGATGAAAGCCTCGGAGGCAGCACACCATCTGGAGCTGTCGAAAAACACAGATGAATTAGAGCAGAGAAAACTGTGGAGAACATATGCTGGATGGAATGGAAATGCTCCATATACTGGAAAAACTGTTCCTCAGGATCAACAGCAATGTTAAACATGGTCCATTTAATTTAACATTTTCATTCCTGAACTACTGTATTTATTGTTCATTTCGACACAATTACGTGGGTATTTCCGTCTTAAAAGCTGCCCCCAAAGAGCGAGACAAATGAACACACAGCACAACCCCACCTGTACTTCTGTTTATCTGACTGAAAACATGGAGGGAATTTAGTGAAGCAAATATTAAAGTACCTTTTTAATTTAACTCTTTGCTCAGCAATCAAGCAATTGAACAGTGAAGGGGTCCAGATCGTTTCTTTCTTTCACTGACATCACCCAGTGCCTCCATTTTCTTTTTCTTTGGCCACGCCTGCAGCACGTGGAACTTCTGGGACCAGGATCGAACTGGTGCCACAGCATTGACAATGCCAGGTCCTTAACCCACTGAGCCACCAGGGAACTCCAGCCATCACTTCCTTAATCACACCACTGCCATGATACAACTGACTTTTTTTTTTTGAAGAAGGTTTATTAAAATCACATTTTTCTACAATATATGCATAATTAGCTGAAAAAAGCCTTAATTCTTGCTTATAAAAATATGAAAGCTAAGCTTCTCTTTTAATGTGTTTCACACAGTCAGTTTCACACAGTGACTTAGCTCTTAGTCAAATATGTTGCAATTTGAGGCATTAGATTTTTTTTTCTAGTCTGGTTGAATCTTTGACCAATTCTTCCTGAATTGAGCACACCTGCTTGATATAATCTATCAGGGAAATCTCTTTGGATAGCTCTAGAAGGCCTAACAGAAATGAGTGAAGTTTATTCTATAAAAAAAATTAAATAAAAAAAATAACAAGAAAACTCTGGCTATTAATTTTTCCAACAGGTATACTTTGAATGAACTTCTCATATCAGGGTGTGTTCCAAAACTGGTCAGAAACTGGTGGAATCTAATTCTTCCTTTCTCAACACGGGCCCTTCACTAGGCACAGAGTTCACAGGCTGGTTCTCCCGAATTGGAGAGTATATAAAAGCCACGCACCACATCAGGTCATGTATAAATGAAAACTGAACATGAACCCTCGGAGTTGTTTTCGTCATTTTGATTCCTACTCCCCCTTTACCAATGGCCTCTAGTAATCTTTGGTCATTAGGAACTTATAATCATCAGAATGGTCCTAAAAATTGCATTATAGTAGCACTTAAATTATGCTAAGGGGTGTTCAGATCAGTCCAGTGTAATGACAATAATAGCTAACAAGAATTACCAGGACCCAGAATAAGATGCTTTTGAGTCTCTGAGAGCAGGGATGCGTTGGCTGTCAAACACATGGGACCGGCCACCACCCCTGCGCAAAGGTGATTGCAGACTGAGGCTGCAGGTGCAGAGGCTGTGCACATCTGGTGATGGGAAGACAGCAAAGATCTCTTCTGATGGTGTCCATTTTCTCAGAGAGCAAAACGAAAGCAAAGGCATCTGTTCTGTGCCCAACTGTGAGGGGGAACTGGATGCCTGAACAGAGATGAACTAGTTCTCAGGCAGCAGAAATGTGATCTACCTGGGAAACGCTGTCCGGGACCAGACACTCAGTGACTCAACTATAAATCTTTGGTTTGAAGGACATTCGTTGCTAAAGACTTTTTAACGGATATGTTATCTATGGACACAAACACTTGCAACCATGATGATTTCTTATTTGATACATATTCCATATTGATTTATAACAGATGCACACATATAAGAAGAGCCCGGGCAAAAAGTAATGTGCAAACTGCATACCATATATAACATAGAAAACCATGACCTTCATTTGGCTGGTTTTTGTCTTTTTTTTTTTTTCTGTCAAGGAAAATGACATCACTGACAACCCAAATTCTAAAGAACGATTAGCTCTTGTAAGTCATCAGCGTGCAAAAACTTACTTTTAAATATTTACTAAAAAAAAATCTTTCAAGTGTTAAAAACTGCATTCCCGTGCTGCTTAGAAAGAAGGAATGCCCCAGAGACGCTCTGTGATCATAATAAAGTCTCTTGGATTCTCTTTTGAGGGGTA
Source organism: Catagonus wagneri (assembly GCA_004024745.2). Lineage (NCBI taxonomy): Eukaryota > Metazoa > Chordata > Mammalia > Artiodactyla > Tayassuidae > Catagonus > Catagonus wagneri. The sequence goes on from PVHT020000061.1 coordinate 9,045,369, forward strand.
ACAAAAAATGAGCTCCATTAAATTGGTCACACTCTGATCACATAAAATCCCCAAATATTTCCAAACAGAGTGCTCATCTTAAATTACTGACATAGGACTATTCATTCTGTATGCTTTCGCTAACACCGAATTCTGGAAACCTTTTTTTCCCCTCTAGTTAACCCCTTTTATCCTCAGCCTATTCCTCCGAGACTCCTTAGCAACCAAGCAATAACTGGGAAGCGGCCATAATTCCACCCCTGGTTTCGTAACACAAGAGCCGTGTACACACATCAGGTTGATATATTGTCTCCAAGATGCTATGTTGCTCAAAAAGCTTCTCTCAAGTTTAATATGACCCTCACGGGGCAAGCACTCCACCGACAACCTCCTGAATCAACACATCCTGTCCAGTAAATACTAATGCTACATGGCAACTGGATAAAACAGCTACCTCGATCCATCAGTTCAAAGGAAGGGCGTTTTTAATAAAAATTTCAAATTTAACCTCTTTTGGAAGGCAGAATGAATATAGAGCATTAAGCCATAAATGAAATCACGGATTGGACTCATCGAGATGGTATACTCTTTTGAATGTATGAGTTTATTAGACTTTTAAATGTTGTACACTTGTGGACACATACCTAAACAAAAAAAAGCAGAAGGCCTGAAGCTTTGCTCCATACAGATTTATAGCACTCTTGGAGGTAGGTCTAAAAAAATAAAAACAGAGGCTTTTTTTTTTTTTCATGTGGCCAGTAACTACCTAAATTATATGGCCAGAAGAGGAAAGTTTGGGGGAGAAAACGAATTCAATGTGCTTCTTCTTCTTCTTCTTCTTTTTTTTTTTTATGGCCACACCCAAAGCATATGGAAACTTCCAGGCCAGGAATTGAATCCAAGTCACATCTGTGACTACACCAGAAATGTGCCACCACTGGATCCTTTAATCCACTTGCCAGATGGGGGATTGAACCTGTGTCTCCACAGCAACATAAGCTGCTACAGTCAAATTCTTAACCCATGGGGGTGCCACAGTGGGAACTCCTCAGCGTGCTTCTCATGTGCAACCACCCCTCAGGCCACTCCACCAGCTTGTTACTATTGCTTTGGTGGAGTATTTGTGTGTGTTTCAAAATACTGGAATCAAGTAATGCATTAAGATAGCAAAGAAGTCTATATATTTTTCAAAGCCCAAACTTGTGGCATATGGAAATTCCCAGGCTAGGGGTTGAATTGGAGCTGTAGCTGCGGCCTACACCACAGCCACAACACCACCGGATCTGAGCCACATCTGTGACCTATGTTGCAGTAACACCAGATCCTTAACCCACTGAGCAAGGCCAGCGATTGAACCCACATCCTCATGGACACCATGTCAGGTTCTTAACCTGCTGAGCCAGAAGGGGAACGCCTACATTCTTTATATTACTTTCAGACCTGTCATAAAAGATACTGAATAAGATGCTGCACAGGGTTCTTTGCTGGGGTAGGGACTGGGCAGAATAAATAGAAAGGGGGATCAGGTCACCTACTTTTTATTTAACACAGAATATAGTATACAAAGCATAAAAGAGGTGTGAGTGCTTCAGGAGTTTTAGAAGTTAGAAATTCATAAGCAAATATACGCTAGACTTTCAGAGGAACAGACACAATCATGAAACGCTGTTGGGCAGTTCACAGGGAGCAATCCCGCGTCTGCAGCCTAATTCCTGCGCTCAGGATGCCCACGACCTCTGCGTGCACTCACTCCAAGCAGGAGTGATGCTGCCTACTGGTTTCCCTTGCGATCTGCCTTCAGCCCAGCCCAGACTACTCTCTCACTGCAGAGACAGAATGGGTTGCCCTGTTAACATAAGAGAAAGCAGGGCCTCTCATCTACATGCATCCTGGCAGCAGCGGCGGCACGGAATAGCCTGGCACATATGCAAAATCCCCGGATTACACATTTTCCTCTCATTCTCTGAGATGGCTACATATGAGCGAGGTTTTTAAATTCTAGTTTCCAGAATGGAAAATTAAAGTTCAGACGTGTATATTGAGTCGTTGAGTCATAAACAAATTGAAAACAGAAGGCAAGACTCAATTTCCAGTCACTAAACCATATGTCATTAAAAAAGATATTAATTATGAGGAATATGCAGATGTGCTAACAAATGGACAGTCAACCTTGAGCACAAGGATGTACAAACAGAGCAGCATTAAATAGTGACAAGTAGGTTAAAACAGATTTAATGTGTACAGCATAGTCTCCTAAGAGCGAACTTTTTGAACACACCACTGCGTGCCAGGCTCTTGAACATAATTATTTCTAATCCTCAGAATTAGAGGATGAAATTACAGTGTTATCTCTTTGTAGTATAGATAAAGAATTTGAGGCTCAGAGGTTACGTATTTTATCTCAAATCACAAAACTGGTTACTGGCAGAATGAAGATTTAAACTGGAACTGGTTAAGTTCAAGGACAGTGCTTCTGTAATTTTATACCACAAAGCAGCATGTTACAGCAGATAATCTACAAAAGAGAATAAATATTAAGTATGCTAAATAAATATGAAAGAAAACCATTTTTACTATTAAATTTTAACTGATTAATTTTTGTAAAGTTTGGAATTATTTTCTGTCCCAGTCCCAGTCTTTTCTTTTCTTTTTCTTTTTTTTGGCTGTGCCTACAGCATGTGGAAGTTCCCAGGCCAGGAATGGAACCCATGCCACAGCAGTGACAATGCCAAATCCTTAACCCGCTACACTGCCAGGGAATTCCCCAACTCATACTCTTAAGCAGTACTTTGCTGGTCTTATTTCTTTAAAATAGCATCTCCTTATCATCTATACGGAATCTCACATAAAACTGCTAGTATGAATTCGCTAGTTCTCAAAAATGAGTCAAATTCCACAGAAATGTAATGAAATGCAAAATGCAAAATGGAGAGAAGTCTTTACCTTAGTAAGAGAAGTATATTTATAAAAAAAATTAAGTGTTATCTAGAGGTATGCCATGGAAGTGATCTTTGACCACAGACTGGTCAAAGCATTTTAAATTTGGAGCACAGATAGCTTAAATGCTACCAAGTCTAACGTCCCACCAAATAAGGGGTGCTTGCCTAAAACACCCTAGACAAGTGATATTCAGGTATCTGTCTGTCCATCACCAGTGATAGGAACATAGTCGCTTTGTAAGTCGCCCCACTGCATTGTTGTTCTTACCGAAGTAGAACTAAAAACTGCATTACTTCTATGAAACTTCAGGTAAATATACCCTTTTGTCCACATCGAGACCTTCTGAGATCAAAACAGGGCACTGTGAATATCTAACAGGGGTGAACTGAGCTTTAGCAGGCATGAATTGGGACAGTCTTAGGCAGTGGGTGCCGGTGGTTTTCATGCTAATGACACTGAACTCTTGAGGACCTTGTCTGCGTCCTACTGATTCCCCCCAAATAAGCTGCCACTGCCGTCATAGGAAAGAGCTTCAGGCATTTTAAACCAGCTGTCCTCTTCTCCAGCAAATTTCCCCATTTCCAGTTAAACATCTCTGCTCCCTCCAGTGAGTTTCAGATGAGATGACTCTTCAACCATGACCCAGCCCTGTTAACTTGATTTGGTTGTGATCCAAATAATAATAGTAATAGTAATAATAATAGATGATGTCCCTTTCAAACCATCTAGCCTTTTACTTCAGCTACACACTCCCTCTGCGTGTTGACCAGGGCAGAACACAGGCAGACTCTGACTGTCCTCCCTTAAAGGGATATGGCTGAGCTGGATGCCCTGACCTCGCTGAGCATCTTAAATCTGGCCTGCTTAACATCAGGCTGCATCACTGCCATTCAGATGGGCTGTGTGGTCCAGAATGGACTTTGGATCGCTAACAATGCTGAGTCAACAATTCTTCAATGAATACAGAGAATCTCAGAGGAACGTTATCAAAAAAGCAAAGTATTTAAGTAGATATCGTGGTGCCAAGCCCAGTGCTTTGTATGACAGGTGGATGAATAAATAGACAGATGGATGAATAAATAGACAGATGGATGAATAATGGATGATTGGCGAGTAAGGAGGAAGGAAGGTCTGCAGAGAGAAAATCTTTCTCCTAGGACCCCAACAACCATTAGGATCCCGGACATATTTCCCATTTATAAACAGAGACCCGGTTAAGTAAAAATGAATAATTTTTCAGCGGAAAAGAGATTAATTGCTTGGAGAGTAACTCACCCAGCAAACAACAAATTAGATCTGAAATATCACTTCATAATACATTCATTTTATCATTGATTTCCTTCAATGTCCCTGTTTCACAGATGTGAAAACTGAGGTTAGGCAAAGTGAGCCATCATGCCTGAAGGAAAGGATGTCCTATAGTTTCATATGTGTCTCTATCATTTCCAAAACCACGGTTCATCTTTCAGCATCAAGCTGAATCTTAAAGACCGGCTGCTGCTTTCCCCATGATACACCAAAGTTGGCAACGTGTTCTTGAGAGCGGAAATTTTATTTTTTATTTCTTTTTGTAAACTTTAGAGGGCTTAACAAATTCTGAGAATGCAGTATTGCTCATCAAATATGTATTAGACAAATGCTAAAATTTAGTTCTTGCAGAACTAAACAGACCCCACTTTTAAAAGCACGTACTTTTCTAACTATAAAATAACACATGTTCTAGAGAGAAAATTACTAAACAAATGGAGAAAACAATTACCTGTAATTATACTACCCAGAGATAGCCACTGTTATACTATTATAGATCCTCTGCTGTCTTTTTCTGTGTGTGTGTGTGTGTGTGTGTATATATATATATACAATTTAAAAAATATATGTATATTTATATCACATATAATTTATATATATAATTTAAATTTTATAGAATTATACATATATAATTTTAAAATACATATGTGATATACAATTAAAATGATTACATGGAATATTTTAGTACATTATTTTGTAATCTTTGTTTGTTTTACAATATAGGGTGAAAACTCCCTATTCCATGTTTTTAGTAACATAACTATTCAAAATAGTTGCATGTAACATTTTTATAAATATAGAATATTCATTTAAAGTTGATATTGACTGATATAGAATGATATATTCAATACTACAAATAATATCCTGAGTAATCTTATTAAAATGCTTCTTTTGTTTTGATTTTTTAGAATTGTCAGGTCAATAGTGGTGAACATTACTACCATTTCAGATATAAGTTGACAAAGTGCTTTCCAGAAAATAGTGTTTTTTTATACTCCTATACTAAGGTATGAACGGTCCATTTTCCAGTATCTCCATCAAAATGAGTATGTTATATATTTGTATATCTTTGTGCATTCATGTACATATATTACATAATAATGTAATTGTAGCATTAGAAATATAATTATGTTAAATATAAAATACATACATAGTATAGCTATATAATACATAACTATAAAATATATGCATTTAATACGTAACTATACTTACAATTATTTAAAATGTATAAATTTAATATTATATACATAGTTACATAAGATATATGATAATTACTTATAATCTATATGAAGTATATGTATATAAAATATAGAATCTATTAAGTGAGCAAATAATTAAAAGGCATCTATTTATATGCCAGGCTCTATTCCATGTGCTGGGAATATAGTAATGAACAAACTAAGGCAGTTTTATTAAGGAGAGAGACAACAGAACAAGAAAAAAACAGACCTTTTTGTTTCCCCACATCCCCCAGCTTTATAAAGGTAAAACTGACCAAAAAATTTTTGGTAAGTGTGCACTGTGATGGTTTGATAGACATAAACATTAACACATCCATAACCTCACAGTCCCCTTCTTTGTGTCTATGGTGAGAACAACGAGGAGCCACCATCTCAGCAAATAAATGTTTCTAATACAAGGGCTTGGGAGGGAGGAGTTGAGGGCAAAGCTGATATTTCATGCGGGCCAGTGAGGGGAGACTGTCTTTGAGCAGAGATTCACAAGTCACTGGGACATCTCAGGTTGGCCCAAGACAGGGGCACACCCGGCTTGAGCCCGAAGGTGTGTCGAATAAGCAGAGCGATCATGGCAGAAGCTGAGAGGATCTGGTGATGGAGCACAGGCGGGGATGCAGAGGGGGGAGGAGGAAGGTCAAGCCTGAATCCTAAGTGTCAAGTCAGCACGACTAACCGAAAGATGGGTCTGCTGGGGAGGAGTGGTTGGTTGGAGAAGGATCAAAAATGTGGCTGTTTCTGGAACGCCTATTTTCACAAAGTAGTTCACTATATGGGGCCAGGACTTCATGGGAATGTATGTAAACTAGAAACTAAAGCCAAAAGACTATGATTGAAATATTTAAAATGTGCTTGTTGGACATTTAATATTTCTAGTGTCTAAAACACTTGTGCAAGCATTTTGTCCAACTAAAACTTTGCTGTCTTTGATATGCTTTTTATTACATCAGATAATCCTGAACATCTCATGTGCTGGCTACTCTTTAAGTCCAGTTTGCACTTAAAAATTGTAAACTTAATTTATTATCAAATTCTTGAGATTTCTTTGTGTAGAATTTATTTTAATTAAACCATAGAATAGACAGGTTTGTACTGCTTAAAAGCTGACCAACCTGGGTTCAAATCCTGATTTTTTTTACGTGGTTATGAAGTGAGTACCTTAACCTCTCTGTGCCTCAGTTTCCTTTTCTATAAAATAAGGATGAAAATGGTATACTTCATGGAGTTGTGTTAAATGAGTTCCTATATACAATGGTTACACAATGTAACATAATGAAGTGAACATATATCAAAATTATGGAGTTGTGTTAAATGAGTTCCTATATACAATGGTTACACAACGTAACATAATGAAGTGAACATATATCAAAATCGCCATTGTTACGATCTTGACCTTGCTCCCCAGTGTCATGGCTTTCTCCTGATGGGTCTAAGCCAATGGTTACTCGCAGCTTAACCACCACTGGGGCGTATTACAAAATCTAGCCTGAGGCATTTAACATCCTGAAAAATGTGTGGCTAGGTGAGACTATCTATAGGGAGACACAGTAGTAATGAATTTTTGTTTGCTGACAAAATAGCAGACAGTGTTTTGGGGTCAACATCACAAGTGTCTTGTAGGAAATCTAGCTTAGTGTATAACCCTTCAGTGGTTAAAGCAGTTCAACAGATGACTCCATGGTCCCCCACACCACAGCAAAATTTCTATATACGGTAGAAATAAAATATTTTGAGGAAACTTACATTCATGGTTTATCGTAAACTACTTGAGGACAAGAATTGTACATTAGGATTTGTAGCTTTCTTCCCCATCTTTGATGACTTCACAGTGAGATCTCAATACACTCTCTGCAATAACAGTCATATTTATGAAAGAACAAAGTCTGATCCTCCATGATTTTGTAAGCACTTTAAAAAATTCACAATGTTTAGCAAATGCATGCTCTGATCATACACATTAAAGAGCTTAAGTGACCTTGTCAGATTAATTTTGATCAGCTCGGTAACTAATTTTTACTTTATCAATCAGAGGAGCCGTAAAACTGAAGAACAATTACATTTAGACAAAACCACTAGATAAATAATGTTTAAGGATTCCTTATGTATAATTTATAATTAACATTCATCACGCTAGGTACTACTAAATAACCTACATAACTTTTTAATACTTACGATCTCCTTTGATGTAGTATTATTTCCCCACATTACAAATAAATGTAGGTTTAGAAAGGGATTAGATACACTAAGTTGAGTGAAATTCAGGGCATGTATTTTTTTTTTTGACTTTTTTTTTTAGGGCCACACCTGCAGCATATGGAGGTTCCCAGGTAGGGGTTGAATCAGAAATACAGCCGCCTGGCCTACGCCACAGCACAGCAACACAGGATCTGGGCAGCATCTGCAACTGCACCATAGCTCATGGTGATGCTGGATCCTTAACCCGCTGAGTGAGGCCAGGGATTGAACCTGCATTCTCATGGATACTAGTCAGGTCCACTAACCTCTGAGCCATGATGGGAACTCCTCAGTGCCTGTATTTTTAACCCCATGGCGCCTTATGGAAAGAGGACTGAGGTTGGGCTGTGAGCCACATGATCTGGAGGCCAGCTCTCTAAGGAGAGAAGCACTTACTAAGATGCCCTGGGGAATTAGAAATTTTAAAAAATTCAGGAAACTAAATATACGAAGTATGTTATCATATGTTAAAATAATGTGAAACATATTTTGTAAATTTGGAAAACTTACATTTTATTTCAGAACACAGTCATAATAATGTTTAAACACATTACATTCCTTCGACCTTATAATCGAACCCTAGGTTAGACAGTGTGAGTATTGCATTCATTTTACAGCTCCTTGTGACTGCTCTAAGTGCCAGGCTGGGGCTCAAATATGGGTATTTTGACTCAAATCCCCATCCTTTATCCTGTTTACCATGCAGCCTCCTGAGAACTAATTCCATGTTTCATGGGTGGTGCTTTCTGACTTTGTCTTCACATGGTGGGTGAGGGTGACCATGGATACCACTGAACACTGAAATTACAAATTCTAACGTTTAGTTCTTATCCTCACGTAGCTTATGATAAACCATGAGCATGTAAGGTTCCCCCAAATATTTAATTTCTACCATATACAGAATTTTTGCTCTGATGTGGAGGACTGTGGAGTGACGGACCTGCTAAATTGCTTTAACCATTAGATAGTTACAAACTAAGATAGATTTCCTCCAAGACACTTGTGACATGGACCCTAACACACTGTGTCTTATTTTGCCAGCAAAGAAAACACGGTCTTCACCTCCATGACCTCCCAAGGTCTCCTCTTCTCATTCCATGACACTGGCTGCAGGGATTCAACATATGAATTTGGGGAAAACACAAACATTCAGACCACGGCAGAAAAGTGACTTGCACAAGAGCATACAGCTGAGAGGTGGCTGAATGGCTGTTTGAATCCAGGAAACTGTTTCCAAATCCCAGACTGCTCTTATTTTAAGCAAAGCCTTCAAGGTAACAGGCTAAGCCAGAATCTTAGCCGCGCTCACCGGCGCAGAGGGTGGCGGGCCTCCCTTCCCCGTCTCTTCCCCATCAGTCCCCAGGAGTCCGAAGAACCAGCTCTGAGTGTGGATACTGCTTTCAGGCGTGGAGAAATCTTATGGCTAGGAGGTTTGGAATGAAGTTAGCCATTTTTGAAGTTTATTTCCTTACTTTTTAAATTATGTCATTTGAATTTTCAGAAGGCTATTTGGAGGCTAGTGATCAGGAAAAATTTTCTCTTTCTTACTCTGTTTCACATTCTCTGTTTATCGGTTTGTCTGTTTTTTTCCTCTTTTGTCAAGTCATCTTTGGCTCAGAGAATGCCCAGAGAGGCCTCCAGAGGCAAATAGAAAAACAAGCTGCGTAGCAAGGGCTATAGGTTTTATGGATCCACGTTAAAGAAATGATGACATTTTCTCAAGGTTGTCACCAGGGTCAAGGGAAGTATTGAGGACAGATGCCCTGTCTAGGAAGAAAGTGTGTGCATAAAATAAACATTTTGTAAAGAAAAAAACAAAAGAGTCACTTCCCTCTCAGCCCAGTGACATCATAAAATATTTTGGAGGACGTTGCTGAATAAAATCCGAAGGTGGTACAAAGTTCACCATTGATTTTACAGACTCCTTTGGGTCTACATTTCTGAGGGTAACCCTAAACCTCACCAACATTATACTGGCGTGAGAACCGGTGTAAATATTTGTCCAGAGTTGTATGAAACCCCACTGGCAGAGCTGGCTCTAGTTTCTTCATAAAATGGAAAAGTGTCCCTGTGTTCACTAAGAACGTTTTAATTAGAATGGAAAAGAGGCAAGAATATTCCTAGTTACAGAGTGACACAGAAAAGGGTGGCTGCGGTGGGTCAAGGGCACAGGATGAAAAGACACCGCTGAACACTAATTGCTGTAGCCCACTGTGAGATATGCAAGAGTCCACTCCACGCCAGAGTCCATAGGACCAAGGCAACACACACCTACCTTCATTTATCTTTGTGGCTGAAGATTTGAGAATTGCCGAAAATGAGTCTGCAAGAGAGTTTCAGGGGACTGGTAAACCAGGAAACATCAGACAGACGGGATGTCATCCTCTGTTCATTTTGAAATACCCCAGAGCTGCAAATGATGCAGCTCACTGCTCTCAGAGAAAACGAGGAATTCTGAATTTCATTAGATACGTGATTTGTTCAACTAGGAGTGGAGCTGTCACTTTGTCAGACTAATTAGAGGCCCTGAAGTGGGTGGCCTTAATGTCCAGAAGAATTTTCCTTTTTTTTTTTTTTTGGTTGTTACATCTCAAGCCACCAACCAGGTGTTATTCCTTTTCCTTACAGAGCTTTCTGAGATTTAGACACTCTCTTTGCTTTTGACATTTGAGTTCCTCTTAGTATTTCTAAGAGGATTTCTTAGTATTCCTATTATTTTGAACACCATCATATTCATCCAAATTAGTGTCTAGGCAGCATAGATAAAGTTATTTTTCCTTGAGAATTTGACTCCTGGAGCCCTTTGTGAAGGGTCTACCTTCAGTTGGAAAAATAATGTAAAGTATATACAAAAAGTGTCTGTGGATGAAGTCTGTTCTATTTTTAGTTAAAATAGTGTTCATCCACTTTATTTTAAATAAGTCTCTATAGAATTTCACCCTTGTAAAGGTAGATATGCTTTGCAAGATTAATAGGCAACTTTATTATTATTATTACTGTTATTTTTGCTTTTTACAGCCATACCTGCAGCATATGAGAGTTCCCAGGCTAGGGTTTGAACTGGAAATGCAGCTGCCAGCCTATGTCGCAGCCACAGTAATTCCAGACCCTTAACCCACTAAGCGAGGCCAGGGATCAAGCCCGCATCCTCATGGGTACTAGTCAGGTTTGTAACCTGCTGAGTCACAATGGGAACTCCCCAGACAACTTTAAAAATGAGTGAATTCAAGCTAGGTTAAGAACGGTCTCTTTAGAAAGGGTGCACCAAATATCTCCTTGTCGAATATGTCTAATGAGAAAAACAGTAAATCTAAAGAATAAAGGACAACAAAAAGGCTTAGGTAGTTAAGAAAATAAACTACTATAATTAAGACCTGGACTTTTTTTGGTTATGCCCACAGCTTGTGAAAATTCCTGGGCCAGGGACTGAACTCACGCCACCACAGCAACCCAAATTGCTTCAGTGATGCTGGATCCTTAACCTACTGCACTGCAAGGGAACTCCCTCAGACTCTTTCTTATGGTGACACTGAATCTAGCATTTTGGAACAGAATCAAGAATCAAGAAATAAAGTGATATTTGAATAAATGACAAATTTTTAGTCATTTAATAATGGAAGGACCAGAGAGGATTGGTTATAAAAGTTATCTTAACAATGGGATGGGATCTATTATTCAATCTGATTAATTAATTACTCAGCTAATACCTAGATCTAGTCTTAAAACGCTCAGATTATACATATTGGGCATCTCTTACCTTAATAGGCATTTAATTTCATATTCTCTATTAGTAAGAATAAAACAATATCAGAAGCAGGAAAAAAATGCTGAAAGACTTGTAAGAAATGATTTCAGGTGATAAGCAGAGTTAGAATCAGAATCAGAATCAGAATTCTCATCGTTCTGAGAATAAAAAAATGATGCTCATTTGACCACAATCATGATTAATAACTACATCATTTCATTTATGTGAAGAAAATCTATAATCAGAATATTAGTGAGTTGTTTTTAGTAATTTAACTACAAAAGTGCTAAACTGCATGGCATTAGTATCAGAGAGTACAATTAATACCAAAGAATTTTGTCAGCTTTAGGTTTATGTACCCGGGGAATTCAGAAGTAGGTAACAAGTGTATTAGTCTTAATAGCCCTTCTTTAATGTATATGTTGCATGAATTAGAATACCTACTTTTGAAGACTAGCATGGTAATCAAAACATAGCTTTGCATTGAAGAAGAAAGCATAGATCACCCTCAATTCCCAAGAACCTTTTATTAGTAATTTCAAAACTTATTTGGTAAACTGCATAAACATGACAGGATTCTCCTTCACCTTAAAAGTTTAATTAGGGGAGTTCCCGTTGTGGCTCAGTGGTTAACAAATCCGACTAGGAACCATGAGGTTGCTGGTTTGATCCTTGGCCTTGCTCAGTGGGTTAAGGATCCGGCGCTGCCGTGAGCTGTGGTGTAGGTCACAGACGTGGATCAGATCCCGCATTGCTGTGGCTGTGGTGTAGGCTGTTGACTACAGTTCCAATTGTACGCCTAGCCTGGGAACCTTCATATGCCGCGGCTGTGGCCCTAGAAAAGACAAAACAAAAAAGTTTAATTCGGGAGTTCCCACTGTGGCTCAGTGGGTTAAGAACCTGACAGAGTGTCTGTGAGGACGTGGATTCCATCCTTGGCCTTGCTCAGTGGGTCAAGGATTGGGCATTACCGAAAGCCACAGTGTATGTCACAGGTTCAGCTTGGATCCCTAGTTGCTGTAGTTGTAGTGTAGGCTGGCAGCTGCAGCTCCCATTCGACTCCTAGCCTGGGAACTTCCATAGGCCGCAGGTACAGCCATAAAAAGAAAAAAATAATAATTCCGATTCTTCCAGTACTTCAAGAATCAGTAGCTATTAGAAATGGGGTATCAGTTCGTTGCTACGCGGTCTTGTCACGTCTGGTGGGAGGCTATGCCTTTGCAAAGTGATACACACTGAGCAGTGACCAGCCTTGTACTGCATTGTATTTCATTCTTTGCAGGCATCTACGGTTCATAATTCTCTCAATGTCAAACTCATGAGGTACTGACTACCACTTCTACCACTTTTTGGAAAGACAAGAATGAGGCAAAGCACGCTTGATTGTTTGACAATTTCTTAATTGGAACCCAATCTGGCTGATTTTAGAATTCATGCTCATAATCACCAGGGTAATTTGCTTGTGTGTGACGGTGTCTCTGTGTGTAGGAGTTACAGAAAAGCAGAGGAGATATGGAATATGGTTCTTGTGTGATTATCTTTTTTACCCTGTGTAGATTTTTTTCCTTCAAGTAACTTTTTTTTTCTTCCTTTACAGCTGCACCTGTGGCATACTGCAATTCCTGGGGGAGGGGCTGAACTGGACCTGCAGCTGCAGGATTACACCATAGCCACAGAAACTCGGGATCCGAGTGGCATCTGTGACCTACACCACAGCTTGCGGCAACTTTGGATCCTCAACCCACTGAGCGAGGCCAGGGACTGAACCCATATCCCCATGGAGACAATGTCGGGTCCTTAACCCACTGAGCCACAATGGGAACTCCCAGTCAAGCAACTTTTCAGCTCACATGTTCTCAGGAAGTAAGAACTTACAAGTGTTACGATTATGATTATGATTATGATTATTTTGGCTAAGAAAGGAAGGACTGACAAAAAGGTAACAGTTAACTTTGATGATCAAGAATGTTTCACTGATGTTACAGCATAGCCACCTAAGATGAAATTTAGGTCTAATCCTTTCTGAGAACACTTATCAAATCTATTTAAATCTCTCTCTCTCTCTTTTTTTTTTGTATTTTGTCTTTTTAGGACTGCATCCAGGGCATATGGAGGTTCCCAGGCTCAGGGTCAAACTGGAGTTATAGCCACCGGCCTACGCCACAGCCACAGCAAGTTGGGATCTAAGCTGCATCTGCATCCTACACCACAGCTCACGGCAACACCAGATCCCTAACCGAATGAGCAAGGCCAGGGATCGAACCTGCAATCTCATAGTTTGTAGTCAGATTCGTTTCCACTGTGCCATGTCGAGAACGCCTTCCTTCTTCTTCTTCCTTTTTTGTTTTTAAATCTATTTAAATCTTAAAGATCTCAGAATAGCTGGCATTCATTCACTGGTTCTACAGTAAGGGCTGCGTTTGGTCATGTCACCATCACAAAGAATAGCAGCAATTACTGTATGTTTTATTAAAAACCTATTTTTGTCTCTCTCTTTTTTTAAATCTTAAACTCTAATTTAGTTGTTGTTCCCTTAGGTACAAAGTACACAGTTCATAATTCATTTGATATAAAATGTCAGCTTAGATTCTTGCCTGTCTTTGATAAAGGAGAAAAAAAAAACATGTACATTTCAATTTCCTCTGTGCCAGAACGATCAGGAACAACCCCCCGTTGGGCTTCTCAAAGACCTCTTGTTAAATTAAACATCAAGATCCCGAAACTGTGGGGAAGGAGATTTCGAGACAGAGAGTACAAACACATGAGACAGAAGGAGACAGCGAACCCGTTTCCTGCTGGCGGAGAGACACTCCCAAGAGCATCTCTGATCCCCAAATTAGTGCTCACTCATAATTTAATGTACCGCAACCAGTCCACCTTTTCTGTCCCTGCAGCTTTCAGAGGCAACTGTTGGAAGCATCAAGTAGAATAAGCATTTACATATTTGGGGCCTGGTTTAATTTTCAATCTAAATCATAATAATTTACATATATTTTGTGGTTATTATATGTCATGTTTTCTATTTTTTTTTTTTTTTTTTAACCAGCTGCACCTTTGGCATATGGAAGTTCCCTTGGGCAAGGGTCAAATCATTGCTGCAGCTGCCTGTCTTCACCACAGCCATTTCCCATCCAAGCTCCATCTGCGACCTAAGGCTGCAGCCTGTAGCAGCGCGAGATCCTTAACCCACTGAGGGAGGCCAGGGATGGAACCTGCATCCTCATGGACACTTATGTTGGGTTCTTAAACCAAGGGGCCACAATGGGAATGGCAATGGGTTCTATTCTTTACATAAGCAGTCAGGCACCTACTTTTGTGCCCGCTGACCTTCCCAGTGCATGATTTTCTCCCTTGCCGAAATCCACTGAGGATGGTTATGTGATGACAAACCACATATGTGTTCCCTTTTCAGAGGAACAAATTGAGACCTGGAAAGAAGCTAACTTTCTGGAGGTCACATGATCAATAAATGAAAATACTGGTGGGTGGGTGGGCGGTGCTGACGTTCCGTCAGATAGTCTGAGGGACACTGCGGTCAAGGTGCTTAACAAATGCACAGTTTAAGACACACGCGTCCTTGATTTACAGAGTCAAACACACGAACAGGATTCAAGCCTATTTTGATGGACAGGCTCTCAACGTCAGACTTTGATGAGGAAAGGGCTCTTCCTTTATGATGAACCAAAAAGGGACAGAGGATAACGCCTGTCACCTCTCCAGGGAACCATTCCCCTATAAGCTCACACAGTTCACATTCCTGGGTTCTCCACTATTCCATGTGGGATTAAGTGTCCTCATCTGACTGATATGCTTTTACTCTGTTCATGAAAAATTGTTTTAAGTATGGGGATGAAAGGATCTATTTGTTCATTCATTCATTCCATTTTTTTTTTTTTACAAATAGGAGCTTTCTTGCTCTCTTTCAATGAATTTTTAAAAATTTTCCAACATTAACATGATTAGATAAATTAAGACTCTCTTTGTAAGAGTGCAAATTATGTACAGTCAGAAGATCACATCTCTTCCTTTCTCATGATATATAGGAATTCAAGTTTAACACAGGGCCAAAGAGAAGACAACTTAGTCGTTGGCGAGAATGACACCATTCTTAACACGCTCACCTTCTGGGTAAATGCATTTGCACGGTTCTACTGAGATCTCTGTTGTCCACCTACATGAAAGCCTCTGCAACAGCTTAAGTTAAAACTGAAAATTTAAATTTTCTATTATACGTCAAAGAAAGAAGTGTACCTTACAATGCGTGTTACTCGGGAGCCAAAAGTTCAGAAAAATCTTCAGCAGAGTTAAATGAGTCTTTATTCCTCAATAGATAAGTATGAGGTTACTTTAATATTCTCCTTTTCTAACTAGAGTTTATCTTAGATATCAATTCATGTGTGAATATGAAAGAAGTTGGTCGAAATACTTGGTGGGCAGTAAGTATTTAGGTTCACATGCTGGGAAAGGGTGGTCCAAAGACCTGAATTTGCTGTCTACACACAGAGTGTGGACTCCATGATATTGTTTCTGCTTAGTGCCTCTTTGTAAGGCTATCAAAATATCTGTTTTAACTGAATTTCATTCTTCTCCTTTGACTGTCAACTTTGAGCCAGTGGGTCATGAAGCTGAGTGAGAATAGCTCTCTTGTTTACTGGCAACGAGTTTCGAACACCTGATGTTTCAAGCAAACGATACTGTTGAAATTACATCTGGCAACACTGTTACATCAAGTCACATTTCCAGACCCTTTTTGACTCTTGGGGCTTGGAAATCTGGGCGACTGCCTCTAAAAGAAGATATGAATGGTAACAGGAAAGTGTTTCAAATAAATAAGAGAGCAGTGGTTTCAGAACCAGGTTTCTGCAACCAGTGTCTAGGTTTGAATATAGTTTCTGCCATTTACTAGTTGCAAGACTTTAAGGAACTAGTTACAAGCCAATCGCTTTCCCTCAGCATCCTCATGCGTAAATAGGGATCATAATAGCCTTTTGTAGAATTTTCAAGACATAGATGAGCTAATATGTGTAAAACAACACCTGCACATAAGCAAGTGCTAAGTGTAAATAATCACTACATCTAAGAAAACAATTTTTATCAAAAAAGATGAACTATCTTAACTGTTCTCTAGGCACCTGAAAAACGAATTCAGCCAACTCAGTGGAGTTGTGTTAGTGAACTTCTTGAAGGAAAAAATCTTAAGTATGAGGTCTGATCACCAGAAAACCCTGGATAAAGATGTAATGTAATGGACTTGAGGAAACACATTTCAAAATCCCGCAGAGGAGGCGCAGCCACCAGACACTCATTAGAGAAAATTCCCCAGAGAGAGAGGAGATTCAGCTTTTAGTTACGCAGACTTCCTTATAACAGATGTTCTGTGGTGACACTGAAGAGCAGGGGAAAGCCAGCTGCCAGTGTCTTCACAGCAGGGCTGATTAGAATCCCTCGGTGCACAAAACACTACGTTGTTTTTGTGCTATAGATAGGATCCAGCACCTAGAACTGGTTTTCTTTTTTTCTTTTATTTTTGTCTTTTTGCCTTTTATCTAGAGCCACACCTGCGGCACACGGAGGTTCCCAGGCTAGGGGTCTGACAGGAGCTGTAGCTGCCGGCCGTGACACCACAGCCACAGCAACACGGGATCCCAGCCGCGTCTGCAACCTACACCACAGCTCACGGCAACGCCGGATCCTTAACCCACTGAGCAAGGCCAGGGATCGAACCCGCAACCTCATGGTTCTTAATCGGATTTGTTAACCACTGAGCCACGAAGGGAACTCCCTAGAACTGGTTTTCTGTGGTCTTTCTTCCTGCTCTCTTCAGGGAGACTGGGGGCAAGAGGCTCTGGTCCTGAAACGTGGAACTTCTAGAGTCAAAGACACGTTTAGTGTCAGGATCTGTTCCACCTAGGCTCACTCAGGAAACTGTGCCAGATTGTAAGTGTGCCATGGAGTCACAGATGAAGTAATATTTTTTTAATGAGAAAGTATTTTAAAGATGATCTAGTGCAGTGGTTTTCAAACTCAGGCATGCACGCCAGCAACCTGAGGTGGGGTTCCCTATTAAAATACAGATGGGCCCCATCCTCAGAATTTCTGATCCAGTGGGTTGAAGGCAGGGCTCCAGATCTGTATTTCAAATAAGTTCCTAGGTAATGCTGCTGCCCTGCTCCTCGTCTGGGATCACAACGCGGGAACCACTGATCTAGGTCAAGTCTGCCACATTAGAGATGAGAAGCCTGCATCACAGTCCAGTAAACTTACTTAAATCAGCCCGGAGAGCCAATGAGGGAAAGAGCTGTTGTTAGAGCTGAGAGCAGAAGAGAAGGGTCTCAGAAGACTGTCAAATGAAGAGGCTCAGAGGGGCACCTTCAGTATGGGGTCAGCAATTTCATCATCAAGGTCATTATTTCTTTTCTTACAGGGTTTGCTTTCTGAGGTTTCCACGTTGAAGCTCAAGCTAAAGCACACACACAGGTTGAGCTGCCAGAGTTTGGTATGATTTTTAAGAAGTCACGGGGCTTCTCTAAAGCTCACTGCTGTTTTCTTTTTCTTTTGAACATCTTTTGGTTTAAACCCTTTTATTTTCAAGTGGCAGAATACCTAACACACAGAGGCTTAAATAATAAAAGAGGTTGGCTTCCACAATGGAATAATCCAGGGAAAAAGTTGATTTTAGGCAGAGCTGGATACACAGGATCAAATGACATCACCAGAATCCACTCTCTCTCCTTCTCTCAGGTCTGCTTGGCTTTCTTCCATGTCGGTGACTTTCTCAGACCCTTTGAAGGGCACTGTAATTTGGTCATATTCAACTGAATCCCAGATTAAAGTCCAGAGCATGACCTATGCTTCTGTTGGCTATACTGCATCTCATTGACTCTGACTGGAATATCTGTGATTCCTGAAAAAACTTCTGTGGTCAGAAGCCTATGATAGTCTGAGCATGGGAGGGTCCAGGGCGCCCAGAGGGAAACTGGAGCAAGGTAATCAAAGGACAGTGGAAACGGTGATGGTTCATTGGATGCAAACGGAACACAAGACAACTGTCATTTGCTGGGGGTATGAGGGTAAGTTCACTAATTTCCTAGAGTGTGCTTAGAGCCAGGTGAATAGTGAGAGGGATCTGGGAAGGAAGGAAGGAAGAGAGGGAGGGAGAAGCAAGAGAGAAGTAGGAATGAAGGAGGGAAGGAAAGAAAAAAGGAGGGAAGGAAGGAAAAGAAGATAAGGAAAGGCAGGAAGGAAAGAAAGATGGAGGGAGGGAGGGATGGAGGAAAGAAGGAGGAAAAGAAGGACGGATGGAAGGAAGGAAGGAGAAAGAGAAGAGAAAGACAGTCAACTATGAGCCCTCCATCCATCACCACTCCTTTCATTTTGTCCTCACCATGAATTTATACTCGGAGCAGATAAGCATGATACACACATAGGAAACATTTAGATAAAAGTGGAAGATGGTTTAAGTTCCAAAATGATCATCAAAGTGTAAAGAGAAGGAATGCTCTCAAAAACTATGCAGCAGATACCCTCACATTTCTGCTTTCATTTATCCCAATTAATTAATAATCTTGAATAGCACAGTGGCTGTCTGCCCACTGTTGTCACAACATATTCCTAATTAAGTTTTTACAGAATCTTTAGACTCTGGGTGATTCATGTCTCTTTATAGTATAAATACAGTAAGGGTCTTCTCAAAGTTCTTAATGAAAAGATGATCTTTAAGTACTTAACATGTATTAAGAACTTATCTCATTTTTGTACCAGATTTATGCAGACAGGTAAATGCTCATAGAACTTTATGCAAGTGAGACACAGAGTCCATCTTTGATAAGAAAAGAAAAAGGAAAGAATAAGATATTATTTTTTAAAAAATAAAGCAAAAATTTCTTCAGGGCACTAGGAGAATTCAAATAAAACTTCAAGTTGCTTTCAAACTGCAGAGCCAGTCAGCCAGACATGATTTTTTTTAACCTTAAAGTTATAGATAAACCTTTATTCTAAGATAAAAAAACAGAAAGGGGAATTGCACTTATTCTTTTAAAAAATATAATTTTTCAATATCAATGGGACTTAAAGGGATCATATTTCCTATTCCTCTCCCCTGGTAAAGTAGGAGAAGTGTGATTAATTTTTTTTTTTTTTTTTGTCTCTCTCTTGCCCCAGGACGCTCTAAAGACGGTACTTAATTGTGTGTGTGGGCCTGTGTGTTTCTATACAAACCACAGGAGAGTATGCAAATGTGGGAAGCTGGCAGCCCTTTGCTGGAGGCTTCTTGAGTCCATGGTAAGCACACTTCAAAGTTCCCTCCTGTCTTCTCCACAGCTCAGAAGTTAGTCCTTTTCTAAAGTGTTTTTATAAGCAGGAAGTTCACTGTCAAGATGGTGAATGTGAAAATTTCACAAGTTATAAAATAGAAATGTATCCTGCCTTCTCTTTGGCTTATGTAATTTCACACACACACACACACACCTGGATAAATAAACTATCAGTTCTAAGAAGGTAAATGTAAAGCCTTTCATAAAAGGATCTGAGGACATGTTTCAGGCAGTTATAAATGCTTTGGTTTTATGTTACAGATGCTTTGGTTTTATTCTTATAACGTACTTGGGAGAAAGCGCAGGTTAAACCAAATGGCCCTCTGTGTGTTGTCAAAGCATATCATTTATTTTATTAAGAATTTAAATACTTTTATTCATTAAATTTGCCTACCTTATTACTTTGAATGGGTTGATTTTTCCAGGGGAAAAATAGCAGCACGTTTGGAAGACATACACAGAAGTAAACCATTCTGTACAGCTATTCTAAAGATTCGTATGAACTGGATGCAGTACAAATCCTGCAACTTTTAATATGCTGAAGGTAAAGACAATGTGTTTATGCAGTAGAATGTTTTAAAGGATGCTATTCCTCACGACTGATCCTATATCTTCACCGTGGCTTTTACATCATAAAAGGCAGCCAAACTCATCTTTCCTTCTACCGTCTGAACAAGGTAATAAACCATCTTAGCCTTTTTTCTAAACTCCAGCTTATTTTTGCTTTAATTTAGATTTCTTTGCATTTTTTCCATTTTTAAGAATCTTGCGGCCACTTGTACCTTGAAGTTTCAACTTCTATCTGGCAAATAATTTCAAGTGGATTTACAGCAGATAAGAAATGGAAAACACATGCTCATGGAATCTGTATTTGTATACTGCATGCAAACTTTTACATTTTTTAGGAATATTAATTTCACAAAAAAACAAAATAGCATCTTGATATTGTACTGAATAGATTTTTACATATTTTACAGTTCTCATTGCTATAGCTATTGAAAGTGTAAAATAAAATGAAGCTTGAATTTGCAATTGTTGTTGTTATTATTATTATCATTATTTTACTCATCTCTTTTTGAGATTCTTTCTTTTTTCCTTTTTAGGGCTGCACCTGCAGCATATTAAAGTTCCCAAGGTACAGGTCAAATTGGAACTGCAGCTGCCAGCCTACGCCAGAGCCATCGCCAAGCCAGACAAGCCACATCTGTGACCTACACCACAGCTCATGGCAATGCCAGATCCTTAACTCACTGAGTGAGGCCAGGGATGAAACCCGCATCCCCATGGATTCTAGTTAGGTTCATTACTGCTGAGCCACGTTGGGAACTCCCATGCTATTTGAGCTTCTAACCATTCCAAATTCCCTTAGCCATGCTGTCATAAGATGGTATGGTTGGTCCACAGCACTACCTACAGTTCACTCCTCTTAGTCTTACTGTTTTCGGGTGAAATGAGGAAAAAGGAAAGAAAATACAGTTCTTTCCTATAGAAACTGAAGGAGAAAAATAAGTTCACTAAGCAAGACATGCCAAAAGTCTCAGACTCAGTTCCTAATCAACTGAAGGGCTATGGTAAAGAACTGATTTTTCCTTTCCAGTTTCTTCTTAAGGCAGAGCTATCGTACCACTCAACCTGAGAGAAGAAGGCTTTGATAGCATGGCCCCGCCCCTCCAAGATCTGGCAATCATTCCCCTTCCTTTAAAGCACTTCCTTGCGCTTCCGGAAGAAGGCACTCTCTTGACCGCCATACTCTTTACTGACTTGCTAGATTAATAAAAAAAAAATTTCTGTTCATTCAGTAACATACCAAGGTGGACCATCCACCACTATAATCCAAAGGCAAAGTTTTGTGGCCACCAGTAGACTTAGTTGTATTTTCCCAAACTGATAACTCCTATAATCATAAGAAATCATAAAGCCAAGTTGTATTAAATTGCTAAGTTTTGAGGTGATCTGGGTCCAGAGTAATAGATAATGGAAAGAGAATGCCAGTCTCTTAAAATCTAAAAAGAAAAAAAAATTCTATAGTTTGATCTACGAAAAATCAGTGGGTAACATAACATTCTTTTAGCAATATTACTGGGTAAAAATTATATGTTGTATTTTAAAACGCAAACATATTATTCTTTTAGCAATATTATTGGGCAAAAATTATATGTTGAGATTTAAAAAGCAAACATTACATTTAGCTCTTCAAAAGTGCACTGTCTGAATAACTACCATGCTTTTCAATTCCAAGATCTAACTTTTTAAAAAATATGTATTCAAGGAAAGTTAGGAGAAGGTGAAAAAACATTTGGCAAATGAATTCAAATTCCTCTCTTTGGGCTAGCCTTAACAAAGTTAAAATAAAAAGCATCTATTTATGAATAAAAATATAGGTAACATGGAAATGAAACAATCATCAAAATTGCATTTAACAAGTGGCTCAGTATGAATACAGAAGAGAAATCTATTAAGAAAAAATCTGCTCTTTTCCTGCCCATTGAAATCCCAAGATAAGCAGTGAGAGTTTGATGTACAAATCATCTGAATATTATGATCTGGAGGTCATGGAGGGAGATATTTAAGTTATTTCAAAAGGAAAATCGCATCTCATCCTTCCCACTTCTTCAACCAGTACTTATCACAACCATCCCTGAGCAGGGCTACTGGCCAAGCTATAGTATGTCAACACTTGAAGGGGAAGATATAGTAGGGGACAGAGCTGTAGCAGGATAAAGTCAGCCGAGTCTCCCAAGCACATGCGAAAGACTCTGATTTTGACTTGACCTCTCTAGAGGGCATTATCCAGCCTTCAGAGGTAAAGGGTTCTGTACACCCAATTCCAGTGTATGTGGTTTGGGGTGAGGGGTTTCCCTGTGCTACTAAGCAAAGTTTTGGACACTAGCTGGGAGTCCAACAATTCAACTCAATACTGGACACTCTACCTGGAGATAGCATCGGATCCCACAGGGTAAGGTTTCAGTCCCCCATTTGTCTACTTCCAGTCCCCCTGCCCGCCACGCCACCCCGGATGCCATTCACAAGCCTCGACTGTTACCTGTGCTTCTGTCCAAATGCGGGATTCCAAGGACCTGCTCCAACTCAGGATGCTAGCAGCAAGTCCAGGTGGTTACCTACGCTTCTGACCGACAGGCTATAAATCAGACGTTCCCACAATCCCCTTTTTGGGACCTGTGACTTCACTAGAACGGCTCACAGAACTCGGAATCCATTACCTTACTAGGTTACCACTTTACTACAAAGGCTATAACTCAAGAAAAGCCAGATGGAAGAGATGCGTGGGGCAAGGTGTGTGGAAAGGTCACGGAGCTTCTGTTTCCTATCTGCATTTACCCCTCTCACCGGTATCCCTGTGTTTACCAGTCTGCAAGCCCTCCAAACCCCATCCTTTTGGGTTTTTATGGAGGCTTCTTTACAGAGGCACCATCCAATAATTCACTGGCCATTTGGGGCTGAAATCAATTTCAAATTCCTTTCCCCTCCCAGGAGATCAGGAGTGGGTGGGGCTGCAAGTTCCAACCTTCTAATCACCTGGCTGGCTCTTCCAGCAGCCCCATCCTTGGGTGCTTTCTGAAAGTTGTTCTATTAACATAACAAAATACACTTAAATAGTTCTCTTTGCTTAGGAAATTCAAAGCCCTTAGGAGCTCTGTGCCAGACACTGGGACAAAGACTATCTACATATTTCTTTCTTTTTTGCCTTTTTTTTTTTTTTTTTTGCTTTTTTAGGGCCACACTTGCTGCATGTGGAAGTTCCCAGGCTAAGGGTCAAATCTGAGTTGCAGCTGCCGGGTTACACCACAGCCACAGCAACGCCAAATCTGAGCTGTATCTATGAAATACACCCCAGCTTGCAGGAACTCGGGATCCATAACCCACTGATCAGGGCCAGGGGTTGAACCCGCATCCTCAGGGATACTAGTTGGGTTTGTTATCTGCTGAGCCACAATGGGAACTCCTATATATTTCTTATTTTAAATCATAGTATTGCAAATTTCCAGGAATGAGTCTTAGTAAAAAAACAGAACAAAGAAAACAGCAAGCACCAAATATTTATCAGGACAGGTACTGTGCTAAGTATGTTACCTATACCTGTATTGTTTAACCCTCTGTCAGGTGGTAATATCATCAAGCCAGTTTAACAGATGAACAAACCGAGGCTCACACATGTCTGTGGATTTGCTGTCATTCAGATAGTGAGTGAACTAAGGGGAATCAAATCTAGGTTTGTAGGATTCCAAAATCTACACTTTTACAATGTGCCCAAATGTTATTTCCAAATGGATTTCAATCCTTTGCTTTCATTGATGTTTTACGTTGTGGGAGGTCAAGAAAAGGAAAGACAATCTAAAATAAATTGTAAAACGAACCACTCACAACCATTTTGCCTTTCTCAATGTTTGCTTTTCAAATATCACACCTTTGGAAAAGGAATACATTCCTCGAGCCTAGTATTTTTATGAGGTTTGTAGATTATAATAATTCTCATCAATGTTAAGGTATAAATGACAAATTATTTCCTGTCATAGAAAACTGGATTAAACTCACAAACTAAAGTAGCTCCACGTTCCTTTACCGTTACAATAAAGCAGTTCAGAAGAAGATAAACAGAATAAAATTATTTCTTTTGGAAAAATATAAAACTTTTATAAAAAATCTGTTTCTAGCTCGTCAGTATGGAATTTGTCACTAATCATTTTAAACTATGCCCTTTTATGCTTCTTCTGTCTCTTTTAGCCTTCTGAGTAGCTCTTTGATGTAACAAAGACAGTTTCAGACAAGATTTCAGTTCATCTGGAAAAAAAAAAGGTTTAAGTCTAGAGGCAAAATGCAGTGTATTTAAAATTTATACACTCTATAATGCCTTTGTTCTGAACTTGAAGATCCTGCAAAACTTCTAAGCTCCTTTGCCTTCCTCCTCTAAGCTCATTTGTTCCTTTGCTTATTATCATGCGACTTTAACTGGTGGTTCCATCATTTAACTACATGCACAGTCATGGCTGACCCTGTCTGATCAATTGCCAATCCATACAGGTTTGACTGATAAAAGAGCCAATTAGATTTAAGCAAATTAAGGGACATCACCAATGTCAACCACTTATTAAACTGAATGCTGAGTTCCATGCATACAAAACACTAATGCACCGAGCCCCATTAAGAGTTGAAACCCTAACCCCATTAGTAACTCCAGACCTTGAAGGGGTAAAGGTCATAAGAAAGTTTCATATTTATGGATGAATATTTGGATTCTGTTTTTATTTCTTTAATTCTTTCCTAGAACTCTTGAACTTGTACTATAATGCTAGTCAAGAGCTCAGATTAAATATATGCTTTATTTCTGAGAGTATCTTAGTGGTAAATATGAGCATTAGGTTAGTACAAACAACCTAAAAATGCAGCAATGCTGGAAATACAAAAGCCCGAGTTTATCATGTTGTTTAATCATATTTTTTCTTTCCTTTGGTCAAAGTTAAAAGTTTTATTTTTTTCATGAGATTGATTTTTACTAAATAACATTAATGCAACAGAAGATTTGATAGAAATAAAAGGGTCTGAAATTAGATATTGTTTGATGTTTTTTACCCCCCCCCAGCTTTATTTAGGTAAAACTGGCATACACAAAACTGCATGCACATTAATCATAACTTTCCTCATCAAAAAAAAAAAGAGAGAAAGTTGGTATCAAATAAGATGTTTCATAACCATTAACTAAGAGATGATGTATCAGAGTAAAAAGTCCCCTAACCCCTCCACCTTTAAGAAGCTTTTGGAGGAAAGAGCTCTCTGCAGGAGGCCCCTTTTGTCTGGCCACTAACCTTAAACCAGACTGCCTCATGCTCTGCTCATCTTAGGCCCTAGTACACTTTCAGATCCTTTTTTTTTTCTTTTTATGGCCTCAGCCATGGCATATGGAAGTTCTCTGGCTAGGGGTCCAATCGGAGCTGCAGCTGCAGGCCTTCACCACAGCCATAGCAACACCAGATCCGAGCCGCGTCTATAACTCACGCCACAGCTCATGGAAATGCCCACTTAACCCACAGAACGAGGCCAGGGATCAAACCCACATCCTTACGGACACTGTGCTGGGTTCTTAACCCACTGAGCCACAATGGGAACTCCTCTTTCAAATCTTTTGATCACACAATATCTTGTCTAACGGGTTGTTTTTTTTTCCATAGATGGAAGATGTAGAAACGAAGAATAAGTAGTTAACAGGTTAGCAGATCTCTTCACTCGCCTCCCCTTCAGTAATCCCCCGACCAAACTGTGTGAACAGAAACAGCGAAAGCGAGATCACGAGGGGACCCCAAGCCTGCACACAGTGGGGGATGATGACAGCTCTGAACCCCCAGTTCAACAGTTAACTGATTACTTCCCTTCCAACCCTTTAAAAACTTTCATGGTCATGTGGAAACTTCAGAGATGGTTTTTAGGGGACACTGAGCCCACCGTCTCCCCAGATTGCCAGCCTTCTGATTAAAAGCACACTTTCCTTTCTACCAACATTCACCTCCCTCGAGTATAGGGTTTTGAGATGTGAGCAGCCACACCTGAGTTCAGCACCATCTTCCAAATTCCTACTAGAGTGTCATCTTTTACCCTATGTTTCCTTAGGTGAACGAAAGACAGCACAGAAGGACTCAGAGAGATGATTTAGTGAGATTTGAGAATACTTCTTACTTCCAATACTGCCGCTCTCCTTACAGTCTGGACCCCCAATTACATCTGTAGGGCCACAACATTCCTGCATTGGACCACAGGGGACATAAGAGGTCACACTGTCATAGCTGGCTACAATATAAGGTAGCCTTGGCAGAAGATGAAGCCTGAGTGGGCCTGAGCACCGATAAGCTTACACCTTAAAACTGGTAATTAAGAGAGCCTGACTGATTTATTTATTTATTCATTCACTCCCCAATTATTCATTATGCACCTACCATGTGTCAGGTTTGGTCTAGGCACTGATGATAAAAAATGTGAATAAGAAAGAGTCCCTGCTCTGCAGGGTCTTATAACCAGTGACTGTCACCGTCAGATGAGACAGGCAACTTCCCTATAATGTGACTGGACCCTGGGACGCAGAAAGGCTCTATCTCAGCTTTGGTTGGTAAAAGATGACTTTCTGATGGATTGACTTCCAAACTGCAACCTAAAAAATGAGTAGGACTTGGCCAGATAGAGGGGGTCAAGGAGATTTTCCGGACCACATTTGATAGCAAACTTGGATAAAGAAAAAAAAAAAAAATGAGCATCTCTGTTGTGCCCAAACTTTCTATTCTTATGTTTTCAAATTACGCTGGGAAGAAAACATAGCTAAGAGTGTTAGTATTACAAATCTTGCATAATTCAGCCTTGAAAGAAGGAATTCAATATCACTATAAAAGAGATCTAATATTGAAATCAAGGAAATAACAATAATGATAACAATCAAAACATAATGGAAAAGGAAAGAGCATACAGAACCTTCTCTGCCTATAAGTTGGTTCACTTCTGGACATCGGTTCATTTATTATTCATTTCGGTATGAAACACAGTTCACTGGACAAAGGCATGGAAGACTTCTTTAATAACTCTCTGTCCTAATTTAATTCTACTTAAACACACATATTCTAGTGAATGCCACATGCTTTTCAGCATGATTTTATGTGTAAATCAGGATAATATGTTTTCAGATCATTAAGTAAAAGGAAGCATGAACTAAAACCTATTTAATCAATGAGGTATCACCTTTAAACTGCCACAAGGTCATAAAAAAGATAATTTCAAAGCTATAAGTTTCGTAATTGTAATCAACAACAATCTAATGATGAAAAGAAGTATGTCCTAATGGCTGTAATAAACTTGAGGAGTCACTGTCTGTCTTTGAAGACATTTTGCCTCTTCTTTTTGGTGAAGGGACATCCCCTAAATTCTGGATTTCTTAGTACATCAAGTGAAGGAAGGCATTGTGCCTAGAGAGTGTGGGCCTTCAGAACATTACGATAATGACCTGGATAAGCCTCTGGAGCAGAAACGAAGATAACATCAGCAGTTGACTTCAGTCTTAACGCATCACCAAAAAATAATATTTAGTTTCCTCCTGTTTGCATAATATTAACCCTTTCACTATCCCACTGACAGATATACGCACAGCTGAGTTAGCAATGGGGACTTGCTGTATTTAACCAAATCACAGATATGCACGCACATGTATTATCAATTATTAGACCATACACTCCTAAACATACAATGAATTTAATTAATCCCTTTATGAATGCAGTATAAATTGCTATGTATTACAAACTAGATAAGTCGATGTAAATGTCAGAAAATGAATATGTAACTCCAATATTCCAAATATTCTGAAAAACCTCCATTAAAGCACTAATTACTCTTTATTATCTACATATAAATAAAGGGTATTAAATACTTAAGGTATAGTCATCACAGCTTTTTATCCCTTCCAGGAAATTGGGTTAGACTAAAAAAGGAAGCTATGAATACCTAAGGTTTCTTTTGTTTTGGTTTGGCTTTTGGTCTTAATTTTTTTTTTTTTTGTTTTTGACCATGCCCACCTCATGCAGACGTTCCAGGCCCAGGAATCCAATATGAGCTACAGCAGTGGCAATGCCAGATCCTTAACCACAAGGCCAGCAGGGAACTCTGTTGGAGGCACCAACCTTGATTCAATTCCCATTTTTATTGTGAGTTCATAAAATATGCAACTGAATTGATCAACTCAGTCTCTTTCAAGCATTCTTTTCTTAAGCAATGTGGCTTCTGCCATTTAGAGTTTCTGGTGTTTTGCTAAACAGCCACTCATATGTTAACATGAAAGGTAGATAATAGTGAGTAGTTTCATGACACAGCAGGTAATGAATTTTCCCGTGAAGAGGGGTTCCAAATTGTAGATTAACCCTTCTTTTCCTCTGGTAATAAGATCTTTGTTGCATGGGCGTGCGCGCGCGCGCGCGCGTGTGTGTGTGTGTGTGTGTGTGTGTCTTTTTAGGGCCACACGCATGCCATATGGAGGTTCCCAGGCTAGGGGTTCAACCGGAGCTGTGGCCACTGGCCTATGCCACAGTCACAGCAATGCAGGATCCGAGCTGTGTGTCTGCGACCTACACCACAGCTCACGGCAACACCAGATACTCAACCCACTGAGCCAGGTCAGGGATTGAACCCGCATCCTCATGGATGCTAGTCGGGTTCGTTAACCACTGAGCCATGATGGGAACTCTTATTTATACACTTCGTGACGAGACAGAGATTTCTGTAGCTCTGCAAGTTGCTCTAAACAAGAAAGTGAGATCACCCTTCCGTCCAGAACATACCAGTTCCTGAAGCTGGGCTACAAGCAGACACTGAGTGTCCTAGGGTCCTTTTTCTTTAGTGTTTTCAGAAAACATGTATTTCTAACCATTCAGTTGAGAATCACGCTCTCATTATTTTGAGGTGTGATTTCTCTTCCAAGGCTGTATCTATCAGTCTAAGGGAGGATTTTCGTCCTAGTACTTACTGTGCATAAACAGTGAAAACAAAAGTGGAATTGATTGTAGATAACAATAATAATTCTAAATAGTTAAGTCAATGTTTTTTATAGAAAGAGTTAAAATAAAAATGCTAGATTGTGTCACATTTCACTTATGAAAGTGACACTATTGAACCCTAATCATTAGGACATGGAATTTAAAGGTGTTTTTCCAGTGGTGTAAACAGTTTTCCTATTCAATTACCTTCACTCCGACCCTCCTTTTTCGTCAAATGAATAGTTTAGATACACATGTAAACTAGTTTCAAAAAAAAAAAAAACAGGAAAAAAACCATTTGTAGGAGAAAACTGAAGCTCAAATGGAAAATATAAATTTTGAACCTAAATGAAGTCTCAGACAAAAAAGTGTTGCCGATCTTCTTAACATGCATAAAGCAAGAGGTATATACATTCATCTCGCGCTGAAAAAGTGGTGTCAACAAAACAGTGTCAATAAAAGGGTCTCCATAAAACACAACCACCACCCAAACCAGCAGAAATACAACTGAGAAGTTCAAAAAAAAAAAAAAATCTAACAATAAACCAGGCGTTCAGTGGGGACTTCGTTCTGGGGCGTCTACATACATGCAGACAGCCAGCGCTGTTCAATGACTTACCCCCCGGCGGCATTGCGATCATTACGGGGTCGCTTATCAAGCTGCCTCGGCTGTTGGAGACGTTCACCTGGATGGTGTAGTTGGTGAAAGGAACCAAGCCATCAACGAGTATCCAGCGGTCGGTCTCTTCTCCACTATGCATGACGTGCGTGCCATTCAGAAGAGTGTAGTTATCATCCGCTGATTAAAAAAGAAAATTATTTACATGAGTACATATCTAAAGATTCTTCCCTGTCATGATCTGAATATTTTCTTAGCTTTCTAAAGAGGCTGCACTGGGAGTTCCCGTTGTGGTGCAGTGGAAACAAATCTGGCTAGGAACCATGAGGCTGAGGGTTCGGTCCCTGGCCTTGCTCAGTGGGTTAAGGATCTGGTGTTGCCGTGAGTTGTGGTGTAGGTCACAGACACGGCTCGGATCCCATGTTGCTGTGGCTGTGGTGTAAGCTGGCAGCTGTAGCTCCGATTTGACCCCTAGCCTGGGAACCTTCACATGCTTCGGATGCGGCCCTGAAAAGCAAAACGAAACAAAACAAAAAACGAAACAAATAAATAAGCAGCACTAAACAGAACTACATATCAATACTCTGAGCAGCATTACATGCGTTATTATCAACACGCATACTTTTATTTCACTATTTTGTGAACGAAATATTACCCAAGTTAATATTATGTTATGCTACTCTGATGTTATGTTCTCAGTACAGGGATTGAAATAACGGAACAGATATTCTAAGACAGTATGAAGCCAAGTCACAAGTATCATGCATATAAGTAAAAATACTCTGCAGATATATAAGTTGATTGTTTAATGGATATGTACAATTGTTGGAGGATTTTTTATTAATCCTTGAGTTTTCATTGATGTGCAGACTGGAAAGAAATCACACCCTTCTCCCCCAAAAGAAATGGCTCTGGATATAAAGAGTACATACAAATATACATGTCATAGATTTCACTAATCACCAGCGGGGTTATTTTCTGCTCATTTTGCTTGAGAGGTTAGGCTTTCTACTGAATGCCTCTTCAATTTAGAATTGGACAAAGTATCCTGAAAATATCCTGAAAAAGGTTGTGAATACGACTCCTTCCTTCCTTCATCCCTCCCTCCCTTTCCTTCCTTCCTCCCCTTCCTTCCTCCCTTCCTTCCTTCCTTTCTCTTTTTCTATTTACAGCTGCACCTGTGGCATATGATGTTCCCAGGCTAGAGCTTGAAATGGAGCTATACCTGGGGCCTACACAACAGCCACAGCAACACAGAATCCCTTAATCCACTGTACTGGGCTGGGGATCAAACCCACACCTCCACAGCAACCCGAGCTGCTGTAGTCAGATTCTTAATCCACTGTGCCATGGCAGGAACTCCTAGAAGATCTACTGTTTAACTAACTCTATGGGAAAATGCAGCAGCCACCTAGCTGTATAGAAGAATCATCTTCAATGGGGTGTCATGGGGACCCACCACTACCATTCTTCCAGAACTTTAGCAAACTCACTCTCAAATCTTAGCATGTCTAGGATATAGGAAAATACTGCTGGCTGATAACAGTGTTTTATCTTCCTCTTCTATGCAACTGGGTTACATTCAAGGTTAAGAACAGTTAGAAAATAGGCTTGAAATAAGAATAGGGCTACAACTGAAAACTATGTTGTAAGATTTATTCCACTTGTTATGTTAGATGCTTTCCTGAAAAGTTCCCAAGGGGAAAATTTCTCAAAATATTACTTTATTTAGTGAAATTCAGTTACACTTACTCTTAAAACACAGAAAAAAAGAATGATTAAGAAGAGTGATAATTAACTAGTTCCCACTTGTCTATTTTTGTTTTTATTGTCATTACTCTAGGAGGTGGATCTGAAAAGATATTGCTGTGGTTTATGTCAGAGAGAGTTTGGCCTCTGTTTTCCTCTAAGAGTTTTATAGCATACAGTCTTACACTTAGGTTTTAAAAGTTTTTGCACAGCAAAGGAAACCATAAAGAAAACAAAAAGACAGCCCACAGAATGGGAGAAATATTTGCAAATGAAGCAACCGACAAGGGATTAATCTCTAAAATATATGAACACCTCCTGTAGCTCAAGATAAAAAAAATAAAAATAAAAAATCAGAAGATATAAATAGACGTTTCTCCAAGGAAAACATATAGATGACCAAAAAAAACACATGAAAAGATGCTAAGCATCACTAATTATTAGACAAATGGAAATCAAAACTACTATGACATATTACCTTGCACTACCCAAAATGGCCGTCATCAAAAAGTCTACGATAACAAATGCTGGAAGGGGGTGTGGAGAAAAGGAAATCCTCCAACACTGTTGGTGGGAATGTACATTGATACAACCACTACGGAAAACGGTATGGAGGCGCCTCAAAAAACTAAAAATAGAACTACCGTACAATCCAGCAATCTAACTCCTGGGCATCTATCCAGAGAAAACCATAATTCAAAGAGATATATGCACCCCAATGTTCACTGCGGCACCATTTACAATCGCCAAGACATGGAAGGAACCTAAATGTCCATCAAAAGAAGAATGGATAAAGAAGATGTGTTACATATATACAATACAGTATTACTCAGCCATAAAAAAGAGTGAAATAATGCCATTTGCAGCAACATGGATGGACTTAGAAACTATCATATGAAGCGGTTAGTCAGACAGTGAAAGATAAACGTCATATGATATCACCTATATGTGGAATCTAAAAAATTATACAAATGAACTTATTTGCAGAGTAGAAACAGACTCACAGACTTTGGAAAACTTATGGTTACCAAAGGGGACAGGTGATGGGGGCAGGGATGGACTAGGGGTCTGGGGCTGGAGCGCGCACCTGGATGTATGTGGAATGACTGGCCAATGGGGGCCTGCTGTATAGTGCAGAGAACTCCACCCGGCATTCTGTGATAATCTGTGCTGGAAAAGAATCTGAGAGAGAACTGGATACGTGTACATATTTGACTGGGTCGCTCTGTTGTACAGCAGAAATTATCACAACCTTGTAAGTTAACTGCACTTCAAAAAAACTTAAAAAACAAAACAGAATGGGTGACATGGATTTATTTAAAACAGCCTTCTTCCTTTTTTGCCAAAACACTATTTACTGTACGTGCCTCTGATCTTTCCCACATAAATTCCACAAATATAGCAAGTGAATAAAAACACATGATTTTGGACTTCAAGGGCAAAGCAAGACCTCCGATACTGACATAACCTTTATGGATTAAATGTTTTAAAATGTAAAAGATGGGAGTTCTCTTGTGGCTCGGGTCACAGGCGTGGTGTGGGTCCAGTCCCTGGCCTGGGAATTTCCGCATGCCGCCAGCGTGGGCAATTAAAAAAAAAAGAAAAATGAAAAAAAAAAAAAAAAGATGGCCACATACGAAAAGTGATCTTGCATTGTACAGCAGACAAAATTTAAGAGATGGCAATTTTACACAATATTGTATTTTTACACTGTTTAGTAGCAGAGTATATCGCAAAAGGAAGAGCTGAAGTTTGGTGATGAGAGAGTTCTGGATTTGAGCTTATCCTTGCCATTCCTGAGTACTGTGTTCTTTGTAAGTTATTTAATATTTCCACACCTCAGCGTTTTCTTCTGGGCGCTGGGAATGATAATACTCCTTCAAGTATCATGTTATTAGGAAGGTTAAGTGAGATTTCTGTACAACAGATGTTCATTTACAGCAGCCTGGAATGCTGTTTCTGTTTGTAATCCATACCACTGATACATACTAAACAAATATTTAGGACTAGCAAATGATTAAGAATTATCTACATTGTATTTTACTTTCTCCATCACCTATCTGCTATATTCTCCCCTATCTCCACCCAACAATGTATTCCTAATCAAAATTCTAAGGTCTTTCAATTAATAAAACAACACTAAACTCAGTCACTACCACCAGACCATTTTCCATCACGGTGTACTTCAAACTCTAAAATTAATAAAGGTCAAATGATGAAAAGAGGAGCTCATATCTAGTTGTGAGAGTTCTCATAAAATATGGCTAAGGCAGATAAAAGCTTTAAAGATAAACAAAAATTTTGAAAAGATTTTATAAGAACTCAGGTTGGAGAGTTCAGCTGAGAATTTTATCGCTGCAAAATACAGAGGTATGTTAAGTGTTTCCCAGGAACAGAAGAAATCCTTAGTTCGTATAAGAATTTATTACTCTGAACTTGAAACTGGCATATCCAAAGGAGTGATGTTTCCAAAGAAAATAAATGGTACTTATGGGCTAAAACACGGGACTAATAACTTCTATTCAATTTTAGTAACATGATAAAGACATATTCATAGCTTAAGAATGGTTTAAAGTTCCCCAAATGAAAATAGACAACACAGCTATATACGTGTAACACATATTAACAGGAAGTTCTGAAACCTACCAAGAAACTGCTGATAATTTCCTAGTGCACTGAAAAGCTATTTCCAAATTATGCTATGCGGGCTTTCACAGGTACTTTACAACTGGTCAGCTTGATGACTGAGCTCCAGCAGCAGGCAGGGGGGAGACTTTGCTAGATGCCCATCCCAGTATGCCCTAAACCAGTTAGACACAGTTCTCGCACTCAGGAAACTGGGGTAAGATGAACACAAATCCCTTCTAACCACTGTCTGAGAAAACATTTTGTTGTCCACATCTGAAGATCTTCTCGCATTCCCATGAGGTCTAGCTCTTCAAAAGTCTCTTCAGCTATAGCTGAAACAACCATTACTACTGTTGCATGAGCAGCTGTAAAATTTCAAAAAGGTCAGCTTCCCCTATGACATGCCCTATTGCCTCTAACGCAGCATAGCTGTGTACATCTTACACAAGATGGCAGATTGCAAAACATCAATGAAAATTATAAAAATAAGCCAAGAGAATATATATGGTTTTACAACTTTCAAGTGGATACAATTATAAGCTCAAGGAGTTAACATCTAACATCTCTGATGATAATATTGGTGAGTTTTTTTTTTCCCCCTTGTATTTTGTTTGTTTGTCTGGGAAGCAAATTTCTAGCTGTAAAACAAACACTATTGCCAGCTTTGAAAATGGCATGGCAGGGGGAAATATATTAA
Source organism: Catagonus wagneri (assembly GCA_004024745.2). Taxonomy (NCBI): domain Eukaryota; kingdom Metazoa; phylum Chordata; class Mammalia; order Artiodactyla; family Tayassuidae; genus Catagonus; species Catagonus wagneri. Next base: position 9,080,331 of record PVHT020000061.1, read on the forward strand.
GTACCACTTTATTCTAAGTTTCCCAGATAACATTAATACATGGTAATTATACAATTAGTTGTAACATTAAGTCCTAGTTATAGAACAATGATTACTCGGTAATTATAAGAAGTATATAATTACTGAATAATTATGAGAAGTATGCAATTACATAACCATTTCGTTCGGCTCAAAAAAAAAAAAAAAGAACTTGTACATCTCCAGGATCCATGCAGCTGAGTGAGCCTAGTGTTCACTCGTCTCCATAAGCACACAGCTCAGTTCACAGACCTAGAGAAGTCGCACAGGATTTCAGCCCTCCATGAAGTTTAACAATCTCCAGCTTCAAAACCACGACTGGAGCTGGAGATTCCAGCTCTTCCTCTCCTTCATTCTCCCTGACCTCTCTTTCTGCCTTTGCACTTTACCGACTTGGGCTTCTAAATACTGGGGCGGGGTGGCATATTAAAAATGCAGATCTTCCAGTCCCCCCTCTTAAGAGGGTCATGATTTACCAATTTTCACTGCATCAGCTTTGTTTTCAGTGGGCTGGAAAATGCAGCCCTGTTGGTCCAGCCTCAAGCATCAAACTAGAAAATGCTAAAAGGATAAGCAGTTCCTATCACAGGTGACCAGTCCTGTCTGGTCAGCTCGGTGCCGAACCTATTTGTGAGTATAAGCGGACGGTGCCAGCCTGGTTAAGATTCTGTGTTCTCGATACACCACTCCCCATCACCCTGCTCCCAGGCACTGCGAGTTTGAACTGGAGGTCCCCTCATCCACCTTCCTTGGCTGTGGTCTGTGCATTCGGGCTTGAACTGGGGATTGCACTAAACTCTTTGCATGATGGGATTGTCTAGACCAGGATTCCAGAGCTCACCTAAGGCAAAATCTCCTGGGGTACTTCCTAGACATTCACACACCTGAATTCCACTCCACACCTACGGAAGGAGACTATCAGACAGTATTAGGAATCACAGAGTGATTCTTCTTGAGCACCCAAGACCGCTGATTTTGGGGTTATTTAATCCACATTCAAGGTGGTCTTCAAGTAATGATCAAAAATCATTTCCTTGGATACAGTCAGCAGTAACGAACCTGACTATATCCATGAGGTTGTGGGTTCGATCCCTAGTCCTGTTTGATGGGTTAAGGATCTGTTGTTCCCATGAGCTGTGGTGTAGGGTGCAGATCTGGCTTGGATCTGGCACTGCTGTGGCTGTGGTATAGGTTGGCAGCTGTAGCTCCAATTCGACCCCTAGCCTGGGAACTTCCATATGCTGTTGGTGTGGCCCTAAAAAGAAAAAAAAAATAATAATTTCCTTTACTTGCAAAAATAATTAGGTCACATTTGGTATCCTTATTTATTTATTCTTCTTTTTTGGCTGTCCTGTGGCATACGGAGATCCTGGGCCAGGAATCAGATCTGAGCCACAGTTGTGACCTACACCACAGCTGCAGGATCCTTAACCCACAGGGCCAGGCCAGGGATTGAACTTGTGTCCCAGTGCTCCAGAGACACCACTGATCCTGTTGGACCACAGCAGGAACTCCATCCTTATTAATGATGCATTTAGATTCTTCGAGTTTTCAGCTGTAAAATGTTTACTCTCAGCGAAATAATGCATCTTTAGAAAGTATAAAGCTAACTTTTCAATTAGACTATCTTTACAGACTACAAAAATCTAGTACAAGTGTAAGAAAATTTAAAACATACATAAAAATCATTTTTAAAATGAATAAAAAAGAACAAGAAAAGTAAAAGGATAAAGAAAGCTATGTCATGAAAACAGCAACCATAACAGAATGAGCTATACTAATATCAGATAAAATAGACTATACAACAAAAAGTGTTATTAGCGATAAAGCTGGACATTTAAAATGATAACAGGTTATTCCACTGGGAATATATGATATTTACGAACATATATGTACCTATATATTTCTGATTTTGATCACATTGCTTTTTTTTTACATGCAGTATGTAAAAAAAAAAAAGAATAAATATTACATTCCTGAGAATAATAACAAGAATTTCTCTTTTTTTTTTTTTTGGCCCTGCCCACACTGTGTGGAAGTTCCCGGGCCAGGGATCAAACCCACACCACAGCTGCAACCCCAGACACCATTGTCACAACCTCTCTATCCTTAACAGGCTGAGCTACCGGGAACTTCAAGAATTTCTGAATGAAGTGTCTCTCTCCATCTCTCTTTCTCCACTGAAGATGCAGGGGAAGATTTCTAAGTACATTAGCCAATCTCATGCATCAAAAGGGAAAAAAAAAATTTATATAGATCACATAATATTTTAAAGTAAACTCCTAGATGCTGTTTCAGGATATTCCACGCTCTGACGGATTCCCCAGAAGATTACTTCATTCAGTCCCGCTTTTCTACTTTATTTGGAAGAAAAAAGTGTTAAATGAAGAAACAATCAAAATAAGTCTCATACGCCCAACAGATTTCACACGTAAGGACATTTTCCTTCAGCTTCAAATTTGAAGACCTACTGAAATGTTAAAAACGTTTCCAAGGCTATCGGCTTACTCTTCCCAGTCTTACTTGCTGAGCAGTAGGATGGTTTCAATTTTCTATGCAGTTCATTTTTTAAGCAAAACCCCAATGTAAATAGATATTTGCATGTGTATGATTCAGAGATGTGTAAATGATGGCTGTTCTGGGAGTTTCCTCCCACAGGGCTTCTCTAGATTGAAGTGACATAAACGGGTATCCTTCCCCATTCTTGTTATAATCATTGTCACAAGAATTTTAATGCACCATATATTCCATAATTTTTTTTTTTCTCTGTGCTGTACTGCTCTGACCTTTTCAATATTCTATAATTTGACTGGCTGGCCATTTCAGTTCTCTCCTTTTTACAGCCTTATTAACTTGTGGGAAAGAGGTGAAATGAACAACCAATCAGAATACCTAATATTGCAAAGGTCAGCGTAGTCTTGTAAGTATCGTCACACACAGCAGACTGTATGCCAGGCATTAACATCCTGATATCTTATTCATGTGACAAAGATTGTAACAAGAACGGAAAATGGCACAACATGAATCCATTCTCCTGACAAAGATTATAATGCGGAATGACAGCGAACAAACCAAACCGGTTCTTGTTACCTTCTGAGGATTTTACATGTCAGACCTGGTCCTGTTGAAGTTCGCCTTTTTCTGAATCCAATTACACCTTCAGGTAGAGAAGATGTTAACTAATTTTCCTGCTTCTGGCTGGAAGGAGAAAATGCTCTACGTTTCCCGGTATTGGGGTCTCCCTTTCAGGGTTTTTAGGCTCACCTCAGCATGCTGCCAGTCCCCAAATCAAAAGACATCAGACTGCAGATCAGGGCCATGTGGCAACTACCATGTGCTATAATGTGGACTCAGAATTCCAGATCTCTTTAGACAGCATGCATTAATATTTGTTCCTTTTATTTCTTTCTAAGGGTATTATTTCAAATTATTATAGCCATGAAGCAAATGCACCCTCCAAACCTCATCATTCTAATAGAATTTACATCAACTCCGGTAGAAATCTGAGTGTATTTAAGTTTCATATAGAGGTAAAAGGATCTATTCCCTGTCTAAGCTTTTGCCAACATCAAAAACCTTTATAGATCTCTACCCTCATAGCTGGCTTCTTCACAGGACATTTCGAAAGAGCAAAAAATAAGCAGCCTGTGAAGCACTTAGGCCCCTGAGAAGGCCAGTGCTGTATTAATGCATCATGCTTTATCATGACTGTAATTACTCTAATGTGAGTTTTAATTAGGTGTCATCTAGTAAAAGCTGTACTTCTTTGATTCCTTTTTTAAAGTGGTCATTCTGCTGTTACAGCAATTGTAGTTCAAGGAATAAATATAGAGACTATTTCATCCATTCACCAAAAGGTGCTTCAGGCTCATTTGCCCTGAGTCTGTGCTCATACAAAAGCAATAAGAGTTCTATAAAGAGTGAGGATATATTTTGTTTTGTTCTGTTTTTATTTTTTTTTAATGTATGGGCAAAGGTATACCGAATATTGCATAATTACATATATATATATAATTTTTTTGGCCACACCCGTGGCACGCAGATGTTCTGAGGTCAGGGGTTGAACCCTTGCCGAGGCAGTGACCTGAGCCACCGCAGCAGCAATGCTGGATCCTGAGCCTACCAGGGCACCAGGGAATTGTCCCTTCAAATGTTTTAAAGACCATTTTTCAAAGGCCTTTAGAGCAGAGTTTCTTTTCATCCTGTTTGCTTGTGTACCACAGTTTCCTAAATTCTCTTATTAACAGCATCAAAGAATTTCATATACAAACAGTGAATACAGAGATTTATTATGATTATAGTAAATTAGGGAAGCATAGTGCGTTTTTACCAACTATGTTGCATTTTGTAAAGTCAGATTTCTACTTGTACTTATTTTTCTTTTCTCCATTTGGACAAAGTGATGTTTTTCCAAAAGAACAAACAATTGCCATTATGTCAACCAGCCAGGAGCTATTGGGGAAGATACGCTCCCACAGAAAGTGATCTCCAGCTTCCAACATAAACACTGGATGTGAGCTTGACTGATCCATTAGCAGAAGATGCTCTTTCCTCTTGGAGTTACAGCAGAGCCTGACTAACCACTTTGAGCCTCCAGTACCATTGATATCAGACGGAGAGCTTACCAGGCACGGACCACAGAAAAGAGCCTATCACCCATTCTTAATGAAATGCTTATCATCTTATTTTCAATTCTTAGATATACACATGCTTGAGAAAGATTTTCCATGAAAGGAAAGCATGTGTTTTTGGAGCTCAGTCCTTGGGTGAGAAATATGTCACATTTTGCTGGTGATTCTACCACCTTTACCAGATACAGACATAGAGCCATAAATTCCTGTACTAGTTATCTATTGCTGTGTCACAATATTAGCATAAACTGAGCAGCTCCAGACAACAAACACTTATCTCAGAGTCCTTGTGGGTCAAGAGTCTGGGAATAGCCTACTGGATCCTTTGCTCAGGGTCTCAAAGGACTCAATCAAGGTGGTGTCCTGGACTGAAGTCCCATTTCAAGGTTCTACTGGAGGATCTCCTCCAGCCTAGGTGGGTGTTGGCAGCATTCAGTTCTTTGCAGACTGTTGGAGCTGAGGGTCTTATTTCATTGCTGGCTATTGGCTGGAGGCTGTCCTAATTCGTTCCCATGTGGGCCTCCCTAACACGGCCGCCTGCTTCATCAAGGGAGAGAGTCTCCTGGCAAGACAGGTTACAATCTTATACACTGTTGTCCCACAACTAACATCCTGCCCCCTTGGCTATAGTCTATTGGTTAAAAACAAGCCACAGGTTTCAACTACAAGCAAGGGGAAGGGATTCTAAAGGGTGTGAGTACCAGGAGGAGGGGACAAATGGCTACCATCTTAGATTCTGCGTGTTACAGGTTCTAAGCTGCGGCTGTGAATCATCTTGATGGAAAGAGATTTAGGAATAAATTGTGAACGTTCAAAAAAATTTTTTTGTTTAGTACCACAAAATTGGCTTGCCAAAATACCTAACAACATGAAAACATTAGAACAAAAATAATAACATTACCGAAGTAGCTGAAGACCTTGACGCAAATGCAAACTACAAGGAACAAATGAATGGCCCTGACTTTGAAATCTCACAGATGAAGAAAGATGTGGAAGATTCATACTCATCATACAGCACAGTTCCTAGGGGAAGAAATATAAACCAAGGACTCCTCTCCAATATGAAAGGAAATAAACTCGAGTTGAGTCTTCAGAGACAGGGAGAGTGGCTGAGGCTGGCCACCCTGCTAACTTGTGCTGAGTTGGGGGAAGCAGCTACTGGTCCCAGGAGTAGGAGATTCATGTGAGTAAACAGAGGGGGTGCTGCCTCAAAGCACATTTAAGGGAACGTTAGAAGAGACAGAGAAACTAGATCCCCTAGAATTCTGCCAAATGCATCCAACCACATCATCTGTTTCCCTCTCATTCCCCCACCTCCACTTCAACCCTACAGATGAGGACATGAAGAGCAACACCCAGTTCTCCAGGTTTAGGTTGAGGGCAGACTAATCAGCACCAGAAAGAAAAGACGTAGGCCATGTTCAGAACAAACGAAAAGTCTGGACAGAGCTGCCCATGCTAAGCATAAGCAAGATGAATTTGAAGGAAGAATCACTAAAGATGTGTACATATCGTCCAAAGGAAAGAAAGGATCCCAACATACAACAGCGAATTAACCACACAGCTCCAGGGGACAACATGATACATATCCCCTATTAGCTGCAAAAGGATATTACGACACTCAAGAAACAAATAGGAAATTAGAAAAAAAGTCATGAAATATTTAATAAACAAGCTAGGAAAAGCAAGGAGTGGAATAGGAACAGCTAAAAGCTAAATCAATAGCGTGATAGAAAGACACGATCATCATGATCAGTGCGTTGGAAAAAAGATAAATTATATCAATAATATATCAGAAGAGGATATTAGAAACAAAATGATCAGAAATATAATTGTTATTTTTGGCAAATGAAAGAAGAGCTGAAGGTCATGTGGGCACTTGACCACAAGGCTGCTGGTTGGATCCTTCCATCTAGGAACCAAGAAGCAGAATGAAGCCAAGGTATGCATGGCTCAGGGTCAGTTAGGGTTACTTCTCCGCGTCTCTAGAATTGTTGAGAATGCAGAAGCAGAGCTGCAATTGCCCAGGGCTACTGAGTGGTGGTGCTGCTGCCCGTGGGGTGTCCTTGTGTACGTACCTCACCTGAGACAAGGCTTGTCTGCCTCAAGCTATACATAGTTCCTGTGCAAGTCTGAATCCATTGCTTTCCTGTCCACTTATTTCTTTATTTTTACTTTCGGCCATGCTTACAGCACGTGGGAGTACCCAGGCCAGGGATGGAACCTGCGCCACAGCAGCGACCAAAGCCGCTGCAGTGACAAGGCTAGACACTTAGTCAGCTGCACCGCAAGAGAACTCCTCTTGTCCAGTTTTTAACCTGCTCAGTCCCTTTACAGTGATTCATTTTTGCTGTAATTAACCAGATCCATTTATTTGGTTTGTTCCTAAGAAACTACTCATGAATTGAAAAAGTCTGAAAAGCTGTTTATCATTTCTTAACATCGGTTATTTATAGGTAGTAGGATCTTAGTGAATGCCATTTTTCCATATTACATGAATTTTTAAGTGAGCATGAATTTTTATGAAGTCAAGAGAAGCATAAGAGGGTTGAAGCATCTAAGGAAAATATTTAAATCGTATTTAAATTTATAAATAAATTACAATAAAACTAAGCATCCACAATCTACAGCCTACCGCCCAAATCTGGCTAGCAGCCTGTTTGCATAAATAAAGTTTTATCAGAACATAGACAGCTGCACCGCAAGAGTTATACTTCTAGGTATTCAGGTTACAACTATACAATTAAGTAGTTATGGTAGAGACCATGTTGTCTATAAAATCTAAAATGTTTCCTATGTGGCCCTGTACTAAAAAAGTTATCCACCTTCTGAATTAAACAAAGTGACAACCTCTTGAAAATGGTCTGTCTTCCTGAATAAAGAGAGCCATTTCCAATGTTTAGATTGATTTTCCTGACTAAACTCTCTTTAAAGAATTGAACAGGGTATTTTGGAAAGAACATTGTATTGGTGGAGTCCTATCTTACATCTCTGCACTGTACTGTCATTAATGCATTGCACGTTTTTCACTGTACAGTGCTTATCAATGCAAATTACTGAAAAGGGAAAAAAAAAGGTAGGAAGAACATATGTTAAACAAAGCAGCTAATTCCACATGCCCAGGAAGTTTGCAAATGGAAAATCAAGTTCTTTGCTTTGACTAGTGGTAGCCATTGTTCTAAAAGCTTAAGAAGAGTAACTAAAGACTATGGATGGACTGGGAGGGCATTATGCTAAGTGAAGTCAGAGAAAGACAAATGCTATATGATATCACTTATATGTGGAATGTAAAAAATACAACGAAATAGTGATTATAGCAAAAAAAAAAAAAAAAGAAGCAGACTCATAGAGAACAAACAAGTAGTTACCAGTTGTGGGGGAGGGACACCTTGGAGTGGGGAATATAAGATCAAACACTATTGGGTTTATAAGCTCAAGATGTATTGTACAACACGGGGAATATAGCCAATATTTTGTTATGACTGTAAATGGGAAGGAACCTTTAAAAATTGTATAAAAGTAAAAAAATTAAAAAGACTAAATTAAGAGTAATTAACGATTCCTTAGAAGAAAGAAGGATGGTTTACTACTTCCACTGCTTCTGAAAGACTTAACCTTCTAGAGTTATATTCCTTCCAGAGGTAATTTGCCAGACATGAAACACCCCCTTCCTACAAATCTTAATAAAAAAAAGTAAATGGCTAAATAAAGCTAAGATATTTGCTGAAAGAAGCAAATGTAGTGTTAATATTGCCTTGGAATTTATTTTAAAGAAACAGTCTGATTGCCTTTGTCTACATATAAGAAAATAAGTTACAAAATGGTTTAATCATGTCTACGCAAAAAATCTGGCTTAAGAACAAAGAACAGGTGGCTGGAGTGAGAGCAGGGGAACTGTAATGTGGTACCACGAGTCCCAAAATAAGCATTCAATACGTAAAGGATCATAAGATATAAATTTGTTTGTAAAGCAAAGAGAGTGTGATATATAATAGCTGCCCTCTTGAGCAACAACTTAATCAATTTTGTTCCCTAATTTAAAGTTGAACTGTTTTTCCCTTTTAAGGTACCCCAGATGGTGGCTTTCCAGCCTGGATGATTATAGAAATGAAAAGAACCAGCTCAAGTCCCTTCAAAGGTGTTTTATTCACCTTAATTTCTATCATTAACCACTTAGTGCGGTTCAGCTATAAAATAAGCACACGAAAAGAGGAAACATCTTTGCCATGACAAATAGTTAATCACTTACCTAGAGCAGTCTAAGAATACAGTTTATAGCCACCAACAGTATTGATGGTTTGCTTTTTAAATAAAGAATAAAGTCATTTTAAAACATGCTTCATCTCAAGGAAAATACTCAGAAATTCGAACAGTTTATTAAAGTTACATATTTTAAGTCTTTATCCTTTAATCCTTGCTCATTTTTTAGGCTTCCATTGTCAGCACACAAATGAAGATTATTATTTGCTTTTTAAACACATTCATAACTCATAGATGCCAATAATAATATTCAGTTCTTTGGGAGATGATCAGAAAGAAACCGGCTAAAAAGCAGACCTGGGGATCTCCAATCCATAATCAAATATCTAGATTGATTGTGTCACTTGCACTGCTATTGATTTCAATTCGAGTAGCTCACCCAAGGGAATAATAAAAATGTGGAATAAAACTGATTTATGAGAACAAAATAAATCCTTTTGTGAGTGGTAATGAATTGGTACTATTTAACCCTTTCAATCACAGAGTGAAAAAACTATTTATTTTTTAAGAATGCTGAGCCAGCCGAAAGAAGTCATATCAGAAATGCCAATACTGCCAAGTGCCATTACAAGATGTTGTAATGCTGGCAAAGAAATGTTGCCCTAAATTTGATGGAAGGCGTCATTTGACATACGACATACTTCTAGCTTTCCTGGGTCAACTTCTATGTGTCATCACAAATGATGGACCTGTAGATCCAAAGTATTAAGGAATCACGCAATAAATGTTTATTGTACTTATTTACATGATTTATAAGACAGCTGAGAAAAAAGAGTAAACAGGGTGGCAGATGAACTACACAAGTTTTTTTTTTTTCTATAATATCAATATTCTGTATTTTACTCAAAATTTACTCTATGACAGTTAAAGTGAGGATTCTCTGCAGGATCACAGGGAGATGCAAGGGGGAAAGATTTTAGCATAGTTAAGGCACAGACATGCATTAGCCTTCAAGAAAATTAAAGGACCTAGAAAAAAAGGAGATGATCTCCCTCTAAAACCAAGGCAACCGTCTGATTCTATCAACTGAGCCCATCAGCCAACCAGCTGATTTAAGGAGAGGAAAAACAGCTCATGTTCTTTGAAATCCAGTAGACAAAGCATTCCGAACAGTTGGGCATTGATTAACTTCTATCTTATCTGTTTTGCTGATGTCCTATACACATGCTAATCGCACACTGTCCAATATGGCAGCCACTACATACACGTGGTTACTGAGCACTGAAATGTGGCTAATATGGCTGGGGAAATGACTTTCTAATTTTGCTTAATTTTAAATAATTTAAATTTTAAAAGCTGATATTAGTCACTGGAAAAAATTCAAATAGGCTATTTTTTAAATGGAAAACGTTATGAAATCTAAATGCAGATGAATTGTTTCTGATAAAAGTTATTATCTAAGTTGAAGGGCCCCATAAGTATAAAATATACACACTGACTTAGAATAAAAAGGAAAATACACTATCTCATTTGAGATGTCTCTAAGATTTTGATAACATGTTGCAGTGATAATATTTGGGGGTAGATTAGTTCAAAAAGATATACTACTCCATTAGCTGTAGCTGTTTATTTTTACTCTTTTTTAATGTGCCTATTAGAAAATTTAAACTAACATATGTAGTTTACTTTATTATGCCTACCATACTGTGCTGCCCTGAAACGCTAAAGGGAAAATTAAAATGCAGGTCCATTTTCATCTTAAACCAATGGAAGAAATCCTTATTGTTCCAATATCAACCTACGCACAGAATGAAGGTGAAACTTTTATTCATAGAATGGACAGATTCTGTTTAATACATTGCACTGAATTCATAGCTCTAAGAAAGCTAATTTCACAACTACTTGGAAGGGACTTCTTTAACGGGTGAATTGATTTGTTATCAGCTCTGTCAATTTGGCTTGTACTGTCATGGTGTTTAATGAAAGTGTATGAAGGTAACTATTTATCCTCACTGGCATAAAAAGGCTTTTAAAAAAATTAATACATTTTACTATTTACAATGAAACATAATTTAATTTGGTTTGATGGCACCATAATTATTACAGCATAATAACTTTTTCTATATGATAACTTTGCACATATGCCATACAGAGTAAATCATTAAACAGGAAACAGACTGCAAATCAAAAAGATAATCAGAAACTCTATTATCTTAAAGGAATAAATTATTAGGGAAAAGTGAAAGTGAACTGCTGTAAGTTAAAGGGATTCAAGTCAAAGCAGGAGGATGATAAACAGGAATTGTAATTGGCTGAGCTTCTGAAAAAAGCTGAGGCTTGCTGCTCTTTTTCTTTTTCCTTTGTTTTTTAAGGGCCTTGCCTGCATATCCAAATTCCCAGGCTAGGGTTGGGATTGGAGCTGTATCTACTGGCCTACACCACAGCCATGGCAATGCTGTGTCTGCCACCTACACCATAACTCACAGCAATGCTGGATCCTCAACCCAATGAGTGAAAACAGGGATTGAACCCACATCCTTACGGATACTAGTCGGGTTCATTACCTCTGAGCCACAACAAGAACTCCTAAAGTCTGCTGTTTTCTAAAACCTTCCAATACTTTTGGTATAAGATGAAACATGTGACAAACTTTCTTCTCTTTTCTCTTGGCTACATTCATTCCTTCTGTACCTGACTGTAAAAGAAATACTTGTTCACTGTAAATTTTAAGATTATTATCAGACACTCTGGGGAGAAAAGCTAAAATTATTTAAAAACCTCGAGATAATCATTACCATGTTAATATTTTGATGTATTTAGATATGTATCCTTTTACATTTTTATGCATATACAAATACACGATAATTTACACTTGCAGAAATTTCTAATCCTCACTGTTCTGTAACTGAAACTAATCTATATTCCCTTATCAGTGAATATACTTCCACGTAATCTCTTTTTTTTTTTTAGGGCCACACCCACGGCATATAGAGGTTCCCAGGCTAGGGGACCAATTGGAGCCACAGCTGCCGGCCTATGCCACAGCCATAGCAATATCAGATCGGAGCCGTGTCTGTGACCTACACCACAGCTCAGGGCAATGCTGGATCCTTAACCCACTGAGCGAGGTCAGCGATCGAACCCGCAGCCTCACGGTTCCCAGTCGGTTTCGTTTCGGCTGTACCATGATGGGAACTCCTACACAATCTTTTTAATGAATTCACTACAATATGGTCAATGTGTAAAGTTGGACATTTCAGCATATCTTCCTCAACCTTTGTTATACAAATAAATTCTGCCAGAGGTCCTGAATAGACATTTCTCCAAAGAAGAGATGCAGATGGCCAACAAGAAATGAAAAAATGTTCATCATCACTGATTACTAGAGAAATGCAAATCAAAGCTACCACGAGATACCACCTCACACCAGTCAGAATGGCCATCATTAATAAGGTCACAAACAACAAATCCTGGAGAAAAGGTCACAAACAACAAATCCTAGAGAAAAGAGAACCCTCCTGCACTGTTGGTGGGAATATAAGCTGGTAAAACCACATGGAAAACAGTATGGAGGTACCTCAGAAAACTATACATAGAACTACCATATGACCCAGCAATCCCACTCTTGGGCATATATCCTGACAAAACTTCCCTTGAAAAAGACACTTGCACATGCATGTTCATTGCAGCACTATTCACATAGCCAACACATGTGCATTTTTTGATGGGGTTGTGCTTTTTTTGGTATTGAGCTGCAGGTGGTGTTTATTAATTTTGGAGATTAATCCCTTGTCACTTCGTTTGAAAATATTTTTTTCCCATTCTGTGGGTTATCTTTTTGTTTTGTTTAGGGTTTCCTTTGCTGTGCAGAAACTTTCAAGTTTAATTAGGTCCCATTTGTTTATTTTTGTTTTTATTGTCATTACTCTAGGAGGTGGATCTGAGAAGACATTGTTGTGGTTTATGTCAGAGAGAGTTTGGCCTCTGTTTTCCTCTAAGAGTTTTATAGTATCCGGTCTTATATTTAGGTCTTTAATCCATTTTGAATTTATTTTTGTGTATGGTGTTAGGGTGTATTCTAACTTGATTCTTTCACAGGTAGCTGTCCTGGTTTTCGCAGCACCACTTATTGAAGGGACAGTCTTTTCTCCATTGTATATTCTTGCCTCCTTTGTCATAGATTAATTGACTGTAGGTATGTGGTTTTAATTCTGGGCTCTCTATCCTGTTCCACTGATCTATGTTTCTGCTTTTGTGCCAGTACCATATGGTTTTGATGACTGTAATTTGGAGTATAGTCTTAAGTCAGGGAGCCTGATTCCTCCAGCTCCATTTTTCTTTTTCAGGATGGCTTTTGTTTGTGTTTCCATTTGTTTGTGTTTCCAAACAAATTTGAAAATATTTTGTTCTAGTTCTGTAAAAATGTCCTTAGTAATTTGATAGGGATTGATTGAATCTGTAGATTGCCTCAGGTAGAACAGTCATTTTGACAATATGATTCTTCCAATCCAAGAGCATGGTATGTCTTTCCATCTGTTTGTGTCCTCTTTGATTTCTTTAATCAGATTCTTATAGATTTAAGAGTATAGATTATAGATTTTGTCTTTTTAGGTAGGTTTATTCCTAGGTAGTTTATTTTTTTGATATGATGGCAAATGGGATTGTTTTGCTAATCTTTCTGACCTTTCATTGTTAGTATATAGAAATGCAGTTGATTTCTCTGTATTAATTTTGTATCCTGAGATTTTGCCAAGTTCACTGATGAGCTCTAACAGTTTCCTGGGAGCATCTTTAGGACTTTCTAGGTACAGTACCATGTCATCTGCAAACAGTGATAGTTTTACTTCTTCCTTTACAATTTGGATTCCTTTCAGGTCTTTTTTCTTCTCTGATTGCTGTGGCTAGGACTTCCAAAACAATGTTGAATAGTAGTGGCGAGAGTGGACATCCTTGTCTTGTTCCTGATCTCAGTGGATTTTCTTTCAGCTTTTCACCATTGATGATGTTAGCTGTGGGTTTTTCGTGTATGGCATTTATTATGTTTCCCTCTATGTCCACTTTCTGGAGGGTTTTATCATAAATGGTGCTGGATTTTCTCAAAAGCTTTTTCTGCATCTACTGAGGGGATCATATGGTTCTTATTCTTCAGTTTGTTAATATTGTGCATCATGCTGATTGATTTCTGGATACTGAAGAATCCTTGCATCCCTGGGATAAATCCCACTTGATCATGGTGTAAAATCCTTTTAATGTACTAATGGAGTCAGTTTGGTAATATTTTGTTGAGGATTTTTGCATCTATGTGACATGGGGCTCAGAACTCTCACTCCTATAGGTGAGTCTCTGTTACTTTTCAGTCTTTGGGATGCCCACCTGGCAGGTATGGGGTTGCCTATATATCACATAATCGCTCCTCCTACCACCTTGATGTGTCCTCCTCTTTGTTTTCTGGAGTACGACATCTTTTTTTGTAGTTTTCAGTCTAATTGGCTGTAGGTTGTTCAGCAGTTGATTGTAATTTTGTTGCTTTTATGAGAGAAGGTGAGCTCCAGTCCTTCTACCCACCATCTTAATCCTGTCCCAAGTGATTTTCTTATATAAGCTCACTTTAATCTTCTCAAATGAATTTTTGTAAACAACAATTAGTCAAGTAGTTTGGTTGTGGTTTACTTAAAATAATCATATCGCATGGGTTATATTTGTGATTGGAATTTAAATTAGAATTTTTCTTCTAAGTAAAAGCATCCATCCTATCTGTTAGAAAGTGTTAGTTATGTTAGCAACGTAACTAATTGGGCTAGACTCATGGAAATGTTCCTTAAATGTAAGGACTTTTCTATTTTCTGTCTTAAGGGGCTGGAAAAATTAACTCAGATTTTTATATGTTTAAAAGAAGTATTTATGAAAATCACACAAATGTGAAACCAACAATGATTTTTTAAAATGTTATAATAAACAGTCATAAAGGTATGATTGTGCTTGAATACAACCCTAATAAGAAACATGTCTTTATTAAAAAATAACAAGTTTGAGATATAAAATGCCTAATAAATGGAATCATAACATATTTATGGATAACAAATAATTTGAAAGTATAAATTCCTCATGAATTAATTTACAAGATAAAGAGTTCATTAAAAATATCAGTGGTATTTTTTAAACTCTGCTTAGTATTGAGCTGGAAGAATATACTTAAAGAGCTAAGATCTTTTAATAAAACTGAGTAATAAGCTGGAGGGAAAAGATGGGAAATTTACCTGTAAGATATGAGATATTTTTCTAAATATTTACCATATTGAAAGCATAGAGATTAAACCGTCATGGTGATGATTCCAAGATAACTAAAGGTATAGTAAACAGAAAGAATATGTACTCCATAAATAAACACCATCATGCATAAGAATTTAAATCTCTGATAAATTTTGCAAAATAATGCAAAATGTGTGTCTCAACTTTGGATAGAGAAAATGGTTTTAACAAAATAAACTGAAATTTCATTATAAAAAATTTAAAATACTATTTCCTAAACCTCATAAATACACTAAAAGGTACGTTGAATAAAACAGTTGACATTGTAATGGCTAATAATTATATTCATAATTTTTAGGCTACTACACAAACCAAACCTAGTTTTGAATGCCTAATATCTTCTGGCAAAGTGCATTAGCAAATAAGAAAGATAAAGAAATGATAAGCATATGGAAAATGTTTGAGCCTAATAGTACTAATAAAAAGAATGCAAAATAAAGCAAATTCATTTTTACCTGTGAAATTAATCCAAGTACAGCAAGATGAATATATTTGTATTCATCACATGTTAGGACATGTGAATTGCTGTGATTTCTCTTGAAAGCATTTTTCCAATGCATATCAAGTCTTAAAAAAGTCCCAACCTTAACTTTTTTTAGCAATGTTAATGATAAATGCAGAATTATATATTAATAATATTCTTTCTAATAGTAAAAATAATAAACTTAAATATCTAACAGTAAGGGAATGGCTAATGCATTTTGGTATTACAATACCAAATAGTGAAATGGTAATAATGGAATGCTAATACATTTTGGCATATCCATACTGGTATTACATATCCAACGAGAATGTCTTTTATGAGTACATTTTGTGTAACACAAGAAAGAGTTATTATAAGATGCTAAATGAATAAAGTAAGGTATAAGATGTGTTTGTAGTAAGGTCTCAAATATATTATTTATATACGTGTATACACCAACACCTATTCATACCCATACATTTATTTCCATAGGAAAAAAGACTGGGTGCTACATGAAAATGTAACCCATTTATAATTACTATGATTTTGACAAAAACATTTCTGGCAAAAGGTGTTCCAATCTAAGCCTGTGTCTACTAAATTTAAGCAATATTTATCTGCTATAAAAGCTGGAAAATACTGCCAATCCTTGCAGTTCTATGCCAAAGTCTTTAAAGCAGTCTACAGGATTCTGCATGATGTAGCCCCTGTCTAGCTTTTACGTCATTCTTTCCCTTAACCACTCTGTCCCAGATGCATTGGGCCTTCCTTGTTTCCCTCAGTTCACACCAAAATTTTATCCTCCACATAACCTTCACAAATGTCATTCCCTCTGGTGACCTCTTCCCTGTTTTCTCTGAGTTTGTGCCTAAATGTCATCTGTTAAAAAGTCTTCCCTGATCCTCCAATTGTATGAAGTCCCCATTATGCGATCTTGGTGACTTTTACTTTAATGCTTTTTAAAGTTTGCAATTTTATATTTTCATGTGATCATTGGGTTAATATCTATCTCCTGTTGTAAATCACAAGCCCCTTCAATGCAGGACAACCATTAAAGTAGACCATTTTGCTCCATTAAGACTAGACACGTGCCAATGGCATGAACAAAGTAATGAATAAGCAAATACCTAAATTTTATTTTATGATTTCAAATATTTGCTTCTCAGATGTAAAAGTTCTGGTATATCCCTAAAGGCATATGACTATACTAAAAATATATAAGATATACATGCAACACTATCTACAAAGAATCCAAATTCCTAGAGAACTATATAAAATCGGGGTGCTTTCTTAACTGGACTGCTAACATCTTTAGATTCTGTTTTTTTTTTTTTTAATTGAGTGAAGTAACTCACTGATCATAAGAACTTCACACAAAAAGTTGAAAAATAATAGTTCTCTGTGGGCTGTTCTTACTATACAGCATGATGAATTCAGAGTCCTATAGTAGTGCTTTCTGAGGGGCCAAAGCATAAGGTTTGTGATCCTTATGACTCTATATGACGACAAGGACCCATCATCACCCACAAGGGCTATTCCTAGACCCCCACAGGAGAAGCTCAGGAATACCAAGAGGAGATCCTGTATTACAGGACTGCGTCACAGAGGCTGGGGAGAACACTGGCCTAGAGGACTAGGTTGTTTTTTTTTTTTTTTTATTTCTCTATATAGTCCACTCTTCAGTTGATTGATTCAAAAACATCTATTGAGAGCCTCTGTATTCAAAATCCAGATACCTACGTATAACAGTTATACTTTCCATCAAAGAAATATCTAAAGACTGACTAACATTGTTACTTATTCAGCAAACACAGAATCCTTACCATGACAAAGCGCACAAAAGCCAATGCCCGACAGGTGTGTACTGATGGCATACAACCGTTGACTCAAATTATTATTCGTCTGCTCCATGGCTGGCATCCCCATGTGAACCTCACCATATGGGCACCAGAAACACCCAAGTCTGCCACGATATACGAGTTTGAAAATGGTTCGAGTTTTTTTAAAAAAAGCTTTACGCACTTTCCCCCTTTGAAAAGGGGAATTTTATTTTTTAAAAAGTATGTCAAGCCTTCCATTTGGGAGTGACCTGTGGATGACCCCCCTCCCCCGCCCCATTTTTGTAGTCTCCTTTCACAAGGAGGTGGAATGGAGAGACCCCTACATAAAGGCGATCTGCAGACTCTGAAACACGGCTTACACCCCAAGAGCACAGGAGTCCAGCACTCTCTCACGCCCGCCGCTGCGGGCTGCGCTCCCTGACTCTGCCTGCAGCCTGGGGCGAGAATTTGCATTTCATCACTACATCCTCTCCACATAGAGTTTGCACTTGTTCATTCTGTCAAGAAAATAGCCAATTAGATATGAGACACAAATTCAATAAACTGCTATGTGAGTGCTGAGAGCAGATGATTCCTTAAGTTTGATAAATTAATGCTTAAACTCTAATCCCCTGGAAGAATATGTCCTAATTATACATTTCTATAGCTTTATTGGCCGTGACATGATATACAATCAGAGGTGTCAATATATTCAGTGGCTATATGTTCTATCGCCCAGTGTCTGAAATGACATATATCTTATTAGGTGCCCAGTTGTATTTCCACCAACAGTGCAGCAATGATTTTTAATTCTATTTCCTGTGTGTTTATACCTGTGTGCATTGATACCCCTGGAAATGTGTTGGAACTTCATGCGAAAGCATATTAACTATAATTTTTTTTTTTTTGGAGAAATTTCCTTCCAAAAGAAACAGGGAGAAGGTAATTTTCTATATATCCTCTCACTGTTCTTCATATTGGTACTTGCCTTGAACAACCTTTTCCCACTGTCATCGCTCCTAGTATTTCTTGTGTTGATTTCAAACACCTGACAAGGTCAGGAAGAGAAAGATGTCCAGAGTTCTTGTCTACGGCCAAAAGGACTCCCTAACATGACACTTGTATAACTTCTTCTCTTTCTCTAAAATAAACTGTATGGTCAATAACTGCTTAATGTGAAAAAAAATAGTCTAATGTCTTTAAGCATCTGTGCTTGATGAGTATTTGCATATGAAGTACTATTGCCTCCTACTTTGGACTTGTGCTAAGTTTCAATTTTCATATATACTGGGTTTTTATTCAATAAATCGAGACAGAGCTAGACTTTCTCAGACCTTTCCTTCTAAAAATGTGGGGAATCAGGAAAAGGGGTCCTGAAAAGATGTGGGGGAGTGACAAGCCACATTACTAGGCTTATTCGGCTGGAAGGCAAACATCACACTACCTTTTCTCTGTGGCTTGTCTCTTCCACCCTGGAAACAGACTTTATAAGATCTCAGGGCGCTCACTCCTGCTGCCTGAACTTCTAACTCATTAAGAGGAAACAAATTCAAATTGCTTGAAGAGAAGCTGCCTCTTTTATCTTCCCACTGACTGACAAGCAGCTACAAAGTTCTCCAACAGGATTCCAAGTTGCAAGCTATACTGCATCACAGCAGCAATCCCCCCACCAGCGGCTTTTCCCTGGGGCCCCCCGAGTCAGATGCTCCGACTGTGCACACCTCCCTCCGCGAGGAAAAACAGACATCAGGGACCAGAAAACAAAGCTGTCCGTTTCCTGACCGCATTAGCCTTCCCGCGGACTTCTTGGAAATCGGAGGGGTCCCCATGTACCATTATTTTCTTTACCTTCCCAAGAAAACAAATGCTTCTCTTTCCCCCCACCCCCTGCCATTTTTCTAAAACATTATTCTGGGAGGAAAAGCATCTAGAGAATCAGATCGTGTGCAGAGGTCTCTGAATTTGTCTAGGTAACCTTGAAAGACGGACTGCATTTCCCTGGTTTTACGAGTTTTTTTTTTTTTTTAAGAGATTAATACTGTTTGAATAATGCTGACAGTCTAAAGTACTATTTCTGGTGACCAGCAGCTCCCAGAGAAGGTAAGCCTATTCTGAGTGCTGGTATTTTAAGGTAGTTAAAAATATGCATTCATCTTGCTGAAACCCAGCAGTGCTTAATTTCACTGGTGCAGTTTCAGTTTTCCTTTACTTTTGTTTCTATGTGGGAATGTGTGCCAAGGAGCAGACACTTGATACTGACGCCACTTATCAAAGGAGGACAACTGATGCTCTGAGACTGGGAAGGAGGTGGCAATCATATTTCTACTCCTACCTAGAAAAATCCTATTTCCTCTTTAAATCGCCCCACTCGCCTTCCACGCGTCACCGCTGCAGGGAAAACTTGACACCCTACTCCTGACGTTCTAACTTCAACAAACCAGAATCTTCTACTTGTCATTTCTTCCCCAACCACCTTCTTTACAACTGACTCCTAAATAGTCTCGTTTTGCTTCTCTGACCAATCCTGTTCAGTTTCCTTCTTTGGTTAGCAACATCCTCGGGGGCATTTTGTTTGTTTGATCACCACTGGCAATTACTAAAGAGAGGAATTTTTTTCTGAGAAGAAAAATTTACCATTATACTTGTCACCAAAACGTTTTCCTGAATAATCACTGAAACTGACATAAAGATGCTCTTTTAGCCTCCTACAGGCTTTGACCTCAGGGTTTCTGACCCAGCCTTCATATCTAGCCCTGCTAGGTGGAATCAGCTGTGATTAGTCCAAATTACTCTGTTTTGGAATTGTTGTCTTTCACCAGCTCTTTTAAAAAATGACTGCAAAAGTAACATATTTATGGCAGAAGATTTAAAAACTGTATGTAAAAAAGGAAAAAATGGGAAGATAAAACATTCTTAATAAAATAGCCCAGAGGTAACAACTACTGTGCGTGAGTATACATATATGTGATTTTTTTTCCAAATTTGTGATTTTTTTTAAAAATAGCCTTCAGAACTAATCAAGTTTTTTTTTTTCAGGCCTCCTGTTCTCACAAGCCAAGAAAGCATCTGATAAATGGTAATTTGATGATTTACCCTGCCTTTTTTTCCCTTCCTTCCCTCTTTCCTTTTCTTTCTCTTCATCTCTTCCTTTTAAAAGATTAACTCCTGGTTGAAGGGATCCACCCGGGGGGGGGGGAATCTCTTAAAATCTATTCCTTGCATCTTTTCTATGTTCAGAAAGAATTTTCAGGTTTCAATAAAACGATTCAATTTCACCAAAGTGAAATTCTTTTTTTTTTTTACCAAAATGATTCATCCTTTTACAAATGCTGAAGGATCACTTTATTTTCCTTCTTTTTCAGTAACCCACATTCCCTGTTTCTCAAATGAACACCTCTATTCTGTGCGGCAACGCAAAATAGGGGACTAGGAGAATGAGGCGTTTAAAGAGGAAAACTAAGCCACAATCCAGTTTTTCAGAGCAGGTGAGAGTTAAGGGTGCACAAAGCACTTGGCAATTAGTCACCCTGGTGCTCTGCCGAAGAAACTCAGACACAAAACCACCTGTCAAGTTATCCTGCAAGGAAGAGCACTTACTTCCCAGTTCGTTCAAAAGCAATCAAAAGGAAGAGTCAAACTATTTGCAGAGGACTCTGGCATAACTGCTTAAGAAAACAGCAGGACCTGGTGTTGTCTGCTGAGAAGAGGGTCAGTGTAAGGAACTGGAAGACTCCGTTTAGTAGTAAAGAGGCTGGCACCAGTGAAAATATGATAGGACTGCCGAAGATCTTCTTTTCTGTCTTGACAGTAGACGGTTTTAATTTTTTTTTTTTTTTGTCTTTTGTCCTTTTAGGGCCGCACCCACGGCATATGGAGGTTCCCAGGCTAGGGGTCTAATCGGAGCTGTAGCTGCCAGCCTACGCCAGAGTCACAGCAACGCCAAATCCGAGCCACGTCTATAACCTACACCACAGCTCACGGCAACGCCGGATCCTCAACCCACTGAGCAAGGCCAGGGATCGAACCTGCAACCTCATGGTTCCTAGTTGGATTAATTTCCATTGTGCCATGATGGGAACTCTGGTTTTCATATTTTGAATTGAAAATATTTTTGAAACTTAATAGAATAGTTACACAACCATAAATTCTCATCACCTGGTATTTTCACCTACCAGTAACATAAAAGATTGATAATTTAAAAAACAGTTTCACATAAGCCACATTATTATGACCTTCCTTGTCAGTTTTTTTAGTTTTTATTCTTAAATGTTTCTTTCATTTCTTTCACCTAAAAAGCCACACACTCAATATGTTTCATAAAGAACTTTCGTAAGCCCTTAACCTGTCATTAAAAATGTGAGTTAAGGAGTTCCCGTCATGGCTCAGTGGAAATGAATCTGACTAGTATCCATGAGGATGCAGGTTCGATCCCTGGCCTCGCTCAGTGGGTTAAGGATCCGGTGTTGCCCTGAGCTGTGGTGTAGGTCACAGATGTGGCTTGATTCCCGCCTTGCTGTGACTGTGGCGTAGGTAGCTGTAGCTCTGATTCGACCCCTAACCTGGGAACCTCCATATGCCACGGGTACAGTCCTAAAAAGACCAAAAAAAAAAAAAAAAAAAAGAGGTAAGTTAATTCATATATGTGATGAGAAAACCACCCTGGAGATGGTGTGAACCGATCCCAGGGAGCTGGCCGTTCACCTGAGCAAGACGAGTGAATGTTCTGGGAACCATTCAGCACGCACTTACTCCAGGTCAGTAAGTAGCACTTTCAAACCCAAGGGGAAAAAAAGCTAATTTGTGTCATCTGGTCCTCATAATTAAATAGATGTTTCAAATCGGGCAGCAGCCCATGAAACTAAGTGCTGATCCTTACTTTTACGGTAGACATTTTGAAAAAGCAGAAAATACGTCCTCGCATATCCCAGGGCTGGTTGGCCAAGCTGTTAGCTGTTGCCCTCTGCATGTGTCTGTGCTCGCTCTGTCATTCGCTCGCTGTTTTCACATTCACGTTACTCTAGGCCATCGCGGAAGCAGAGAGTAAGGCCCAGTGTTTCCAGATTCTTCCCCCAAAGAGCTCTGTTCCACT
>PVHT020000061.1:9107860-9158269 GCA_004024745.2 Catagonus wagneri
CTTTGAACATATTTCTTCAAAGAATCTCTTTTAGCTGTGAAGTAAACTATTTTGACAGTAGCATCTTGTATGAATACCTCATTTTGTCAGCAGGATCAAAGCGTACCTCATGTTTTCTTCCTCCTGCTGTTAAAGCTTAGAATTTGAGCGCCTGACCAAGGCAGTTTGTGATTTCCAGAATATGTGCATCAGCTCACACTGTGATTGTGCCTACGGCTGGGCAGATCCACAGACTATTTCTAGGATTGCTTAAAAACAATTTTTTAAAAAAAAATGTGATTGCAAAAGAGAAGAAATACATCAGGTCTGTTTTCATAAGCTCCTGACTGGAGTGATAGACTGCTGGGCTTTGTCAAAGATCACACCAATTTCCCTCTCTCTCTCTTTCACACATACACACACACACACAAGCACACACGAGTTCTCCGAGCTGTATTGCTACCAGGTATGTAAAAATGGCACCGTGCCAGACATCAAGTGCTGGATGTAACTGAGTGACTCTGTTCTGAAAATATAACCACCAAAAAGTTGAAATGTCATCAGTCTAGTGTCAAGGAAGCTGTGCAGAAAAGAACAAAAAAGAAATTATTTGAAGAAGACTCTGAAACAAATACAATTATTCACTGCCCATGAGTCAGAAAGATTTTAAAAGCTGAAGAAGTAAAATGACTCAAGAGACCAGAGGAAGATGAAGTTGGAAAGAAAATGGAAAGGGGAACAGGATATGTTGGCATCTTTTAATAACTGGCTTAAATTTGTTAACTAATCACCACAAACTCATAAGCATCTCTCTTAAACACTTGATCTTTTCAGCCTTATTGAATATGTTGATAATTTTGACCTTATTCCTAAAGTACACGCTCACAGGAAGGTGGTCAAACATGAAATCCTGAGGCAGGCAAATATTCTCAATTATGAAGCCTTCATTTGTTAGGACAAATATACTTTCCCAATTATGACAATAAATGTGGAAAAGACAGAGTGTTAATTTTTAATAAATTTGAGGTCAGAACATATTTTATTTTCATTGGAGAAAGGCTACGGGATTCTTTAGATCCATAACTCTGACTCATTTTTCTTCAGTCTAATAGCAATGTACAAAAAATGATAAACTTGACTGCAAAAATATTAATTCATTTTAATATTTCATAAAAAATGTAATTGGTTTCATTTTTCCTATGTATATAGTTCAAATTATTGCACAGAAAATGATTTTAAAGGGTTCCAAGTAAAATGAGACTCAAAAAGTTGAAGAAGTAAGGACAAATCCAGATAATTATTATTTTAAATGTCTGGTTAATTCAAAATAAATATATTTTTAAAATTTTCATATGTATCTGGATAAACACTTCGGTACTTTTACTCTATATTAAATTTGTCAGTTGTACCGTTTGACTCTAATGTTTTCCTTTTTTTTTAAATGTACCTTTTTGTCTATCTACTTTCCCTTAAAAAATGTTAAGAAAAAGGCATTCTGGAAGATTGGCTTGGCTTTCACCTGGAAACCTCCCTTGACAAAGAAAAAAAATATTTGAGAAGAAATATGCAAATGCGAACATACAATATTTGAATAAAAATCTTCATCCTTAATAAAACTCTTACCATGTACCAGTAACCTCCATATAAACATTTCATTTAAATTTTCACAGCAACCCCTTGTAAAGCAGGCATTATTTTTCCTTCTCTAATAGTGGAGAAATTTAAGTTTTCATAGACTGAGAATGTTTTCCAAGGAGGCGTGGGAAATAATAGGCTTAGGATAGATTTCCCATTTGGGACTTTTTTTTTTTCGACAATAACACTTATTGCTGTTATAATTTAGATGTTTTAAGTAATACAGTTTAGTTGTTTCTTTATAAAAAAAAAAAAACTGTGAAAGGGTGAGCATGTGTGTCTGGACATGTTTATCTGTAAAGGCATGCCATCACCAGGAAACCAAGGCAGCTTTTTAGCCACATCACACAGCAGTGACCTATAGTTTCACACTTCATCCTTAATAGGGTCCTTGGAGAACTGAATCCAATGAATGTTCCAAGGCCAAACACAGTCATAAAATTTACCACCTTGGATTCTACCAGTGTTAATCTAACATTGGCTAAGAAAAAAAAAAGCAAAGTAATTTTCCTATTGACAAATTCATGGCATTCTTTATAGAAACACAAAATGTGAAAGGTTTCTTTCCAATTCTCAACAATATAATTGAAAAAAAAGGAATGCATTGAAAAAGTTCTTCCCTGCTGCATTTTCTGTTAATTCTTTTCATTATTTCAACCATGTATGAAAATTCAATTACTGGATTTAATTTGAAAATGCATATTAGCAACTTAAAATTAGGATCAAAGTCACTATAAGTAGTTTTTTTTTTACACTGGAATGTCTTTAAAAGCCAAATACTTTGTGTAAATGGACAAGAACTGAACAAGCCACATGGAAATCTTTTTTTTTTCCTTTCAGATGGTTTACAGCAATTTCTTCTGAATCACAAATAACAGGAAATATATATTGAGTGAATACTACATTAAAATGTTAAAAATATACAACCTATGCATTTTTATTTTTAAATATTCTATTTTATCAAATTTGTCCTTTTTTTACTTTTTTTTTTTTTCAGGACTGCACCTGTGGCATATGGAGTTTCCAAGGCTAATGGTCGAATCAGAGCTATAGCTACCAGCCTACACCACAGCAACCTGGGATCAGAGCCGCATTTTTTTGTTTGATTATATAAGCAACCTGGAAAATTCTGAGGGTGAATCAGACCACATCTGAGATTACAGGGCATATTCATCATAGGAAATACTGAGTAGTATTTCCCAGTGTGCAGGAAAAAGAATGACATTAAATATGTAAGAGATGTAAAACAAACAGGCTCCTCTTTCTAAAAACCAAGAGTTACCATTCAGCAATGCTGTTAGGTGAACAAAAAAACCTGACTCTTCAGAAAATTTAGTTTTGATTTCTACCAGGAAAAGATTTTAAAATAGGAATCATACATATTTTTGTTTCAATGAAATATTTGCTATAACATTGTGCCTTAAAGAATATTTTTAAGTAAGATATTATACATATATGTATATGTGTGTGTGTGTGTGTGTGTATATATATATATATATATCACACACACAATTTGGTTGAATTTTATTGAATAATCTGGCTTTTAAGATTTATAGATTTTTTATATCAAGGACACGTTAAAAGAACCATCAACAAAAAGAGATGCATCTTTGATATCCTTCATGATTGTGACAGATATCCAGGGCTATCAAAAATACTCAAATAGGTAATCCCTTAAGGGCAGGGCAGGTGTTATAATTGGTTAAAAAAATATATACTTAGATATGTATTTTCAAATCAGTTGAAGACCATGGGTTTTAACTTCTTGGAAGCACAGTTGACTTGTTCTAAATAAAGACATTGTTATTCAATCCCAGTGATTAGAGATGGATCATTGACTTGGGGAAAGTGTTTGCATACTGAGCACAGGATAAAGAAATGTACCAAGGGGAGAAAATAACCCTGTACTTTAAGTCAGGACTGCGTCTGGAAAGTGCAAGGCTGTGGGAGAGTAGGGTACTACAATCCATTTCTATTTCCCCTTCCCATCTGGGCCTTGTGGCATTTGATTTCTTATGGTCAATTATCGTCCATTATCTACTCAAGACTTGGACACGTAACCATGTCTCCCCTGTTTAAAGTAACCAGAACATCAGGAGACAGAGTGGGACCCAGTTTAGTAGCCAGAACCACGATCTGTAGTTTTGAAAAAGTCTCAGTTTCAAGCTCATGGGGCACGTTCTTTTGTTTCTCGTTCCCTTTTTTTTTTCTGAATGGAGAAGAAAGGCTGGCCTACTGCCATTCCTGCTTTTAAGAGTAAGTAACCATCAGAAGGGGTCTAGGCTATAAAAATACTTAATGGCAATAAAGACTGCAGCTCAGCTCCACTGATAGATGATGTGAGCAGCTTGGAAAGCCACCAATCTCTGAAGCGAAATGGGAGGTGTGATCAAAAATAAGGAAGCAAAATTAAATGGTAGAGCTGTTTTTCAAGGTAATATTTATACAATACACTCTTCAATGAAGACAGAGTGCATTAAAATGATAGTGCATTAGCAAAGATTGCCAAAAAATATCTAAAACTAATGAGTTCTTCCCTTAAGAGAAGCTAAATCTAATTAATCAAGAAACACGCACAAGAGTAAAATGTGATGTTTTGAAACTAAAGAATGTCATGCTGGTCTAGGACAATTATGTACAATTAACTGGGTTTTTAAAATTATACCAGTAATAAAAAGCACAATTTTGTCAATCTTTTAACTACTAATGAAATATAGATATACATTACAGATTTCTGAAATGTGGATATCAAATGCACATATGAATGTAATTTTAAATACTGTTCTTATGAACATATCACAGTAATGAAATTAAAATATTTTATTTTAATAGATGAGGCAAACTCAACCATTTAATTGATTAACATACTTGCTGGAGAGCAGTGTTGCCATATTGTGGCAGTCATGAGCTTTCAATTATTTTCACTTTTTAACCATCAACCTACTTAATTGTCTAGTTCATTATGAGAAAGAAAAATACCCACCTTAGATATATCTCTAAATTAGGCAAAACTGTATGTATGCCTGCTCACCAGGTCAACGGACCCTTTGAAATTTCAGTAAAATGCAGCTTCTGTCCTTCACTAGACCTATGTGCAGTCTTGAAATTTATGTTGAGTATAAAATCCTACTAAGCCTTAAGTGAAATTTTATAAAAAGAAGATCTCCCATCCTACCTGAAAGACTAGCTGTGCAGAGAGTGTCACCACCACTTACTTCTTCCTTGATATTCACTGCCATCTGACATTTAATACATTCTGAGCATGTAAATTCACATACTCACCAGTGGGCCCAGAGTGCAACCTTTGGCCGTGCAAGCCTGGACTCTGAAGGAATGCAAGCTCCAAGGAGCAAATCCATAAGCTTGATAGCTGAGTTCTGAGGAACTGTGAATTAATATACCATCTAGGTAGAGTCCGTAACTTGTGATAACACCTGAGAAGATAGTTAATTGGCTTTTAGTAGGATGGATGGACAACAGCAAAGAATGTCTTAAAGGAAGCAAGCACTTCCTTTTTGAAAATTTTTACTTATTTATTTTTTGGAAGCAAACGCTTCTTGGCATGATTTCTAATTTTGTGGAATCGCAGTATCTCCCTTTGTCTAAACCCTTTCTCTTCCCAAAGGATAAAACAAGCTTTAAACTCTTGAAGAGCAAATTGTTAGCTACGTATAGAAACGCAAGAGTCCCGGTACAGGAATCTTTTCTGTTTCATCACACTACTTGCTGTCATTGGTGTTCCACATCAAAAATGAAAAAATTAAGTACATTCATCATTTGCATTGCTTTCTAGAAGGATATCCTAATAGATGTGCCCAGGAGGTACAATGACCTTATTTATTAATGCGTCATGGGTGACTCAGGGTGTGTCGGGCACCTTTCCAAGTGCCTGATGTGTATGAACTCTTTTTTAACCTCTCCTCACAGCACTAGTGTATAGAGGCAATGTTATTATCACCATTTCATAGATGAGGAAATTTCAGGCACAGAGAGATTAGGTAACTTGCCCACGGTCACAAAGCTGTCAAGTGTTGGAGTCAGGATTCGAATCTAGACAGTGGGGCCCCAGAGCCCATATTCTCCACCACGACATTGAAACACGTAAACATAAAGCCTGTGTAAACTGTACAGATTACATTCATGAGACACTCATGAATGTGTTAGAGAAACTACGATTTGTTGGGGTTAATGATCATTTAAAATTTATTTCAGAAGAAAAGCTATGTGTAATTCCATGAAATCAACTAACAGATTGGAAAGACTGGCCACTGGGTAGAATCCTTTGATATCTCCCATCCAAACACACATGAAAAGGAAGTTATGGAATCTCTGTCCACTGGAAATACAGCAGTCCCATATTCATTAAACACTATACTGTAGGAAACAAAACTTTGCTTACATGATAAATTAGAACCTCTTTCAAAATAAAATTAATTTCACAGTGGCCTCCTGGGTGTGTCCTTGAGGAATTATTTTAAATGTTCCTCTGGGAGATAATCTTCGCCAAGGACAGAAGTTGGGTGTCTCTCCACTAGCACACAGTACATCTCTGTCAGAGCACTGTCGGCTTCTCATTATTTTTATTATTGTTATCATTATCATTAGTCCTTGTGTAATTGTCTGGTATCCCCAATGGGCTATAGGACCACCAAGGCAACCTCAGCTCTTCCTCACCTGTGAATTTCCAGAGCTTAGCACTATGCGTAAGACATAGTAGGCAATTAAAAATATTGACTGCATGATTAACATAAGGCAGCACAGTAATAATATCAGCATCTAATACAGAGTGAAAATTCAAGACTACAGGAAAAAGCAATGCAGAGGTGCCTGAAATAAGGCAAGAGGTTTGCTAAAAAAAAAAAAAAATGATAATATAGAGTAGCTCAGAAACAGAATATGTGGAGAAGGAATGAGTTTTGAAATAAAAGATTCTAGCAAAAGTAAAGGTCATCAAGGGAGTTCCTAAAAGCTGGCTTCCTGGAGGCCTGACCCTCAGCCTTACGATCAGCAGATCTGGTCTTGCTAACGTCCTGAAAGTAGATCAGACCTTGACCCACCTTCATAGCATCACTCAGGAAATCGTAACACCAGAGAACTTCCCAAGTGTCCCTCCCTCCTGGGAAGGGGTGCCTCACTTCTAGAACTTGTGCGTGAGGGTCTAGCAGCACCATCATCTGTGAACTTACAGAATGCTCTGATGCTATCACAATACTCCTCACAAGTTTACTGCTGATTAAGAAATCAGTTTACAGCAAAGGAAACAGGAAGTGAGCAAACACCATGGAAGTTCCTCATCTTACAATATATGTCCTCAACCCCTAGCCTGAGAGATTGCTCCTGGAGCCTACGTTATGACCCAAGCTGAGTGATAACACCCTGTGAACTTGGGGTTCCTTTGGGATGCTACATCTGCTTTGCTAGGGACCAATATCTGAGGCTTGTTTTTCAATAGTGAGAAAATGCAGGAATCGAGAGAAAGTGGTTAGCGTGTTTCCTGTCGCCATCACGCTTAATACACTACACAGGCTATTTGTGCTTTCTCTGCCACAGAGAGGAACGCTTTTATCATGCATTATCACCATGGTGGTACTACATTAGAAACCAAGGATGTTACCTGGAAATTTGGGATCCTCATGAAACTCTGCCAACAGGCAACGAAAAAGCTACTATGTGGAAGGAAGAACTAGCTTCCTTCCACATGCTGACACCATGGACTTTCTGAAGGGCATCCCTTTATTGGACCAGGCCTGATCATGTAAGTAGTAATATAGCAACCCAAGCCACGACCACTAAGGACACAGACGTTTTAGTAATAAAAGTTTGGTTGCCTCGCTAAGTCAAGAATCCCAAACAGATGAGCTACAGCCTGAGAGCAAAGAGGACAAGTTGTAATATCAACTGTGGCCTTAACCAGTTATAGAAACAAGAATTGTAGATTTTATTTTTTATTTCTTATTACATAGATATTTGTATATCATAACCCCTTGTCCTTATTGATTTTATAAAGAAAGTTAGTGGGTGTTTACAGTTTAGTTTTTCAGTTGTAGGATATCCAAGTGGGTTGTATCTAAGCTAAAAAGGGAATTGATGCTATCCAGATAGGAATATAGTGACAGAGGGTCAGATCATCTTCATTTGCCCAGGGTGTAGTAGCATCTTTTGGGGTGGAAGCATGCAGTGATTACTGTCAGCAGAGGAAGGAACGCAGGATAGAAGAGTGGGCATGGATGCTGAGTACCTAAGCTGTTCTTTCATCCAAGTCATCTCATCCTAGTCCCAAATGCACACTTCTACGGTCTGCTCTGTTTCATCCACCTGACTCTAGCAAGTCAACCCCTAGAAAGTTCTGCTGAGAAACTAGATTCGCAAGACATTTGGAACTATGGATAAAGAAATAATAGTTACTAAGAGCAAGGCTCAGAGTAAGATGAATACATCGCAAATGAGCTGAGCATGAAATTAGGTGAGGTTTGTGACAGTTAACTGCTCAGACAATTTTTTAGTATCTAGGATGCATTTAGAATTGACAAGTGGATGGGACTGAAGCTTAATCTCGGTGCTGGTGAGAGCATCCAAACAAAACACACACACACACACACGCACGCACGCAGAGTTACCCAGCATTCTACAGGGGACCAATATTTGACAGTATTTGTAGGAAGGGCTAAAAGATCAACCATAGAACCAAAGTAGCAGCATACACCAGATAAGTGCGGTCTGCAATCTCAGTCATTTCGGACACTCTCCTCTTCTTCATCCACCAACTCCATCCTGAGTCCTGTAGACCTACATTCTAAATACTGCCCCATCTCCCAATCTGTGGCCATCTAATCCATTCTGGCATCATCTCACACCTGAGAATAATAGCCACCTAAGTGTTTTGATGCATTATTCATGCACCCATACAATTCATTCTTCTCAATACAGTCAGAGGGACATTTTCCAAACACCTATCTGATCACATCATAATTGATCATACGTAATCAGTGGTCAATTAGGTCTTCACCGAGGACTAGCGAGATGAGTTCCCTATATGAGCACCAGGAAGTGGGGGTCAATGTGAGCCTGTTGTGAGGATGAAATACACTAGCACTCTTAACCTCTCTGGTTTTTCTGCCTGTTGGTCCAGGTCTTACCAGCCAATCACCAGATCACAGGGTCAGGCCAAAGTGGTATACTATTGTGGCCTGGTGCTGGTGTCCATATGTGTCCCCCCAAAGAGCCTAAGACAAGGTATTTCCTCTGATATAGTTTGGACGAGGCCGTTAACCATAAAATCTTGAGTTAAAGACATACAATCAAACTTCCCGGTAAATTTGTGATCAATTAGAGCTATCATTTGAAAAGAACACTATTTCTTATCAAGATAGGCCAGCAGATTTCATAACCTCTTTTGTTTTAGCAAATGTTTTGATATAAATAGAATCAGTATGATATGAAACACTGTACAATTCAGTTCCAAAAACATACCTTAATAAGTAGTAAGTCTAAAATATATATTAACACCACAGTTTTTATTAACCTTAGATGCCCAAAGTAGGTTACAAAAACAAATGAATACAATCTTGTGGATGTTTTAAATGAAGCTTAAGAAGACACTTTCCTTCTCTAACTTGATTTTAGGACATGTACGTATAGTCTTGAGAAAAACAAAAGGCTAAATTCTTAAAATGCCATGTATATTTTTGAAATTATGAAACACTTTAGTATTAAAAAATCTACTGAACACTTACTTTGAGTCAGACAACAGGTTGCATGCTTTATATGAACTATTTCTGATCTTTGATAACACCAAGAAATTAGAACTGTTATTTGCTGTGTTATGGAGATGAGGGAGTACCGTCTTGGAGGGGCTAAACTATTTCCCAAGGTCATAAAGGATAAATTCAGGGGTGGGACCTGGCAATCTCACTGCACCATGGCCACTACTTCTGTTATCCATTTTCAGCCTAATTTTCTCTTCTAAAATATGTAGGAGTTCCACTCAGATTAAGAAATGTTGAACATGCTCTGGCCCTAAAAGCTATTAGGATGAACCTAATGAAAGATTAACATATATTTACTGAAAGTCAGTTGCCTAAAAGGTACTATGCTTGGTGCTTTGGAAGACAAAAAGAGTAAGAAAGAGTATCTACCTTTAGGGAAATAAGCAAAAGGTTAAACACAGGTCTGATTAAATAACAGTCCAAGAGTTAGATGAGTGATAAGCTCCACAAAATCTTTGTGCCCAACAAAGATTTAGATAGTAAGTAGAGAAGGTTCTAGCAGGAAACAAATCACTCTGGCTAAAATGAGTCCTAAAAGCTTTTTAGAGAAACCAGGTGTTCCATGCAAGGCAGCTGGGTCGTCCATAGGCTCTTCCATAAATGTTAAATTGCAAAAGGCAATGACTCAGGAAGATGTTCCTGGCAGTGGAATGACAAATACCAATGTGTGGAAGCAAGAAAGTATAAGGTAAACATATGTAGAATACAGTAGTACTTCTGGTATTGTTGTTGTAATTGGTTAAAGTCTAATAGAAGATAAACATTCAAAGGGAAGTTGAGCATTGAAGGCCCTGCCAAGGAGATGGGATTTTATGATGCATGGGAGAACCACTGATGTTTTTAAATACTGACTAGGGACATAATGAAAGTTTAGAAAAATTAATACAGAATGACAGATATAACAGACCAGCACAGGGCAGACCATGGAGGGAGGGAGAAGAGGGACAGCAGAGAGTATCAACAAGAAAAATAAATTGTAAAGCCACGTTTTCCTAACAGTGACTAGCTGTTACCCAGGCAGGTTGTGGGAATGTCACATTTCAGCAGTAGTGGTGTCATTATGTTCTAAGAACAAAACATCTTTAGCACTTTAATATACAGCTGACCTTTGAACAACACAGGTGTTGGTCCACTTATACATGGGCTGTTTTTAATAAATACAGTGTGAAACAACCTGAGGGTGGTTGAATCCAGAGAAGCAGAACTCCAGATAGGGTGGGCAGATTGTGGGGATTTCAGCATCTCTGGATCTTGGTATCTGCAGTGGGTTCTAGACCTAATCCCCACAGATACCGAGGGAGGATTGAATGTGGATTTTCTACTGCAAGGGAGTTGGCACCCCATCTCCCTGGTAATGTTCAAGGGTCAACTGTACTTCCTCTTCTTTAATAAAACACACATGGGAGTTCCCATAGTGGCTCTGCGGAAACGAATCCGACTAGTAACCATGAATTTGCGGGTTTGATCCCTGGCCTCACTCAGTGGGCTAAGGATCTGGCATTGCCATGAGCTGCGGTATAGGTCACAGATGTGGCTCGGGTCTGACTTGGATCTGGCGTTGCTGTGGCTGTGACGTAGGCTGGTGGCTACAGTTCCAATTCCACCGCTAGCCTGGGAACTTCCATGTGGCATGGGTGTGGCTCTAAAAAGAAAAAAAAGGTACTTAGGACTGGGATGTGTTATACTAAATTTGATATAACAATGTCACTAGTCAGAAGAGAGAATTGACTGAAGTAGGAGAGATGGACTGGGAAATTCCCAACGAAAAACTCATAAAAATCTGCTAACGAAGTACCAACTAGCCTTTATACTAATGGTTTAAAAAAGGGATTGTTTTTTAATCGGAAGATTAAAAAAGACAGTCACGCCTGTGTTTGGGGTCTTTTCTGTATCAGCGTCACAATCTAATTGTGATAGCTTTGGAAGACGTTGCCGCTGGAGGGAACCGTTCAAAGCAGACCTGGGCTCTCTCTGTGCATTATTTCTTACAACTGCATGTAAATCTATGATTATCTGGAAGTAAAATTTAATTTTTAATTAAAATGCAAAAAAAAAAAAAACCTCCTCTTGCATAGAGAAGCATCAGAGAAGAGGCGGACACTCCAGAGTCAGAGGAAGTTGATGCTGAAAAGATTACAACTGTACTCATGTTTTAATCAGGTACCACTTAGTCCTCAGAAAATATCCTTGAAAGCAGAATGAATTTCACTTG
Source organism: Catagonus wagneri (assembly GCA_004024745.2). Taxonomy (NCBI): domain Eukaryota; kingdom Metazoa; phylum Chordata; class Mammalia; order Artiodactyla; family Tayassuidae; genus Catagonus; species Catagonus wagneri. The sequence goes on from PVHT020000061.1 coordinate 9,119,453, forward strand.
CCCTTTATAGACGGAAAAAGAGGTTGGACAGAGGTTTGCTAACTTGGCTAATGTCACACAGCTGGGAAGTGATGGAGCTATGAGCTGACGCTGAAGCATTCAGACCCTATAGTGCATCAAACAGAATACTCTCCAGCTTCTGTGGACCTACTTTTTTATCTTTTAAAAATTATGTAATGAAACATAATTTAGAAAAGTGCATAAAAGTTGCATTTTTTAATTTTATTTTTCCATTATAGCTGGTTTACAGTTTTCTGTCAATTTTTCAACTGCACAGCGTGGTGAGCTGGTTACACATGCATATATAGATTCGTCACAAGTGATGAGACATAGTTCCCGGTGCGATAGAGCAGGATCTCCTTGCTTTTCCATCCCAAAGGCAATAGTCTACAACTGTTAACCCCAGACTCCCTACCATCCCACTCCCTCCCCCACCCTCTTGGCAACCACAAGTCTGTTCTCCAAGTCCATGATTTTCTTTTCTGTAGAAAGGATCATTTGTGCAGCCTATTAGATTCCAGATACAAGTGATACCATATGGTATTTGTCTTTCTCCTTCTGACTTACTTCACTCAGTGTGAAGGTTGTGTTTTTTAAAACAAATTAAAAAGCAAAATTCCATCGCAGAGGCTAAAAAATAGCATATCGCCAGCACTCCACAAATCTCCTGAGTCCTTCACGAGTCCAGCTCTCTCCTGCTCACAGACAACTAGGATGACTTAGAGAGCCATTGCCTTGCCTCTTCTACCCAGGAATGAATCCCTAAACAAAGCAATTAAGTGTTGCATATTTCCCACTTTGAACTAATGAAATCGTGTTTATGCAGTTTTTTGCATCTTTTTTGCTCAACATAACGTGCCCAGATTCTAACCGTGTTGCTGAGGGTAGCCACATCTCACCCACTCTCATTGCTGGACAGTATTCTCGTATGGCACGATACATATTGATTCTACTGTTGCTATCTCAATTGTTTCCTCGTCTTGGCCGATAAATCAATGTAGCTATAATCATTTTTGTACACGTGTGCATGTCTCCTGTGGTATTGATCCCCAACTTGTTGGGATATGCTGAGCTTTAATAGAGAATGCCCAACTAGTTTTCAGAGTGCACCAGTTCCCATGACCATCAAGACTGCATGCAAGTCCTCCTCGTTCCACATCCTCAAAAACACCTTTTAGGGAGTTCCTGTCATGGCTCAGGGGAAACGAATCTGGCTAGAATCCACAAGGACACAGGTTCGATTCCTAGCCTCACTCAGTGAGTTAAGGATCCAGTGTTGCTCTGAGCTGTGGTGTAAGCCACAGATGCGGCCTGGATCTGGCATTGCTGTAGCTGTGGCGTAGGCCAGCGGCTACAGCTCCCATATGACCTGGGAAACTCCCAAAAAGATTAAAAAAAAAAAAAGAACTTTTAGAGTCACACTGTTGAATTTTTGTCAGTATTTGTGTAAAATAATGTCTTGTTTTGGTATTATTTTTTATTTCCCAGCTTATTAAAGAGACTGAATACATTTCCTTATGTCTATCAGCCATTTACTTTTTTTTCTTTTGTTAAATGCTTTTCCAGATCTTTCCCCAGTTTATTATTATTGTGATTATTATTATTATTTATATCTGCACCCATAGCATATGGAAGTTCCCAGGCCAGGGACCAAATGTGAGCCACTGTTGCAACCTATGCTGCAGCTGCGGCAACACAGGATCCTTTAATCCACTGCACTGGCCAGGGATTGAACCCATGCCTCTGTGGCAACCCGAGCTGCTGCACTCATAGTTTTAACCCACTGCACCACGGCAGAAACTCCTCACCAGTTTATTATTGATTCCTAGGAATACTTTACATATTAAGGTTACTGGTCTTCTGATAGTTACATGTGTTGTGAATATCATATCCCAGTCTATCACTTATCTTTTCAGGCATTTATTTTATAGCACATTTTGACGGAAAAAATATTCTTAATTGTACTAAGCGTTTTAATCACTCTAAAGTTGCCTAATCATCTTTAATAATCCCGTTTGCCTAAAAATCTCCCTCTTCTGATATTAAAGTAGCTACATCAATGTTCTTTTCTTTTTTATTCCTTACATTTTCGTTTGCTTGAGTTTGAGAAGGAAGGGGTTAATAGATGATTCAAGGCCTTTCCTCCAGCCTTGGCGACTCCTGAGGCTCTAACTTGAACCACGCAACACTAACTCAAGAAAAAGAATCCATCTGAGGACTGTGTACTAGCCCCTGACCTCATTGTCAACGTTGTTTGAGTATCATGTTACCTGGCACTGATGAGACGCAGCTGCACCAAAGAGCAGACACTTGTCATGTACCTGGTACCCTCATGGTGGGATAGAGCTGTGGTTTCATTCAATGACTTTTAGAAAAAATGATGGAGAGCCATACATACTGACATGAAAATATGTCTACTTCAGAGGAGGAAAAAAATCAAGGTGCCAAACAGTCTATATTTATGACCAATTATTTTTAAGTGTCTATTCTATGCCTATACATGTAAATGATTATTTGTTCAATTAGCACAGTAGTTATTGAGCACCTGCTGTGTTATGGGCACTCTCTTCAATGTGGTATAGAAAGAGTAGGCAAGAGACTTAAAATCAGGGGCCAGGTGAAGGCTCCCCACCTGGTGGCCCCCCTTCACAGCACTTTCTTTCCCTGCACACAGCCACTTTCCTGCAACTACACAGACCTAAAACTTGGCCAGAGAGCTCAATTTCCTAAGCTTTTATTTCCTCACTGACAAATCTGGGGCACTATTCCTTGCCCTGATGGCCTGACTGAGTTAACGCGAGAATGACATGAGTGAGCATATGTGAAAGTCCCTTAGGGATCCTGCGTTACACACGTGGAAGGCACGAGCCTAATGCTGTCCCTTTTCCAGGGTGAGTCCAAGTCTAGTTTGCTGCAGGAATCTCGCCTTAGACTGTCTCCTCTTACTCCGATCTGTGTGGCAAACTGCGTCTCTTGTAAAAAGTAATCTGCACATCTCAAAAACACATTTGAGACAGGTCTGTATTCCTTACTGGTACTGCAAGGTGATGCTGTGTGTCATCACCTAGCAGTTTATTTTCCGTGCACGCTCTTTATGTAACATTCCCCATCCCCTCACCCCAATGAACTCTAGAAAGTGCGCCGTCAAAAAACAGGCACTTACTAAATACTATAAAATAATTTTCAGAAAAAAAAATCTACTGGATTTAGTGGATTTGGTGGATAGATATTTAGGGAGGACCCACTGTGTGCCAGGCATTGTGTTACTTGCTGGGAACACAGAAACAATCAAAACAGTCCTGGTCCCTGCCTTCAGCAAACTTTCAATCTAAGTGAGAAGAGAGCTAAGTGCATTATTTGGGTGTAAAGTGGATGAAAGGAGAATTAGATGGAATAGAAGAAAACAGAGGGGGTGAGGGAGAGAAGGTGGATGCCAGCCTCACCGGGTAAGTTAGTGAAAAGGCTTCTTGGAGTGAGATCTATAGCACTGACCTTGCACTTGGAGCGACTTCATCAATAGGAAGAATTTCATAAACCATTATATGATTAATGATAACAAAGATTCTATGATAATAAATTGAAAGTTTTCATGAGATATCAATATGTTGATTACTATTGAAAAATTAATATCACAGAGTTATTCAATAAACAACCTGTATCTACAGTTTTGGGCACAGCTCACCTTACTGGCTTTAAAAATATCTAGTGCACGCAAAGTCACAAAATGGAATTTTCTTTATTTATTTTTGCCAGTCTCAGAATGAAGGAAAGCATTTTTTGTTTTGTCGTGTTTTTTTGCTTGGGGGCCACACCTGTAGCATATGGAGGTTCCCAGGCTAGGGTCTGAATGGGAGCTACAGCTGCCAGTCTGTGCCACAGCTGCAGGCACACCAGGTTTGAGCCATGTTTGTGACATATACCACAGCTCATGGCAATGCCACATCCATAACCCACTGAGTGAGGGCAGGGATCAAACCTGCGTCCTCATGGATACTAGTTGGGTTTGTTTCCACTGAACCACAACGGGAACTCCTAGGAAAATGTTTTATATTGGCTGTACATTCAGACTCCAGACTTCTGTGACCTAAGTGTGGATAAAATGAGATTTAGACTTCAGTCAGGGGCTCAGTAGGAAGCTGATGGGAACTGAAATGGACAAGCGAGGGTAGTTTGGTGAAGGGACTATTTACAAAGATTTGGGTAGAGTTAAAACAGAGCGGGAGTTAAAGGTGGGGCCCCTGGATGGGAGCTGGAGCCTTTGGGGGAGGAAAGCAGTCCTGGGGCCCAGAGCCTGGCGGAAAGCTCTGAGACTCCATTCTCCTCTACCCCTCTCATTTCTTGCTACTGCTGCTGCTGAGCAGGGACAAACTAAAACATGAAAAAATTAAAAAAAAATAAAGAAAAGGAAAAAAAGAAAAAAAGAAGGGGAAAAAAAAAGCCAGAGAAAGAGGAAACCCATTGACGCTGTGAGTAAAGGTTAGCCTCATAGGATCCAGGGCTGAGAGGTGGAGAGCAGAGAGATTGCTAGAGAGGTAAAAGAAAAACAGCCACCATAAAAAAATTTACAGGGAATGATCTTATTATATTGCACTGCATTGTATTTTTCATGATTTTCTCTTGTGCTAATAATCAGTAATACAGCTATAAGAAAATAAAGCAAGATTTGCTATGTGCTAAGGGGGATCCAGGTTATTTACTCCAGTTCTACAAATTCAGTTCTTCAGTGGATAATCCACAAAATGGATACTTAAGTCCCTCTGGCTCTCTATCATGAGCAGTTTAAAGTTTATCACCTTCCTCTTTCCAGAATGGTAGAATTTTTAAGGTGTTTAATTTTCACAGGGAAGTTGAAGCATAATTGTCCATAAAGCCCATCCACTGGGATACCTATCTTTGTGCCTCTTCATCATGTTATGTCAAATTATATTTCCCGCGATGCCCAATAGGTTGTCATATATAACCAAGGAAATTCAATACAGGTACAATACAATGTAAATTCAATACAAGGTATCTGTATTGACACTGAAGAACTCTGTTTACTGTACGAATTAAACAACAATGCTTTAGTGTGTCATAAAAATAACATGCCTAGTGAATACAGATGCTCCAAACATATTTGTTTGTTTTTTTTTCCAGTGCAGCGTGGCAATATGAATATCAACAGAGGTTTCCCCCAACCCCAGGTCCGGATGATGATTGAATGTGGCAGATATCTCCCTCTGTGAATACTTGATCCTTCAATTAAAAAGGAAAAGAGAGCGCAGCCTTCCCAATGTGGGAGAAAGCCTTGTTATGGTGATGCGCTCCTAAAAATGGCATCAACGGAATCCTAAAAAAAGGCTGTGCTGGGGAAATTCTACCTGACAAACTGATTGGAGGTGTTTCATAAAAGTTACACAAGGTTTGCTCAAAACTGTCAGGCCGTTTTCCTAAGTGGCTCACCCAATTCTATAATTTGTTCCTTCTGTTAAATCTGATCATTTCCAGGAAAGAAGATAGCTTCCTGTTTTGACTGTTTAAAAATCAAGTTATTTCAAAATACAAGGTTAAAAAAAAACAGTTCTTCCTCTAAAACCAGAGTAAAGAATTAGGACAGAGAGCTTAGAAATTTTGAATACTGGCACTGAGAATGAGATACGGAACCAGTCAGGATATCTAAAAAAATCCTCTCCCCACCCCCACATGACTCGATGAAATCCTACACCATGAGCACTTCTGCAAAAAGACGAGGCAGAGGAGTCCAATGAATAAAATCATGCATTTTTGAGTCATTCACACCATGTTATGTATTACACTCCTACTCAACTAGCTGTCTTGCCTAGAGTAATTAAATTGCTTAATACATATAAATTTGACTTTCCACATCTGGATGGTAGAATAATAACACCTATTTCATGAACCAGTTATGAGAACTGAAATACCTGGCACAGAGCTATAAACTGTAGCTATTATTATTACTATCACTAATGCTATCAGAAAAATCAAATACTTATTTCTTTGCATGGGGAGAGCACTTGATTAGTATTTACACATACACCTCATGTGCATACATTCTAAACAGTTATTTCTCTCTCTCCTTTCTTAATATGAAGGACAGCCTATACAGAGTGTGTATAAATGTCTACAATTAATTGGTGTCTTTACCACACATTTCTGAAATAATCTATAAGCTCTAAAAAATTGAGCTAAATATTCTTTCCATAATGTTCTGTTGTCTTTATGGTACTACGTATAAGTCTGCAAAAATCACAAACTTCCCCCAATTTTTCTATTCTTATGGAAATTATCGCCTCTTCCATGGTATATATCCACGTACCAACCCAAAAGGCTGAATTAGGAAAATGTTCCCATTGGCTCCTTGGGCACTCTTTCTTTTCAAGGAGATCCTGGGACTCTTGTCTAATGGGTGTCCAGACCTCAGGCCCTCCTCTTATTATGCCCATCTTAACATTAGCAAATCCTGCTGGCCTTAACAACACAGCCTTTCACACTGAGGCATGGAAAGCCGATCCCACTTAGAACGTTGTCTCTCTTCAGAATATCTACACATTTAAAAGGCGGAGGAAACTTACACGAAATGACTGGGTCTTTAAGCATGTATTTTGAGCCTTCAGCAGGCCAAGAGGGAAATGCCTTTCCACTGCCTTTAAAATCATCTCACCTACATTACATCATTATAAGATGTGCTGTAGATGTGCATTTGTGAGTAACATATGACTGCATGTGCTTAGTGCTTCTCACAGCAACACAACTATCATTTGATGATTGTCCCTGGCATCAGTAAACATCAGTCCATTTGGCAGCTGTCCAATAACCATCTCCTCAATGACTGGTACCCTGCCAAGAGCTGGGACTAGAAGAGTAAACAAGGCACACCGAATACACAGAATCTCTGCCCTCGCGTGGGTCACAGTCTAACAGGGAAATGATTTGGGGTCCACTAATTTAGGTACAAGTAGTGGAGAGCCACAAGAAATTCCAAGTACTAATAAAGCATAAGAATGTTATATTTTACGTTTTTAGTTAGTATGTTAAAAATGTAAATATCCTAATTAGTTTAAAACATCAGTGTTATGCCAGACAACGAGGAAGAAGTAAGGTAGAGTCAGATATCCATGCTGATTTTAGCAAAGTAGACCTCACCTGGGAGGAATAAACATATTTCCAGATTCTGAGGCCAAAGCTTCTGAAAGGAGAAACAGCTCCTGAGAATTTCGAAGCTCTCAAAAGCCTAATTCTAATTATGCAACTGTAATCTACACAATATGGGTCACACATTTCCTAGACACTAATCCTTCACGCTACTTCTCATAGACGGCTAATGTTGTTACAAAGGAAAGCCAAAGTCCTACCAAATAAAGGGTTCTGAGCCATCTCAGAACTAAAAGTAACTCTGTTCAGAGGTTTTAAAATCCTGTCTGAAATCACAGCCTGCAAAGAACACCTTTGCCAGAGGGAACTGGGATACAAAGGGCCCTGAGTTGAGAATCAGCGCTGAGGTGTCACACCATCGTTTTCACAGGCATGTGAAGCAAGGCACCAGAATTAAGCAGGATATGTTTGAAGGAAGCAAAGCTTTAGGTGTGAATCAAGCGATAATGACCTAGTACTTAATGCTTAACTTGGCAGACTCACGCAGTTCATAGCAAGCAGAATTCTTTATGATAGCAAAATCATGGAAAATTAAATGTCCATCAGTAGAAAGATGGGTCATATAAGCTCTGCTTTCATTCAGTGGGACTCTACATGCCTTTCAAAAGACTGCCTCGGAAAGATATTTCCACCATATTGTAAAGTGAGAAAAGGAAGTTGTACAATAAGGCAAATTGTGTGAACTCATGCTTGCTTAATGAATTTACATTTTATGTACAGATTTTATGTGATTATTAATTAAGATTTTGTTTGTTTTAAACTGACCCAGTCCTTAATCTTGACTTTTTCCCCCCGGTTTTAAAGTTGATTGCATTTTATTACATCTGCCCTCTATCACTTTTTTTTTAATTGTGGTGGAAAACACATAACATAAAATTTACCATCTTAACCATTTTAATGTACGGTACAGTAGCCTTCACTATAGGCACATTGTTGGGCAATATCTCTAGAACTTTCTCATCTTGCAAAACTGAAACATTATATCCACTAAACAACAATTCTTCATTCCCCTCTCCCACCCCAACCCCCAGCCCCTGATAACCACATTCGACTTTCTGTCTCCATGTGTTTGATTATTTTAGATACCTCATATAAATGGAATCCTGCAGTATTTGCCTTTTTGTGATTGGTTTATTTTACTCAGCACAATGTTCTCCAGGTTCAACCATGCTGTTGTATATGACAACTTTTCTTTTTAAAGGTGGAATAATATTCAATTCTGTGTATGCACACACACAGATCACATTTTCATCATTCATTTCTCCATGGACATTTTGGTGGCTTCCATCTCTTGACTATTGTGAATAACGCTGCAGTGAAACATGGGTGTACAAATATCTCTCCAAGATCCTATTTTCAATTATTTTGGATAAATACCCAGAAGTGAGATTGCTAGATTATACAGTAATTCTATTTTTAATATTTCGAGGATTTTTCCATACTGTTTCTCATAACATCTGCATCATTTTGCATTCCCACCAACAGTGCATAAGGGTCTTAATTTCTCTAAGTCCTCACCAGCACTCGTTATTTTCTGTGTTTTTTTTTTTTTCTTTTGATACTGAGAACACATTTTTTTCATGGAGCACTGATTATGTGTCAGGCTCTATTCTTAGAGCTGCTGGTACAGCTGCTGGAACAAGCAATGCCAGAACAGGAAAAATTTTCTGAGCATGTGAAGCATGTCTTGAAGCACAGAAGAAGCTTCCCAGGGTAAGCAGGGAAGCTGGAGCAGGTTGGAGAGCAAAGAAGAGAATGGACCCTGGAAAGCAGGAGGCCCTTCTCCTAGTCCCTGGGTAAGATTATCACCAGACTTTAATGAGAAGGAGCTGATCACTTAAATCAGAATCAGTTAGAAAGCAGAAAGTCTGTTTCCCAGGCCAAAGTAAAGGTTACCAATTGCTTGATAGGCAACAATCAGACATTTATATGACAACTGTCTTTACTTTTCATATTCTGTTACACATAGACATGCAGTTGGAAATCTTCCTTATTATGGAAAATGGGCTTACTGCTTCTCAACATTTTTTTTATGTTTATAAAGCAATAAATATGAAATAATGAAATAACCCATTATTTATATAACTGACTAAAAGAGTTAAGATTTTGGAGCCTAGAGCATGCAAAACCAGACAATCAGTACCTGTCACAGAATATGACAGTCTAAATATGTATCTGTGTGTCTCTGGTCCTACTACATCTTAATTAAGACCCAGAGGGAAGGCACTCCCACACCCACAGTTTATTTTGTCTCCATACACTTGGCACCCTGTACACACCCCACCTTATGATTATTTGCTTCCTGGCTTCTTCTCCCAAGGAACACTCTGATCCTCTTAAGCTTAAGCACTGGGCAAATTCAGCTTGGTATCATTGGAGTGATGGCACCTAGGTCATCAAAAATATATGGGGATGAACAAATTCATTTTTCGTGGGGCGTGAGGAGGCTCCTGGAGTTACTCTGGGCAAGAAACATTCATGGCCTTCATCAGAGGAGTACAGTTAAAGAGAAGTCAAGGGTGAGCAAGAATTGAACTCAAGAGTGCCTCCCAGGTCTCTGGTCTCTGTTCTAATCAGTGAGAGGAGAAAGGGCCACCGACAGAGGGGAAAAAACAACTTGGAAACATCACCAGGAAAAACAACTTGGATATGCTGAGTTTAAAATGAAAAAGAAGTCCATGTGGAGGTCTCCTGAAGGAGTTAAGGAAGAAGGTCTCACCTGGAGGGGTGTATTTAATGCTCATCAGCATGTGACAATAACCAATCAATGGGACATTCTGATTATTCAAATCTTTTGCTGGACCACTAGAATTTTCCTGCAATCAGTGCCTCCAAGATGGTTCTCATAATCAGATATGTTTGAGAAACAAGATTTAAAGTTGTGGGAAAGGCTTTCTTTAGGACCATAAGGCTGCGATCTCTTTCACTTTCCAAGGGTATTCCTCTTCTGCAGCATATTCGGAAATTAGAAAGCAACCACAATGCAGCTTATCCCGTAATAGGGCCTAGTTCCATTAAATTTGAACTAGGCATCCTCCAGAAGAGAAAACTGAAAAAATTCTTAACTCAATTGCAAAATCTAAACTCCTAAAAGGAAAACCTAGCTCCAGACCCCACACAACTAAATAAATCTATTTCAGGAACAAATACATTTCAAACAAATGTATTTCAGGATCTGGTCTGTAACTGCTTCTGTCCTCTCTGCTGGTTACCATTAGACATCCAAGATGCTACAGCACACACGCCACTGATAGAATGAAATTTTCACAAGAAACAACCACATGAGCCAAGTTTTATGAGTAATGACAGAACGTACCCCATTGTGTTAGGCTGTGTGAAGGGAAAGAGAAAGAATAAGGGATGTAAGGTACTTATTATCTGGTGGGCATGTTGGACACGTACCCAGATAAACTAGAACTGTGGATGAATGCAGTACGTGTCAGGAAGAGGGCACAGGAAGAGGGTTTACGGTCAAGAGAAGAGGGAAAGCTTGAGTTACAAGCAAGGAAGAGTGGAATATTTCGTAAGATAGGAGGTTTATACTTAATCCTGAAGAATGAGTTAGATTTTTATAGGTAAAGGGAGAGAGATGGTAGGGGTCCTATTTTATAATCCAAGGAAATTGGAGTTCATGGAATTCAGTAAATTTTCCAAAGGAACACAGTTAATACTCATCAGAGAAAAGATTTGACGCTAGGCCTCTTTGACTTCACACCCATGTCTTTTAACCCTACCGCAAGCCATAAGAATTCAAAGTGGCTAGAAGGGAAAGTGTGCTGCAAGGCGATGTCAGCGCAGGTCAGGTCACAAGTTGGGGTGACGTGAATGCCTGACTAAAGAATTTGGAATTTATCCTTTGGGTTTTTAGGGGGAAGCGTGGGGGCTTTGAAAATGGATGAAATTACAAGATGCTTTCCAACAATCGAATTATCCTTCTCTAGACAATGGACAATAGAAACCAAACAATGGAAGTTTTGGGGAAAGTGAAGTAGTGAAAGTAAGAATTTTTTTAAATGAAAAATATTACTTTAAAAATGTCTAAATGTAATGTCTAAAAATATTACTTTAAAAAATTGCCCCACAAGACAAACTCTGAAAGTTCTGATGTGATTAAATACAGACTTTAAAATAAATGAACATGTCAACTCCAATCGTTTAAATCTTCCAAATTCTTATTATCCAATGAATATATCTTAAAACTGCTTACAAGTATATAAAAGATAATAGATAATGATTCTTTAAAATATAGAAAGTATTTCTCTGGTCAACCTAGGATTCTGGGTGCAACTGTAGTTACAAATACCAATTGGGATTAAAAAAAGTATTCTATGATACAAATCCTGTAATAGCATTTAAGAGCAAACCAATTGGAATAAATCATGAACATTTTCATTGCTACCAATTGACTAGATTTCTCTGCGGAGCACAAAGTATGACAAGATTTTTGATTCCTTAGTTTAGGTATCAAATGGAAATCCATTTATTTTTTATTAGGAAATTTTTAAGAGTATGGGGTAACTTCAATAGCAGAGATAATCTCTCGCTCTAATTATTAGAGCTCTCTCCATTACCTCTCTCCATTACAACAAATATATCTCATGCATTTGCCAAAAGTTTAATTAAAATGAGATGACTGGAATAATATCAGTAAACATAAGACAAACTAATAAAATCATAATTTTTGTCTTTCACTCTTTCTCACTATGCTAAAAGAGGCCATCCGAATTTTTAGTAATGAGCTACAGTTTCTATTATACTAAATGTCTTCTTGATATTTGTCTTAAAGAGGAACAAAATTTGGTATTACGTAAGCTCTACCAGTGTGGGAAAATGACACTATGCTATGTGGACCTTAGAAATATTTCCAAAAGATGAATAAAGCAATTTCTACCCCAAGAAATTTTAAATCCTTGACAATAAGATTTTAGCAAACCTTAACTGGCTAACTCTCTAAACTATGCAAAGAGAATATACATATATATACATATATATGTTATTTTATATAACTTAGAAATATACACAATCCATTTTAAGTTGAACAAGTATAAATGTATATATATTTAATGTGGGCATTGTTTAAAAACCGCATGTTGAAATATTTATAAATAATATATTAAGAAATATAGAGTTCCAAGTGGTCTCTTTTAAGATAAACTTATTAAAGCAAAAGCAGTTTGAAACACAATATGTGATGAACTTCCTACCCCCCAACTTCTCTAAGAAAGAACATTGACTGTCACAACCAGAAAGTCATTGAAAACATAATGTCACTCTCACAAGGGCATTCTTGGGGAATCCTGGTTTGTTCTCTTCACCTCTCCTGGAACATATTAAACAATGAGATGCAGTACATAAGAACTATCAAAAGGGAGCACTTTTGAGCCACCAAAATTGTGTGTTCACCTAAAAACCACCATCTCCCAACTACAGACAATGATACTATCTCAGGTATTTTATGTGCTAAAATGATCATTAAAAATTAAGCACCACATATAAGCTGCCATTTAGAATATTAATTTACCTTTGCTAATCATCTTTTTAACTTGAGGCTAAAAGAGTTCACTTACCATTCGGATGTGCAGGCTCAGTCCAGGAGATGTTAAAGGAATGAGGTGAATACGAGTGCACTTTGGGGGCTGGCACGCCTTCAGGGGCCCCCTCGTCAGTCAGGGCCTGGCTGGCCTCACTCACTGTGCACCCACCCTCTGTGCAAGCCTGGACAGAGAGGCAAAATAAAGTACATTTCACTCTCGGTCCACGAAGTTTAGATGAGCGTTGAAGAAAGAGAATGCATCACAAGAGTTTCAGACTTGAAATAAAGCTCTCTTTAGTCCGCCAAATAAATGCGTTTCAGTACTGAGGCCTGATATTTAATGTGTTTGCTTTTTAGGACATGAGACAGCACTCCGATAATTAAACAATAACCCAGCATGTAAGAATGTATGAATGCAAATATACATCCTGAGTTGGAGCCTAGAGATGAGGCACGTATTGACTGTGTGTGTAGCTACAATGAAATTACCCTCACACAAAGGCTCCTAGGGTGAATCTAACACACGCACGTGCATGAGAAAAGTACTAGAGATTGAAGACTACTTCAGGACAAAACAAAGGATTTCTTGTGAAAAAAAGATGCACAGAGAATAGAAGTGCTTTCTGTTTACTATAGGGTGAGCGACATGTTTAAAGTATAACACACTATGATATGGAATAAAACAGTATTTCTCAGAAATCAACAACAGAGCAGTGGCTGAGTGGCTGTTTATTGGTTTAAACGGTCAGCTCAGTTGCATGTGCCAACCAAGAAGTGAGCTTCATTTCATGGCCAACCAACTCAGAATGATCACAGAATCCCGATTTCCTAATGAGTTACTACTAATGTCAGAAACCAAGGAAACGCGGATGTTAAAGACAGTCAGAAACTACTGTGTGCGCTTTCATCATAAACTGCAAGTAATTCCAAAATAAATGTTCAAGTGTATTAAGAAAATATCATCCCTACCTGACTTACAGTTAAGTATGTTCCCAGGAAACTGAGATATACATAGTTTTTCCAGCCTATATCTGTTAGTAAATATTGGCAAATATGTCTTTCTACAACGCAGATATTTGATAATTACACATAAGCTTTGTTCAGTACCTCTTAAAGTTATAACTGTAATTTACATAATAAAATGTAAAAGTCTTTCCAAAAAGCACCAAATTTTACCAAAAGCAATAAGTAAATGAAGCAAAATCATAGAGCAATGTAAAAAGCAGGCAATTACTCAGTCCATTTTCATGGAAGGTAGATATTACTAATATCAAAAAAATGTGTGATATCAATGTATACACATAAGTATACATAAGATAGATAACTTACAGTGGTCTACCATATAGCACAAGGAACTGTATTAAGTATCTTTTAATAACCTACTGTAGAAAAGAATCTGAAAAAGCATAGATTTATATATGTGTGTTTGTGTGTGTGTGTGTGCATGTGTATAACTGAATCACTCTGCTGTACACCTGAAGCTAACACAATGTTGTAAATCAATTCCACTTCAATTAAAAAATGAAGGCAAAAACATGATAACACCTCTATTTCTTCCCGCCTGCTTTTTAGTTTGATAGTGAAGGAATGACCTTTTGATACTTACAGCCACTGGTATTCTTTTTTCCTAAAGACAGTAGAAAGCTGACTGCCTCCTAAAAATATTTTCCTGTACTGAAGTATACTATTTGTAAAGTTGTTGCAAATAGTTGCAAACTCTTTTTTACCAGTAGCAATAAACGGTCGTTAGACACAGAAATCCATCTCACTTCCTATTGTAAGAGAACAACGGGATAATTTCTCAGTGTAAGCAAGTTTCAGATGGGTTCAACTGTGGCCTAGGCATGAAACTGCATTAAGACTGGGGACCTAATTAACCTCTGTGGGTTTCCCCTAATGCTCAGCTGTGGCTTGTGCATATCTATGTTACAGATAAACCAGACTCCTTCTGAAAACAGAACCTTGGCAAATAAAGAGAAATCAATTGAGCTTGTGATTCCAGGCTCTAGGACATACCGCTGTCAGCTCAAGAAACAACTCCCTGAACACTGAAACAGAAAAATTAAAATATTTCCGACGTACTATAAGTCCATCAGAAACCATGGCCGGGAAAGAAGCCATGTGGGACAGATGAGTTATCAAAGGAAAATGGACAAAGGAACATTCTTTCTAGTCCTTAGAGAGAGATAAACCTGTCCACTTGCTTTCCTAGATGTTTTTTTTCCCCTTAGGAAGGGAAAAATGTTGCAGCATGTTACTAAGAAACTCATACCACACTGGGATTTAATCCTAATAATAGTCTATTTGTCACTTTTGTTTTTCTTATTCATGGCCTAAGAATTTCTCCCTGCCAACTCTTCCCAAGAAATCCCATTTCTCTCTTATACATGCACTACATATAAATATATATGTTTACTATGTATAACACATACATATATTAAAATTATATACATGAATAGATAAATTTACTATGTAATTAAAACAGAGTGTGAATTACATTTTACCTTGTTTGGAGAATTTGGGGATAGAGAGTTCTGGGACTGATGAAGACATCCTCTGGTTTGGAAGGACTGTTTGCTGGGCTGTATCCTCAGTGACCCAAACTAGCAAACTTGATAAAAAGCCTCTTAAGAAGCCAAGGCATTTATGAGAGAATTTTTCTTGTAAACTGAGTTTACAAAGGGGATGCTGAAACGACAGCATTACCTGCAAAATATTTTTGTTCTTTTTTTCCACATTCTTTTTGTATGCATCTAGAGATGCTGAGTGAGCAGTGCAGCTCGTAGTTCCAATAAGGAAATAAGTGTTCTTAAAGTTGCTTCTGGTTGGTCTGATCTACCTGATATTATCTAAATGAAAGTGAGCCAATCAGTATCTTGTCTGGCCTGCCAACACCAGAGGCCACTGCACTGAATGCAACTGAATGCTGTTTAAAATTCTATTTTGGAAAAACAAAATAGTGGGATCGATCAATGATGTCTTTATGAAATGGTAAGGTCTTTGAAAGCCTCTGAGCCATTAAAATAATAAGGTGTTTCAACCCATTTCCTATAGCCTTTATCAATTACAACCACGTTTTTATTTTTGTTTTTGCTTTTTTAATTGAGAAGTCACACTACTACCTCGATGAGTAGCTGGTCCAAATAGGAGACTCAATTCTGGTACAATAAAATGCATAACTAATAAAAGTATACCATTTTTTTTGAAATCATGACTTTTGAGAACATCCAAAACAAGCGTTCTCTTTTCCAAGAGTTTGTTTTCAGATTAAGTAGGGTCTGATGATGTTAAAAATGCAGCATATTTTCAAGTACAAAGAAAAAGACCAAGACCATATTATTTAGAAATAATTTTTAAAAAATGTAAAGCTCATCATTTCCAATAATCTTTTTCAGGAAAAATATTTAGCACTTAACATGCGGCTTCATTCATCAAGAAGCAAACAGCTAGCAGTGATATGAAATATTATCAAGCTGTACATATCTTGATAGCTGTCTGTCTTATTAGCTTCATTATGTACTGACTTATCTTTACCAGAAACTACCACACTTCACAACACTATTTGTTGAGTGGAGCCATACATTATGCCGTTTCTTCCAGGACAAAGAGCATGTACTGGGAACCACAGGGTCCCCAGCTCTGACATTTTAAAGCAAATTATTTGATTCATATCAGAAGTCAAAGATTCTGTATGAAATAAACACACTCAGTGTTCATTCATTCATTCATTCAAGAATTGTTTGTGAGTATCCAGTTTTCATACACTACACTTAACTCCACAGAGAGAACTTGGAAAAATGCAGTTTCTACCCTTCAGGAATCTAGGAAACTACATGAAAAATGAAATGAAGCCACATGAAATAACATACCTACTCCAGTCTGGAGCAAATCATATGGAATTCCTATGTATTTCCCTGCAACGCCTGCCTAAAGGGTTTGTTATCTGTATGTTTTGCTTCCCAGCACTTAGGCAACATGCAAAGACTACCTCCAAAGGCAACACCTCTTGGCTGAGAACCCAATCTCCATCTATTAATCTAATGACCTTGAAAACCAGTTATTAAGTTGAACCTGTGAAATATACACTAATCCCTCAATTAACCAAGATGAACCTAAAATGTTCTGGTTCATTTAATTTACTGGTTAACAGAGTTAAAGTAAAAATGTTTTAGTTGATTGACTTCCCGTGTGGATCACAACAAAAACATTTTAGTTGAATATTTCCTGAAAATATATCAGTGTATTTTCTGCCCTAATAAATACAGTGAAGTCAAAAATGATATGAGCAAATTTATTTCCCTAACAAGAGTTAGGGCAAAGGGAGTTCCCTTCGTGGCTCAGTGGTTAACGAATCCGACTAAGAGCCGTGAGGTTGCGGGTTCGATCCCTGTCCTTGCTCAGTAGGTTAAGGATCCGGTGTTGTCGTGAGCTGTGGTGTAGGTTGCAGACGCGGCTCGGATCCCGCGTTGCTGTGGCTGTGGCGAAGGCCGGCAGCTACAGCTCCTGTTAGACCCCTAGCCTGGGAACCTCCATATGCCGCAGTTGCAGCTCTAGGTAAAAGGCAAAAAGACAAAAAAAAAAAAAAAAAAAAGGGTTAGGGCAAAGACTTCCACATCTTTACGACACCTTGCATCAACGTTATTCAGTGGCTTGACAGGTCTTGTTGGACTCCACAGAATATTGTCTGGGTCACCTTTTTAGCATCACAGAGTTTTAGGGTTGAAAGAGACATCCAAAATCACTTATGTCAAAGTCCTAATTTTAGGCCTGAAGAACATAAGACAGTGCAATTAAGTGAATTTGTTTTAGGTCACTCAGTGAGTGGAAAAATGTGAATTAAAACTCAGGAGAGCAAACTCCAAATCTACTCCCAAATACTCCCAATCTAGTGGTATTTTTCAAGGTATTGCAGATTTATAAAACATAGATTCAGATAGATTTTCATTGACTGTGAAGAATATCCTAAACATGGCCTTGAAAGTGGAACTTTGCTTCACGTCATCTGCTCCCTTCTAATACAAACCAAGAGCACAATAATTTCTGTTTAATTTCAATTGCTTCTAACCAATAGGAATTTTTCTTATTTGACATGACCAGTTTTGAAACTAGTGTGGACTTTGGTTGTTAGCTTTTGAAAATAAAATTAATATACTTCCTATATCTTGGGTAATAAAACTAAGTAATCAACTTGCTGATTCATAAACCCATCTGTGTGCTGAACACCGAGGCGCATGGAGCCAGTGCTGAACAGGATTTTTAACACTATCTGATTGCCCTTGTTTTGTGGTGTCAGGTCAGACAGTTAGCAACAGTTGAATGTAGTTTATTTTCTCGTGGTATAATATTTAGAGCATTCAAGAGCATGTTAAGCAAAATGAATGCATACACAGTCTACATAAATGTAAATTTATTCATAATCAAGAGCAGAATATTTTCTATGGCATTTATCAAACCAAATACCCTTATATAGGTATTGCTATAAAATGAAGAGTGTGTTTAAAACAAATAGGGACAATCTCATGTTTATATTCAGTTATTTTCAGATGTGCTATTAAACTTAAAAAAGATTATATTTCATCAAAAAACAAAAGGAACTACTGAGTATAAATTCCACAGTAATATCAAGGTCTTTTAAAAGACCTTTGTGCAAAAGTGCTATTTTGCATTAAAAAAAATGCTATTGCCTGTCTAAACCGTGTTGATTCTAGGGTTTTATTAAGAGACTGTTCTTTTGAGGTAGAAGTGTAATGTAAACCAGAATATAATAATAATCAGGACTATTTGGGGGTCATTTAAACCTTCATTTAAAAATATAAGACCTACATTTTCATCCTGTGCATTGTTTTCAATGAATCCCAGTTCTAAGGGGATATAACCTTAATAATCCAAGCACTGTCTTTTTTTGAAAAAGCCCTCAACAGTTAAGATATTCTGCAAATAATAAAAAAGAAATAATTTCTGATAATACCAAAGTAGATTTGGAAAAAATCTACTGATTCAGATTGTTATTCTGTCATTTTGCATAGCATGAAATAAGTATGTAGGTATTAGATCAGCAGGATTTTTGTTTTGTATGTGAGGTGAGTTTTCAATGTAAATAATAATACATGAGACTTTTTTTTTTTTAAGTGAAGGATGGAGAGAAGAGGAGACAAAAGAAAGGGAAGCAGCATGGGAAGTAACAGAGGCAGAGAAAGTGAAAAAAGTAAAGTGAACTTACCCCTAGCTTGATGAGATATTTAGTACCAGGGAAGAGGAATCGTAGCATGTGATCGTGAAAAAGTTCCGTACTGTTATAGCAGACATCCCAAACTGTAAAA
This sequence comes from Catagonus wagneri, assembly GCA_004024745.2. NCBI lineage: Eukaryota > Metazoa > Chordata > Mammalia > Artiodactyla > Tayassuidae > Catagonus > Catagonus wagneri. The sequence goes on from PVHT020000061.1 coordinate 9,138,458, forward strand.
TCATGCGTGTGATTTGAAATATATAATACATAGCGCTCCAGAATTCCATTTACTTTTTCTGGTTGTTTCCACCTGGGAATGGAAAAATATAGTATTATTATCAACATACTTTCAAGTCAAATCTGAAATGTGCAGGATTTTTTAAAGGGCACATATGAACTTGGATGTATGCTACTGTAAAGTAACACACTGAGAACCCAAAGTGATTCACTTAAAAAAAAAGTAGCTATTAAAGCTCTGTTCTGAATAGTATAAAAATATGACATAGTGACTGTTCTCTAGTTATTTACCATTTTAATTAGCTAATACAAAAATATATGAGTGAGCACCTGACTTTGAACTCACACCACAGAACAGAAATTGAGAGAAGCATCATGTCTCAGATCTTCTGAGAAATGGGAGGGAGAGAATTACCTAATTTTTAAGTCATAACTGCCTTGAAATAAATGCAGCGGTCTGATCTAGAGTTAATAAGCAAGTACAGAACACAGAATTGTTGAGGACTAGGAGGGCTGAAGCAGATAAACAGAACTTGAATAAGGTGACACGCCACCTAGATCCATTATACTGGATACATAATAGATGGATAGGAATTGGTAGGCAGAAGGAAAAGCAGAGGATATTCCAGATAAGGGCTACAAGGTGTCAATGGGAATGAGCAGGACAAGTCATGGAACAGACAGAAACTGGTAAACTGGGAAATAGAGTAGTGAGAACTCTTTTAAAGTTAGTAAAGTGGGCTCAGGAGAGCCAACAGGAGAGTTTAGAATTGGAACAATGGCATAGGAATCAGTGTTTTTCAGCTTAAATGAGAATCATAATTTATTCAGTTCAAACTGAGACCAAGAGTGACGAATGTAAACAAATGTCATTTGGTGGGATAGGAGGTCTATTCAGTTTTAATTCAGGATTAAATGAATTAAATCATGGATTAGGAAACGGATAACAATCACTAATATCAAAAATAATCTGAACTTGCCAGTAAATGAAAGCTTCTTTCTGACTTAACCTGCATGGGAGCAAGACAATCCTAATTCGTAATAAAAAAAAAAAAAAAAAAAAAAAATTTTTTATATATATATATATTTATACTTTCTTATTCCAAATCATTGCAAATAATGCCTCACACATGAAAAGCCCAAGGCAGTCATGTAAATGGTCAGTTTTTCCCTTACTGAAGTTTGCACAGAATCTGCATACATGTGTAGCTCAGCCTGATTGCATAAAGACAAAATGGAAATTAAGTTGGCAAGTGATAATCAAAGGTTCCCAGAACCACTGAACTAATCACTTCTAGGCATTTAATCACAATAAAATTAATTTTCTGTCACAAACCTTTCCCTTGATTGAACTCGCTGGGTTTCTTGCATGAACCAGTGTGTGACAGGGACAACACTGCTACTTACTGTACGTATATAGTTCTAGAATCCAGGATGGTCAGAATCGGGGGATCCACGTGTTCTGGTGGCAGCTGTGCTGTGGACAGTATGACCAGGGAACTGTTTGTACATCCCACACGTGTACAAGCACTAAGCAGAAACTGGTGGGGTGTAAATGCAGCTAAATCTAGGGGGTGAGAGAAACAAGAATTTATTTACCATCATATTTTTTATTTGGATCTCACTTATCCTCTACTTTCCCACTTCTTAGAACTGCTAAAGCTTAAAATAAGAATCAATAGTCATAAAAATCAATAGCAATAAAATATATCTTTTATCCTTTAAATACACTGTTATTTTTTAAATAGACTGGTATCAGTCAAACTCTTGGTTTAACTTTTTTCTTTTAACAATTTGACTGTTTCTCTTGATTGACTGTGACCAGGTAAATCATTTTCTGAGTTTAGAGTTAGTTCAAGGGCTCTGTTAAAAAATGAATGAGACATTTAAATTATTTTTAAAGCATATTTGAAGACAACAGGACTTGCTTTTGAAATGCAAATATATAGCTTTACTCTTGTAATTCCTTTCTTCTCCTGTCCACCTGAGCTACTAGCTATTATTTGACCTTCAATTTGTCCAGGCTCAGTGCAAATGCCAATTTCTTTCTTAAGATTTCCCTAACACAATGTGCCAGTGACCTCTGGCACAAAGTGGAGCTATTATCCTCATCCTCATCTCACAGGGTTTTGTGTATACTTTTAGCATACCACTTACAACACTGTGCCATAATTATTTGTTTCCATGACTATCTGATTCATTGGACCGACCACTCTAAGGGTGCTATATTCATTCTGGATCCTCAATATCTAGCACAATGCCTGTTCCACTGCAGGTTTGAATAAATGTTTGAATAAATTAAGAAAGAATGAATGAATGAGATGATGTAGATATAGTTGAGCTAGGTATGAAAGATGATCAAGAGAGGGGATAGTACCCTAGTCAGTAATAACTTCTCCTTCCCCTGAGCTTCCTTACTACTTTATACCTGTCTAATGGATCCTATATTCTCTTGCTTAAGAAGAAAGTAGTCTATAATTTATAAATTCAATTCTGAAATACCCTGAACATGTCATTTATAAAAGTATCAATGATTATTTTCGTGATCAAATCTAATCAAAGTTCAGTCAACTTACCAAGATTTAAACACAAGTCACACTTTTATACTGCTAGAAAGAAATCATCCTTTTCTGGACTATTTTTGAAATAACATAGTTACAACATAAGCAAAACATCTTCTTAAAGATCATTGACCTTGAGCCAGTACAATTTCACCTTTAAAGAGATGAATGAAATGCAACCTACTTCAGGGAAATAGATTTTGCCCTGCACTGATAGCAAAAGTAAACTGGGACGAGAACACTTTGATTTTCATGCAAAGTATAATCAGCTGGTTAAATACGTAGATCAACAGAATAAAGGCAAAAAAAAATTTATACTAAATATAGGTACTCTAGAACAAAAAGTGATGATCAAGAAGAGTCTGGCAATGCTTTATGATTAAGGCTTCGTTGCTTCACAAATTTACCCTACAGGTACTCAACAGTACCAAACTGAGGTAAGGGCACCCCCAGGCAACGGAGTTGGAAGGTAAGTTGTGAGGGCAATTTGAAGTTGGTATGAAAATAGCATGGCCTTGCCAGGGACTTCTGAGAGATGGCAGGAACAGCTACACCATGTATGCACAAGTCAGGAGGAACTGGGGTGACCTCAATTGGAAAAACATTCTGTGAAATTTATGAAGTTAAAAATTAGGAAACAGTGGACTCAGATGCAATGAAGAGCATAAACTATTTACTGTGGAAAAACTTCATACCAAAAAGCCCCAAACAAAACAGGTCCTCCTGGTAGGTCCAATCTTGAGCAAAAATACAATGCATTTGTATGCTAACATATTACATCTGCTGTTTCCCTATTTTCATCATCTTCTCTTTCTGATTCTCAAGAACCCGGTGACCTGAGCCTCTCATCTCTCCCATGTCAGAATTCCTTGTATTCTTGAGAAAGGGACTCTGGGATTTGACTCAAAATCCAGTTTCAAGGGCAAAACCAAGGACACAGAGCCTAGAGGAAAGGGGAAATCCCTGATGGTTAGTCAGTGTAATTAAGGCAAAGCTGTAGTACGTAAACTTGAGAATATATCCATCTTTTCTGAAAGGATATGCGGCAGCCAGAGACAGTATTTCACAAGGCTGATTCCAAGTGACTCTGGAATATTTTGAATGAGAATCTCTCTTAGTCATACCAGAGGGTCTTGGTCAGCCAAAAACCAGACTGGATGCTTTAATGTTCTTTGGCCGGTGAACTCTTGTGGTGGAGCGGTTTTCTTGCCTTCTTACATTCTACCTTGTTGAGGCAGTGATTCAGCTACCTAGTTTGAGATTGGTGAAGAAATCTTAGCATTCTAAAGTGACCTGGTACTTGTGTTTGCTGGAAATGACTTGCATATTTGGGAGTCCTTAGTTATGGTGGGGTCAGAATGCATCATTGCAGTATCACCATAGCACAATATCCCCTTATCACTGAACGTCCCACTTTTTTACACTGTCGGTTCCATGCTTTGAAGGTGACCTTGATCATAGAATTCCTAAACTCACCAGGATATCTGCCTTGAATGGCAGTAGCTTCCTGAAGCTATTAGTTCTAGGATTACTGTTTGGGCCTGGAGTCCACTCTAACAGAATCTACTTCTCTATAGATTGGGAAGCATCCACGTATGTGATAGTTGAGACTAAGATGAAGAGGTGAGTTTGCTTAAAAGGGTCATATTGCTAGAGAGGGCCAATATGACAGATGAGCCAGGACTGAAGTAGAAAATACCAAATCTTGTCAAGTCTTCCGTTCATAGTTAGCCTTTACCCCCAGACTATTTAAGGTATTGAGAAATTTAAAGGTGGGAAGACTGATGGATTTTAGGAGATTAGCATGGCTTTAGATTGAATGTTGACTAGGGTTTAAGGCTGTTAGTGCTATAAAATATGAAAAGTGCCATAGAAAACAGAACAGAGCAAGATAATCAGGAGTGCTTAAGGGTGTTAACTAAAATTACTGTCATAATCACTTTACAATATATGTAAATCAAATCATTATGATGCACATCTTAAGCTCATGAAGTGCTGTATGTCAAATATACATCAATAAAACTGAAAGAAGAAAAAAAAAGTAAGAGTCAATGGAGGCCACAGCAGCAAGATGACATTTTTGGAAAAGGCTTTTTGGCAAAGAAGGAATGAGGGTAAAAGTTGTGGGGAGTCTAAGTGAAGTCCAATTCCAGGAGAGGGGAAAAAGCAGAGCAAAGGTTTGGAAGGAGGAATACACCTGGTGTGGGTATAACAAGGAGTCTAATGTGGCTGGAGCACAGCAAATTAGGCAGAAGGAATCAAGAGGTAACATCGGAGATATAATGAAGAACCAGATCACGTGAACCTTGTAGGTCTTTGCATGGATTGTGGGTTTTAATCTGAGAACCTACTTAGAAAAACCACAAGAGGATTTTGAAAACAGCAATTGCATGGGCAGATATGGATTTTGTGAAAATTACACTGAGCGTTGGGTAGAGCATAGATTATAGTGAGCAGAGTATAGACATTCTTGGTATATAAACATGAAACTGCTTTGCATGTATTGATTTTATATCATGCAACTTGATTGAATTTGTTTACTTTTCTAAGAGGTTTTTGGTGGAGTCTTTAGGGTTTTCCATATAATATCATGTCTTCTGCAAATAGAGGCAATTTTATGTCTTAAATTCCTATTTGCATGCCTTTTATTAATTTTCATTTCCTGATTTCATTGGCTAGGACTTCCAGTACTGTGCTGAATAAAGGTATTTTAAGGTTGTCTGTCTTTCCTGATTTTAGAGGAAATGCTTTTCGCTTTCCACCACTGAATATGATGTTAGCTGTGGACATAATCTTCATTATGTTAAGGAATGTTTCTTCTATACCCAATTTGTTGAAAAATTTTATCTTGCTGAATTATTTCAAATGATTTTTCTGCATCTATTGAGATTAATATATAATTTTTTATTTTTTATATTATTAATGAAATGTATTGCATTTATTGACTTGCATATATGGTGAACTATCTTTGAATTCCAGGGATCCAGCCCACTTGATCATGGTATACGATGCTTTTAATGTGCCATTGAATTTGGTTTTCTACTCTTTGCTTGAGAAATTTTGTATCTATACATCAGGAGTATTGCCCTATAATTTTCTTTTCCTGAAGTGTCCTTATTTGGCGTGGGTATCAGGGCAGTGTTGGTCTTATAAAATGAGCTTGGGAATCTCCATGTCTCTTCAATTTTTTGGAATACTTTGAGAGAGACTCATGTTAATTCTTCTTTAAACGTTCAGTAGAATTCACCAGGAAAATTATCTTGCCCTGAGCTTTTTTTTTTTTTTTGTTACAAGGTTTTTGATTACTGTTTCAATCTTCTTACTAGCAATTGGTCTGTTCAAATTTTCTATTTCTTATAAGGCAAGTCTAGTGGTGATCAACTCCAGCTGTTGTTCCTTTGTGAAGGTTTTTATGTATTCTTCATTCCTGAAAGACAACTTTGCTGGTGAAAACATTGTTGGTTGGCATTTTTTTTTCTTTTAGCACTTTGAATATATCCTTCTACTCTCTCTTTACTTGCAAAGTTACTGCCTGGAAATCCACTGGTAAACTTATAGGAGTTCTTTTATTTCTGAGATTTTCTCCCTCTTGTTTTAAAATTCAGTCTTTGATTCTAGACAGTTTTACTATAATGTGTCTTGGAGATCAGTTTGGCTTGAATATTTGGGGTGACTTACTACCTTCATGAACTTCAACATCCAAATCTCTCCCCAAATTAGGTAAGTTCTCAGCTATTATTTTTTGTAATAAGCTTTCTGCTCCTCTCTCCCTCTCTCTCTAGGACTCCAATGATGTGTAAATTGGTTCTTTTAATTGTATTCCATAACTCATGTAAGCACCCTTTACTCTCTTTCATTCAGCTTTTTTTCTTTTGCTTCTCTGACTATATGATTTCAAATGACCTGTCTTCTGGTTCACAAATTCTTACGCTTGGTTAAATCTGCTCTTGAATCTACTGACTTTTTCAGTTCAGTTATTCTATTCTTTGACTCTAGGATTTCTTTTTGTTTTTCTCAAGTGGTTTCCATTTCTATGTTGAGCTTCCCATTTTGTTCATACATTATCTTCTGAATTTTATTTAGTTGTGTATCTTCGTTTTCTTGTAGTTCACTGCATTTCCTTAAGAGCATTATCATGAACTCTTTATCAATATTCACAGATCTCCATTTGCTTAGGGTTAGTCATTAGAGTTGTACTGGTTTCTTTTGGTGGTGTCATATTTCCTTGATTATTCATAATCCTATGGATTATGGTGTCTGATATTTGAGAAAGCATCATCCCTGATTACATGGGACCAGTCCAGTGCCTGGGTTTGTTGGGCTAAGCCTTGAGCCTAGTTTTACCAAGGAAGGCCTGGCACTTGAGTCTACAGTGATGCACCTATAACCTGAATCTTAATGACCTGTAATGGATCCTGGGTCTTGGGGGATTAACTAGGTGCCTGTGACTGGACTACTGGATGGGCCCAGCATCTGGGCCTGTAGTGGCTGGTCCAGTATTTGGCTATTCTAGGAGACAGTTATTGTGAGAGCTGACTTGGAGCTTAAGGACATGAGGACTGGCTTAGATCTAGGGCAAGCCTTGATCTAGAACTACAAGAGTCAGCCTTTGATTTGGGGCCTCAGAAGCGGGCTTGGAGGTTGTATCTGTGGAAGCTGGTCTTGCACATGATTGGGCCAAAGGCCTGAGTATGCGTGGGAGCTGGTCTTAAAACTGGGGCTGTAGAGAACAAATCTGGTACATGGGAGCTACTTTGGGCCACTGGACCTGGCTGGAACCTGGGTGGCCAGTGGCCTAGTCTCTTGGGGGCCTCCTAAGAGCCCGGAGCAGAGGAAGACATTTGTAACTGAAGGAGTCACATAAGGCCACTGGAGCCTAGCGCAGGGGTTAGCTGGGGCCTTGGGTTTGCATGAGCGCTCTAGAATCCTGGGTTGGAGAAGCTGCCTGGGGCCAGTTTTCTCCTACTTTTCACTTGGCTGAATTTGTCTCATTCTTTAGGCTCATTCTCCTCTGAGTGATTTTTCTTGATCATCTAACAATGTGGCCATCCCCAGGTATTCTCTGTCATGTCTCGTTTAGTCACTTATCATAATTACCAAAACACGTCAGAATTTGCCTGGTCATTTATTTCTTGACCTTGTATCCTTCCCAAGAGAATGGAAACTCTTTGCGTACAGAAAGATATTTTCTGTTGTTTCATCAAGCACACTCCAGGACTGGTGAGATCCAATTTGCATAGCTTTGTTTGTTGAGTAAATGAATGGGCAAGGCCAGAGGGAAACTTCTATCTGTGCTCCTTACCCAGATTGCCTTATTTTCTCAGAAACAGAGTAATATCTAAAAATCACCAAGAATCTATTGAATACAATTTGTCCAACAAAGGTAATTGAGAGATGAAGGTAATTCACTATTAAAAAACAAGAAAAAGACAAAGTGGTACTTGTCTGAATGCCAAAACAGAGTTCTCAAACATGAACACTCCATGAAAAAAAAAAAAAAAACAGAGGACAGAGATACACCAAAATTATTATTATTGAGTAGTTTTCTCAAGGGGAGGTTGTATAGATGACTTAAATTTTATTTTTTGGTTACATATATTTCTCAAATTCTATGATATACATGGATATATTAGATGGATGAAAGACATGCAGAGTTTACTGGTATTGATTCATTATTTAAGGAAATGTGTGCCCAAGACATAGTCGACACATGCCCTATTAGACTTCCTACACAGTACTTCTCCTTTCCTCAATGACTTCAGCATTGGCTCAGTTTCCTTTTCAATCATAATCTCTTTTTTGGCAGCTCCAATATCCTCACGGATGACTCATCTTTGAATCTGGCTTCATGTTAACTTCCTCAAATGTAATGCCCTTCACTCTGCTTCATTTATTCAACGTGCTGCAGAGTTATATCTACTACTTGATCATCTTTGGAAATGCTTCCAAGATTCTTAATCTAAAAGCTGCCCTCTCTGACCGCAAACCGGTAAACCCCCACCTCTTCCACTTGTCACATCAACACAATCGCTCTTTTGCCCCCACAAAACATTCCGCCTCTTAGTACCTTCTTATTTCTGGTGTATTGGAATATTTGTGTGTTCTCTTGCTGTGACCTTTGATCATCCCATTTCAAAGCCAAACTCTCTGGGTCTCTAGAGTTTTCCACCTTCCCAATCCTCTTCTGTATCTGCTTTCCCAATTCCTAGCTCTGGATAAATCTCATCATCTTATTTCTCTAACACTTCTCATATCTCTAAGATATGACTGAGAGGCACTGCTGAACATATTGAAAGAATCTAGTATAATTTTAGGTTTTCTGATTTGAACTGGATCCTTGGCACTCTTCAGCAGTAACTGTCATGTTACCTAGTTTCTCCCTTAATTGTATTTATTTTCTTTATTTTCTTCCTCTCATGGTTTGGCTAATTATCTGGAAGAAGTGAGTGGGGACTGAAATTGGAGACCTTAGGTATAGCTTCCTCCTCTAAACCCCCAATTGTTACCCGTGCTGTGGGAGCTGAGATCAATGAGGTTGTCCCATTAACCTATATCCGTTTTTCCTTCTGCTCTTCCCCAACTCTGACCCTTTGTCTTTCCCTCATTTAAGTTTCCCTCAATTAAATTACAGGTTCAGAATCTATCAATAAAATAGGTACTCTTTACAGACAGAATGTCTCTGGTAGGAAAGCAGGAAAAAATCCTCCTGGCCGGGGGCGGGGGAGAGAAGAGACGACTTGAGGTTCAGATATAATGTTTGAGAGAAACAAGAAGTGAACAGACCCTCCACTTCTCCACCTCAGATTCCACATATTGATGGACTAAAGGTAGAAGGGAGGAGAAATACACGTGCAGGTTCTTGGGAGGAGGGCTCTGACCTCTGACATCTGTGTTCAAGGTAGTCTTAGGGAGGAGGTGGATGCCAATCAAAGAAAAGACCTTGGCGGATGTAGGCAGGTGGGGTCGCAGGAAACACTGTGAGATTTCTGTTTCCCAAGTGTGACACAGAAGTAGTAAAGAACTCTCCTAGATCGTAGTGGTTATCTCAAGGGTGACCCCTTTGCATGGAAGAAAGCACCCTGAATGGCCACACTCTAAATGCCAAGAAACCATATAGGACCCTGGAATTTTTCACATCATCAACAGGGAGGGTGCGTGGGGGAGCCCTGAGAGTGATTGTGGTTCACTGACTAATAAAACTAAACTGTATGAGCGTAAAGTCAGATATTAAGTCAAGCTACAGCAATAAAGACGCAGATATTCACAGAAACAGAGCTATGGGTGGGTGTCTTACTGACTGAGATTTATAAAGGTTCCATGTGCAACTGGCACTTCACCTATGCTTATGATGACACAGCCAAGATTTTCAAACCTACAAAGAATTAATGTTTTCTCCAATTTTTTTAAAGATAAATTAATTCCCCATCCCACCCAAAATAACCTGTTAGGCCACACATCTGGTTTGGGAAATCTGATGGCTCTACCTCTGCTACCCTGGGAACTGAGGATTTTCTCTGGCTTCTGAAAATTTAAAAAACTATCAACTCAATAGTACAAAAGAAAGCCAGTCTGATTAAATAGCTTTTTTGACTTCCAAGTCATTTTTATGCCTGTCCTGTCCACCCCAAAGTGGATTATTCTCAATGTATTTCCATAAGAAGATGAAGTGTCACCAGTGTCTTTTGAATAATGAGGCATGAAAAAAAGAAGGGAATAGAAGCTAACGTGATGCAGGGTGGAAAGAGCTGCATAGGTGACCTGACTGGGAAATCCTTGGTGAAACGGGAGGAGAAGGCCAGGACAAGGGACAGGGAAATTAGAGGAAGAAAGGAGGAGGCAGCATCAGGTGGGGATGGGGGGGGGCAGACATGGTGTGAAGAAGGAATGAATGGAATGGGAGACTTTAAAAAAATAATAATTAACTTAAACAGTGAAAAGGAAGATTCCTGGGGAAGCAGGCAGAAGGCATTCTTCAGGTGTGAAGCCATAAACAGAGCCACCAATTTAAAATTTAAAGCAAACAGGAAAGTGATGATGATTCTCTCTTCCCTGCCTGACTGCAGCTGGTTTGGTAACGTGTCCGTTCAAATCTGATTAGGTCCTTCAAGGGCAACGTAATGGACCAACGGACTCAAACCATCGTAGGTATGTACAAAAATCTGAGTCAGTAAATGGAAGATGTGGGATCCCTCAAACAGAAGGCCACGGTTTGTCAGAGCCCGTCAGCACCAGCATCCTCTTCCCCAGTTACTTGATTGCATAATTTACATAAGATCAAACACAGGGAGCTGTAGACAGGGAAAACAGCTCACTCTCATACGAATTAGAAATGGATCCACAGGCATTATCCTGAGACGTGTTATAAGGAAATGCATCCCAGTGCATGGAAACCTCACCGATTACTGTCAAGCAAACTATAATTTACAATACTGGCCATGAATTAGGTGCTATTTTACGATTGATTTCATGCTGTTGTTCAGAGAATTTCATTGATCTCAATTTACAAAATGAACCAATAAGTAGGCAATGATTTTCCTTTAACTCCTGGTGTAAACTGAGGAATTCATATCTTCTTCTTGGTTCTACCATCAGAAAATTAAAAAGCAGTTTTGGCTTCTTTATTATCTGATTGCATGGTCTGTAGTTCTTTTTCTGAGAACTTCCTACTATTAGTTCACAAAAGAAAAATACAGCTTTTTCCTGATTTTTCTCTCCCCTTTCTATGCATTATGCCATAAATTATCACCTGGATGATTAAAAACTTGGTAACCAGAGTTCCTACTGTGGTGCAATGGGATATGCAGTGTCTCTGGAGCCCTGAGACATAGGTTCAGTCCTTGGCTAAGCACAATGGGTTAAGGATCTTGGGTTGCCAAAGCTGCAGCATAGGTTGCAACTATGGATCAGAACTGATACCTGGCCTGTGAAATCCATATGCCGCAGGGCAGACAAAAAAAAAAAAAAAAAATGTCGGAACCATCCGAGTAGTTACTGAGCACAGCTTCTTCTGCTATTTGGTATTCCAACTTAAAAACCAGTGCTAGGTCATGGGTCAGTGAGAACACACCTTAGGCAGCAGACCTGTATGCAGTGTGTTTTCCACGGATGCCTGGAAAGCAACGAGCTCTGCCAGAGTGCCTGTGGAAAGTCAGCATGCATTCATCTCTGCCAGTGTATAGTCCTTGCTCCCTGACTGTTTGCTCAGCCTTTTGATTGCAGAAAAATCAGATTTTGGCCTTCTACTTAATAAAAACAGAGGCTTTCTTTAGCCTGAATATCACTGTTCTTCTGCTCATCACAGAACTTAACTTCCAACACCCTTCTCTTTGGTCAGCTGAGCAATTCACCACAACCAACGTCCAGTCCTGTGCTTTCAAACTGCTTTTCAAAGCTGGAATCATTTTGTCCTCAGATGTAAAGCCACACCCAAACTACCTTACTAAACTCCAAACATTTTCTATTTGTATTCACCATATTTTCCACTCTATCAGAGAAATCCATATCCCTCTCTTTCATCCAAATCCTGTTCAAAGTTTATTATTATTCATGGAGCGTCTCTTGATTCTCTCCCACACGTGCATCATTTACACTCCATCTAGATGCCCTTTGTGAACAGCCTTATCCCAATCACACATATTCAGAATGTTACACACTGTTTAAGAACAAGGATACGTCTTATGGGCATCCCCTTATGACCCCTTATATTTTGGACACTCTTGATGGTTGAACAGTAAAAACTTCATTGCAGTAAGAAAAGTGGAAATAAAGAGAGGAAAACCTGTTCCTTCCATCAGCAGCAGGTGGCATGTGCTGGGAAGCCCAGCCTGCTGGGAGCTGTCTGTAACTAGTTTGTCTGTCAGTTGTGATAAGGAGGGACTGTACTTCCTCATTTTCCTTGTTTTCCCTGGCTGGTTAGAACAAAAGGCTTCCACGTAAAACTCCTTAGGCTGACAGCATTCTTAGCCAGCTGTCTCCTAGTCTGGATTTCTGAGCCTCCCTAATATTTGATTTGTAATAACAAGGTATATTTAGCACAAGGTTGTTTTCCTTGCCTCCTTTTATAATAACATAACCCTAGAGCAGTACCAGCTCCCCCTCCCACACACATGCACTAACATCCCACCCACTCCTCTGCTTTACCTCTGGACAGTGAGAAACAGAATTAGGAAGTCAGTATCTGGTTTTCAGAGTTCATAAGTGCTTTTAACTCGCAAACCGTAGAGAGAGAATTGAGATAACATTTAACATTCTAAGGATACTATCTTAAAAACTTTAGTCATATAGCTTAGCTAAATGTTTCTGGTAAAACTTGTGAATATCCCCCCAGACTTAGGTATTCCTTAACAATGCATGTAGGTAGTTTGCAGGAGGCAGAGATCATACACTCAAGGTGAGAGAAAACAACAAGTGACATATGAGTCTTAGAACTAATGAGAATTATTTATACACTCAGATTAACGAGATCTGCAAAATTTTGAGATTCTTTCTATCTATCTCTATATATGCATTACCTATGAAAGGGGAAATAGCATTTAAATTGGTTTTAAAACAGTGGAGAGAGAGGGAGAAGACATCCCAAATGAGAAGAGTTGGCAAAAGGCATTGTTGTAGAATAATTCATTACAAGCCTGGTGAGAAATATTTGGCTTAGATCAACAAAGTTCAGTTTAGCTCAGATGCAGGGCATATGAAACAATTAAAGGAAATAATGCTAAAAGACAGGTTGGGGCCAGATAAGAAAGACCACTGGATTCCAGGCTGATAGCTTTGAATCATGATGAAACAGACCCCCATATAATGGAGCTGGAGGTTAGGAAATCTTTGTCTAGCTCTGGTTCTGCCATTTGCTGTCTGCACGAACTAGGGCAAAACACTTGCCCTCATTGGCTCTTGGTTTCTTCATCTGTCTTTTTACAGATGTTTGTGTTAGATGCTCTCTAAGGCTAAAGTCTCTACTGAATGTTTATTTTTTTTAAGAAAACCTGGCATTTGGAATATTGTGGTAAAAGTTTTTACTTCTTGGAAATTTGCTCCAGTAGTTACAGAGGCTTGGAGAAGATCACCTGTTTCATTCATCATAAAATGATCTTGCAATTTAATGCAGAATGGAATGTTCATTTTTTTCTGCATATAAGAAAAGAATGTATAAAATGAGCACAGTCTACAAGTAAACATAATTTAAGTTCAACAATTCCCAAAACTTAAATTATAATGTTAGGGAATATATACATATCTCATTAAAATTATGTTTCTATGTCAGCTTGTGAAAATACAAAGCATCAGAAGCAACCACCACATTTTTAGAAGCTGATGAAGCCTTCAGTGTCAGAGCCAGATGTAGTTTGGTCCATTATAAGACTTCTACTGAATTGTCTATCTGAATCATTTCCATAGAATCACAGGTTTTTCTTTTCTAAAACAGTAATTTTTAAAGAATAGTCAGTTGACATTGCTTCAGGAAAAACACCCATGTTACAAATATTCACATTATGACAGTGTCTGACTTTTTTCCCTTAATATATATTTTAGTGTTGATTTTTTTAAACTGGTGTATCTGTGATAAGTAGTTTTACGTGTCAATTGGGGTAGGCTATGTTGTCCACTTATGTGGTCAAAACCTACATGTTGCTGTGAAGGTATATTTTAAATGGGATTAACATTCATAATCAGTTGACTTTTAAATAATACTGAATACACTTCATAATGTGGGTGAAATTCATCAAATCAGTTGAATGTCTTAAGAGCAAAGACTGAGATTTCCCAAATAAGAAGCAATCTGCCTCTAAACTGTGTCATAAAAATTCTGACTTTTCAGCCTGCTGGTGTGCCCTGTGCATTTTAAATTCAAGACTGAAATATCAACTCTTCCTTGAATCTTGTACCTGCTGACCTACCCTACAGATTTCACATTTCAGACTTGCCTGCAATCATCTGAGCAATTTTCTCCTCCTCTCTCTCTCCATCCTGCCCCCTTTCTTTTCCTTCCTCCCCTCTTCTTCTTTTTCTAATCCTAATACAAGGAGAACCTCAACTTGAGTGTAAGATATATTTAGATTACTCTGGGTATATCTGGCAGAGTGCGTATTCAGCACTCTGCATAAAAAATGAAAAGGAACATTTGTGGTACCAGGGGTGGGTTTTGTGATCAGGGAAAGAGGGACCAAATGTGTGTGTACTACGGATTCAGATATATATGAGTATCAAAAACAACTCATGAGATGGCCCAACAGAAGTCTGTCTGTGTTGAAAACTGGGACACATTTTAAAGAATTTACCATTAAAAAGAGGGCTAGGCATGATTTGGTTCTCAGAGGAGATAGATTATTTTAAGAAAAGCCTTGTGTTTGTTTACTCATATTTCTTCCAGTTGAGAGTGAAAGCAAAAGAACCTATTTTGCTAAACTTTTTAAGATACTGGAATACATTTAGTATTCCTTTAGAACTCACTTAAGAAAGAGTAATGCAAGGAAGAAAGCCATTCTTTCACCATCACTTTGATACCAGGAGGATGGAGAAACTTAGCAATGCGCAATGGTAATGGGGTATAGGATTACCTGGGACAGTCCTACCTGGCACAACAGCCCTGGTGCCCATTCAGCCTGGGGGTGGTGGGTCTAAGGTCTTACTCTAGCTGGTACAGCAGTGGGAGAGATACAAGTGCCTGGTAAAGCATCAGTAGAAGTGTAGCACGGCTCATGATACCCACATATAAAGATATTTCTCAAGATCAGATATGCCCAGTGGAGTAACTATGGCACTTGGCCAGCTGGTGTGAGGACTGGTCCTAAGTGCACATGAGAAAACCCATAAGGCTCCCCAGAAATGCATGCAGGTTAGTTTGTAGGAGGCAGGGATCATCTACCAGAGATGAGGGCGATGACAAAATGAAATATGAGTCTTGAACTAATGAGAATTATTTGTATATTCAGATTAATGAAATCTGTGAAAATCAGATAATCAGTCTATCTATCCATCCATCCCTGTATTCATCCATCTAGTCATCCATTAGTATATATCTACCTCAGAGTATAATAAATGGGTGCTTACTGTGTCAAAATTTGTGCTTTAGATAGAGAATGAGAAAACTGGTACAGTTTGTACATGATAAAAGACAGGAAAACTGAATCTCTTTTCTCTCTTTTTTAAATATAACCCCCAAACAACCTTTTCACCTATTTATCTCAAAGACTGTTAAAAACAAATGAAAAACCAAACCAAACAAAAAAAAAAAGAAACAAAATAGATGAAGATATGATCACTGACCTTGAGGAGAGAAAATAAAAAGAAGACGTTGCTCGGGGAACAAGACATTTTTTTCCATCCCCTCACTTTCAGTCTACATGTGTTTCTAGATCTGAAATGGGTCGCTTGTAATCCATGCAAATGGAAATCAAAGGTAAGTTGCAGTAGCAAAAGTCATAACAGACAAAATAGATTTTAGAATAAAGACGGTTGCCAAGAACAAAGAAGGACATAACATAATGATAGAGATCAATCCAAGAAGAAGCTATAAAAATTGTGTGTTTATTTATATATATATGAACACCTAATATAAAAATACTTCAATATATAAGGCAAATGCCAAGAATCATAAAAGGAGAAATCAACAGTAACTCAAGAACAGTGGGGGACCTTAGTACCCCACTTACATCAATAGAGAGATCATCCAGACAGAAAATCAATAAGGAAAGACAAGACTTGAAGGACACATTAGACAATAGGGACTTAATATTTACAGACCATTTAATCCAAAAGCAGCAAAATACACATTCTTTTCAAGTGCACATGGAACATTCTCCAGGATAGACCACTCACTGGCCATAAAACAAACGTTCGTAAATTTAAGAAAACTGAAATCACATTGAGCACCTATTCTAATGCTATGATATTACAATGCTATGATATTAGAAATCCACTACAAGAAGAAAAAACTGTAAAAATCATAAACACCTAGAGGCTAAACAATATCCTAGTAAACACCCAGTGGATCACTAAAGAAATCAAGGAGGAAATAAAAAAATACTTAGAGACAAATGGCAACAAAACACATCGATCCAGAACCTATGGAAGGTATGAAAATCAATTTTAAGAGGAAAGTTTACAACAAAAAAGATCTTACCTCAAAAAAAGAAGCATTTCAAGAAACCTAATCCTACACCTAAAGCAACTACAGAAAGAAAAAACAAAACTCAAAGTGAGTAGAATGAAAGAAATCAGGAGTTTCCGTTGTGGCTCAGTGGTTAACGAATCCGACTAGGAACCATGAGGTTGCGGGTTTGATCCCTGGCCTTGCTCAGTGGGTTAAGGATCTCGCGTTGCCGTGAGCTGTGGTGTAGGTTGCAGATGTGGCTCCGATCCTTCATTGCTGTGGCTGTGGTGAAGGCTGGCAGCTACAGCTCCTGTTAAACCGCTAGCCTGGGAACCTCCATATGCTGCGGGTGTGGCCCAAATAAGGCAAAAAGAGAAAAAAAAAAAGAATGAGAGAAATCATACATTTTAGAGCAGAAATAAATGAGATAGAGATGAAGAAAACAAAAGATCAATGAAACTAAAGCTGGTTCTTTGAAAAGATCTAGAAATTTGATAAACCTTTAGCCAGACTCCTCAAGAAAAAAAGGGAGAGGGCACAAATAAAAAAAGAAACAAAAAAGAAGTTTCAATTTACATCAGAGAAATGCAAAGGATCATTAGAGACTACTACAAACAACTATATGCTAATAAAATGGGTGACACAGAAGAAATGGACAAATTCATAGAAACGTACAATCTTCCAAGACTTAACAAAAAAGAAATAAAAAATATGAATAGAAATCACAAGTACTAAAATTGAAAATGTGCTTAAAATTTTTCGACAAACAAAAGTCTACGATGAGATGGCTTCACAAGAAAACTCTGTCAAACATTTAGAGAAGAGTTAAAAGCTATCTTTCTGAAACTATTCCAAAAAATTGGACACACCCAAATTCATTCTATGAGACCATCATCACCCGGATATCAAAACCAAAGATAACATGAAAGAAGAAAACTGCAGGCCGATATTACTGATGAACACAGACACAAAAACCCACAACAAAATACTAGAAAACCAAATCCAACAATACATTAAAAGGATTATACACCATGATCACATCAGATTTATCTCAGGGATGTGATGATTTTTTAATACCTGCAAATCAACCAATGTGATACACCAAATTAACACACTGAAGAATAAAAACCATATGATCATCTCAATAGATGCAGAAAAACCATTTGACCAAAATTCAACCCTCATTTATCATGAAAAACTATCCAGAAAGTGGGCATAGAGGGAACTTGCCTTAACATAATGAAGGCCATATAGGACAAACCCACAGCTAACATCATACTCAAAGGTGAAACACTGAAAGCATTTCTGCTAAAATCAGACACAAGACAAGGATATCTACTTTCACCAGTTTTATTCAACATAGCTTTGAAAGTCCTAGCCATGGAAATCAAAGAAGATAAAGAAATAAGAGCAATCCAAATTGGAAAAGAAGTAAACTGTTACTGTGTTCAGATAACATAATACTATATGTAGAAAATCCTAAAAATGCTCCCTGAAAACTACTAGAACTAATCAGTGAGGCTGGTAAAGTCGCAGGATACAAAATTAATACACAGAAATTTCTCAAAGCCCTTTGCGCTAACAATGAAAGGTCAGAAGGAGAAACAATACCATTTACCATAACTTCAAAAAGAATAAAGCACCTAGAAATAAACCTACCTAAGAAGGCAAAAGACCTGTACTCTGAAAACTATAAGATAATAATGAAAGAAACTGAAGACAATACAATGGAAAGAGACACTATGTTCTTGGATCAGAAGAATAAATATTCTCAAAATGACTATACCACCCAAGGCGGTCTAGAAATTCAATGCAATCCCTATCAAATTACAAACAGCATTTTTCACAGAACTAGGACAAAATATTTTAAAATCTGTATGAAACACAAAAGATCCCCCATAGCCAAAGCAATCAGAGAAAGAAAAATGTAGCTGGAGGAATCAGGCTCCCTGACTTCAGACTATACTACAAAGCTGCAGTCATCAAAACGGTATGGTACTGACAGAAAAAAAGAAATGTAGATCAGTGGGACAGGATAGAATGTCCAGAAACAAACCCACATACCTATGGGCAACTAATTTATGACAAAGGAGATAAGAATATACAATGGAGAAATGACAGTCTCTTCAGTAAGTGGTGCTGGAAAAACTGGATGGCTACATGTAAAAGAATTATATTAGTACACTGTCTAATAGCACATGCAACCTTAAACTCAAAATGGATTAAAGACATAAATATAAGGCTGGATATTATAAAACTCTTAGCGGAAAACATAGGGAGAACACCCTTTGACATAAATTGCAGCAATATCTTTTTGTATCCACCTCCTGGAGTAATTAAAATAAAAACAAAAATAAACAAACCCAATTAAACTTAAAATCTTCTGTACAGCAAAGGAAACATTTAAAAAAATGAAAGGCAACATGCAGAATAGGGGAAAATATTTGCCAATGAAGTGACTGCCAGGGATTAAACCGTAACTCTCCAATACAAAGAGCCGATGCAACTCAATATTAAAAAAACAATCCTCTGAAAAGGGGAAGAGTATTTAAATAGACATTTCTCCAAAGAAGACATACAGATGGCCAAAGAGCACAAGAAAAGATGTTCAACATTGCTAAGTACTGGAGAAATGTAAATCAAAACTACAATGAGGTATCACTTTACACTAGTCAGAATGTCCATCATTGAAAAGTCTACAAACAATAAATGCTGGAGGGGATGTGGAGAAAAGGGAGCCCTCCTACGCTTTTGGTGGAAAAGTAAATAAATTCGTGCAACCACCGTGGAGAACAGTACGGAAGCTCCTTAAAAAACTGAAAATAGAACTACCATAAGATCCAGGAACCCCAGTCCCAAGCATATACGCAAAGAAAGTCATAATTTGAAAAGATACATGCACCCCAGTGTTTACTTCAGCACTATTGACAATAACCAAGACATGGGAGCAACCTAAATGCTCACTGACATTATTTTATCCTTTTTTATGGCTGAATAGTATTCCATCGTGTATATATACCACATCTTCCTAATCCAGTCATCTGTCGATGGACATTTGGGTTGTTTCCATGTCTTGGCTATTGTGAATAGTGCTGCAGTGAACATGCGTGTGCAAGTGTCTTTCTCCAGGAAATTTTTGTCTGGATATATGCCCAAGAGTGGG
>PVHT020000061.1:9159269-9242269 GCA_004024745.2 Catagonus wagneri
GGAGGGGTGGGAGGGAGTGGGGATAACTACTGCTTTAATGATGGAATAGCAAGGAGCTCCAACTGTAATGCACAGGGAACTATATCTAATTACATGTGACAAATCCATATATGTACATGTAATCGGGTCACCACATGGTGCAGTTGGAAAACCTGACAGAAATCTGTAAACCAGCTATAATGCAAAAATAAAAAAAAAATAAAATAAAATAAAAATATTTGATTACTATCAGAAAAAAAAAATAAATGCTCACTGACAAAAGAGTGAATAAAGAAGATGTGATATATATAAACTGTGGATTATACTCAGCCATAAAAAGAATTAAAAATACCATTTGCAGCCACATGGATGGACCTAGAGATTATCATACTAAGTAAAGTCAGTGAGACAGAGAATGAAAAATATCATATGATATCAGTTATACATGAAGAATTATACAAATGAACTCTTTTACACAGCAGAAACAGACTCACAGACAGAGAAAGCAACCATGGTTACCAAAGGCAAAAGTTGGGGGAGAGATAAACTAGGAAGTTAGGGTTAACGTATACACAATTATATACAAAATAGATAATCAACAAGGATCTACTGTTTAGCACATTGAACTCTACTCAATATTCTGTAATAACCTGTATAGGAAGATTCTGAAAAAGAATGGATATATGTGTATGTATAATTAAATCACTTTGCATTACACCTGAAACTACCACAACACTGTGGATCAACTATACTCCAATATAAAATAAAAATCAAATTAAACCGTAAAATATCTTACTTCAGAATAACATTTAAATAACAATTTTTCTTTTTTCTTAAAGAATAAAGTTTATACATAAATAAGTAGGTGGGATGGGTTTAGCAGGTGTGGGACAGAAAAGGAAGAAAGAAAAAAAACAAGATGAAATAAATGCATTTAAAAAAAAAAAAGACAGGAGTTCCTGTTGTGATGCACTGGCTTAAGAATCTGACTGTAGCAGCTCAGGTCACTGAGGAAGTGGGTTGAAAGACCTGGTGTTTTCTCAGCTGCAGCGTTGGTCGCAGCTGCAACTCAGATTCAATCTCTGGACTGGCGACTCCCATGTGCCATGGGTGCAGCCATAAAAAAGAAAAAAAAATGTAGACTGATACACATATACATTAACCATATTTTACAAAAGTTAGAAAATATGGTATAATAATACAGAAGCAAGGCAATATACCTGGACTAGGATAGCTTGCTTATACTTAATTCATATATAAATCACTTAAAACAACAGCTGATATATTTAATTAGAAATAATGTTAATAAACATGATTATGTCCCAATTTATATAATGATTTGAATTTTCCTAGTTTTGTTCATGAAACTATTTACATTTTGGGAATAATTGTATGTATGCATATTAAAAAAATTAAACTAGTACATTATAAGAGTACAATATGAAAAGCAAACGTCTCCCTCACATTTCCAATTCATAGCACTTAAAATTTTAAACACTAGGATTAGAGAATTTCAAAGAAATTAAAATTGTTACGGTGGAATTTACTGACAAAATTGGTACTAACTATATCTGGGTTTGGTTAATAACCATAGGATAGATTTCCTTTTTTTTCTTTGATGTAATTGATATTGTATAAAGCAAAGATCCATCACAAAAGCAGGGAGGCAAAACTTTAAATATGACTGGATGCTACTATGGGGAAAGGAAACAAGAAAAAATAAAAGAGAAAGAAGAAAAGGAATCAACAAAGATTTGGGTTTAATAGTCTTGATTTGTGTAAACATGAGTGAATCACTAAAGTTCCAGGTCTTAGCTTCCTTATTTGTTAAAAATAATAGTATATTATTTGTAACACCTTTACCTACAATTGCTACGAAGATAAAACAAACAGCTATGAAAGCATTTTATAAAGGAGACTGCATTGCACAGGTAAGACAGAGAATTTTAAGTCATCAGTAACGGAAGAGGCTAACACAGTCTTTTCATTTAGATGTACTCCAACTAATTAAGGTTTATAAATACTGCAAATAATATACTTTTAAAATGTTTATACTGTAATTATCTAAAGGCCAAATTTCTTCAGCTAAATCTAAAACATACAGTCGATTGTGAGGAAAGTAAGTATACCTATATGACAATATACATTTTCAGAAATAGCTCTTTTTGGCCATCTGTTCATTCCACAAATATGTGTTGGACAAGACTGCTATGTGCAACTACTATGTGTTGTACCTGAGGTACAGCAGACAACAAGGTATTTGAAAGATGTTTTCAGATATCTCTTTCTGAATCATGCATCGCTTTGGGTTATGATTTTCAGATTTCAGAGATTCTATGCTTTATGGGCAGTTATAAACCAACAATTTCAAATCACTTTAATGATACTGCTTCAATAAATTACAACAGAAAATGGTAAATGATTTGAGAAGAACCTTTGCTCAAAATTACAAATAATAAGGTCTCTCCTGCAATGAAGACAGATACTTAAAAGGGGTACTAATTTTAGGGAAGAACTAAAGTTCACTGATTAACAACAAATTACAATGAGGATATTAATGCCAAAACACTTAGAAATACACATTTGAAAACGATGTATTAGCATTAATATTTTACTATTAGCCTCCAAATGCTCAAGTTTTCAGGTCCTTAGTTTTTCCTCATATCACATAGTGAATCACATATAAAAATTAGGAGAGTACTGATAAAACATAAATACAGGTATTTGCTTATGCTACTATAGCCATCAGACAAAGACAAGAAAATAAATTTATATGTACCTGTTTAATTTGTCTTAGAGCCATCACCTCTTTGTCCATGTTTGGTGAACAGCTTCACTATCACTGAAATTATAATGAACTTTTCTTAGACTTTTCATGGTAGCAATTTTACATGATTTCTATTTCCTTAATTGCATTCTGATATGTTCCTTAAATGTCTTGATTAGTGTTTGGTTAATGTTAGTATCCATGAGGCAATCTTCTTTACAGCACATCTTTGAAAACAGTCTATTTATTTACAGTGAAAGATTGGAATACAGCTGTCATTAAAACAAAAAACTAGGAAAAAATGCAAAAGCCAAACTTGAATTTTTACACAATGTTTTTCTAGAGGAAGAATTCGATAGATGCTGAATTTGAGAAATGTCTATTTAAAAGTTTGTGGGAGTTCAGTTTACGCTAAAAGTATGTAGCTTTATGGAAAACATTGATTTGATTTATTTTTTGAAAACCAAGCTTAACTTTATAGCAGTGATTCAGCTGAGAGGGAAATCTCTTAAAATTATCTATATAGTCTTTTCGTCGACACCCAGAGTTCCAACCTAATAGAATTTATGACCAGCATCCTCTTGATTTTTGCATAATAGAGCTACACAAGTGGCAGAAAGTGACTTTCTAATCTCCCCACATGAAATAGATATTCAAACATTTGCATATTTGGTAGTACATCCCCAGCAATGGCTGGACTTGTATACATTTCCACAATAGGGTGGAGAAAAAGCAGAGAGGGCAGTGCAAGAAAGTCATCTTAGCAAACATTAAAAGTTGGGATGTATGAGACAAACTTCCTTAAACTCCATTTGAATTTTATTTTATTTTATTTTTTTGACTTGGACTCTTTTTATACTGTCCTAGTTTTGAATGCAACAGGGAAGTAAACACGGGGCTGGGATTTTTTTATTCAAGCAGGCAGGATGCCTTTGAGTCATAGGTCATTCACTAATACTGGTCTGAAGTTTCCCACTCAGAGAAAAACAATATATTTGAATTTTTAGGGCCACACCCATGGCATATGGAGGTTCCCAGGCTAGGGATCGAATCGGAGCTGCAGCTGCTGGCCTACACCACAGCCACAGCAACAACAGATCTGAGCTACATCTGTGATCTACGCTGCATCTTGCTGCAGTGCTGGATCCTTAACCCACTGAGCGAGCCTAGGGATTGAACTTGCATCCTCACGGATACTAGTTGGGTTCTTCATGCACTGAGCACCTGGAGCTCCTAAAACTACAATTCTATTTTTAATAAATGTATCAATGTTTTGGTTGCTATTACATGGAACTGAATTTCATAACTACTTCAAATGTTTAAAATAATCAATTTTTACATACTTTAATGGAATCAAATGAGTCATATTTATGGCTACGGAGAGGCGCCTTTCAGGGGTTTTGCACCAATTGTGAACTTATGAGCTCTGTATTGCTTAAGTAGCTGTGTGACACCAAGAAAGAAGCATCAAATATTTACCCAGGGTATGTCAAGCACTGGTGTCCTATGTCATCTCACTGGTACCAATCAACGTGTCTGGGTGTCTCAGATAAATTTGTCTGTCTCTGAACATCCCTCTGAATACCAGTCTGGCGTTCCAGCAATTTGTCCACATGATAATATCTAGTTTACATACAAATGAAAACATTGATTTCTTGGTTCCAAAAACAATCTTTATGGTTCTTTACTTTATGAAGATACCCTTCCATGCCTTCAGGATAAAACACGACAGATACGGTTCTTGCCCTCAAGGCACTCACAATCTAGTGAGAAAGACAAGTAAGTCAACCCGTAATTCTAGCAGAGCAGGATCAACAGTATGAGATATAGGAACACAGAAAGGAAAATTGTAAGCCACATGTCTACGCGCACCAGCAGTCTTTAGTCAAACACTAGTATGTTGTCTCAATCTCTTGCCTGAATGGATGAATGGAAGAACCACAAGCCAGCATGCCTGAAAATATTTTGTTTTAATATTCCTTAGGCATCACTTTCCCAGAAAAAAAAAAAAGGAAGGAAATAAGGAAGGGAGGGAAAGAGAACTAAATATTTGTCTTTTTAATTTTCACCACCTTGGTGCGCAGTTGTATATATTACAAAGTACACCCACGGTTACAGTCTGAACGACATGCCTCCAAAATTCATACACTGACTCCCTAACCCAGTGCCCCCTAAAGTGACTATGTTTAGATATAGGGTCTTTAAAGAGGTGATTACCTTCAGGTGTAACTGTTAGTGTGGGCCCTAATCAAATCCGGCCAGTGTTCCTATAAGAGAAATGATGGACTAATCAAATCCGGCCAGTGTTCCTATAAGAGAAATGATGGACGCAGAGACACCAGGGACGTACCTGCGGAGAGCTACATGTGAGAACGCAGCCAGAAGGTGACCGTCTGCAAGCCGTGGAGAGAGGCCTCAGGGGAAACCAAACCTGCTGACACCCTGATCTTGGAACCCTAGTCTCCAGGATGGTGAGAAAATAAATTCCTGTTATTTAACCCACCAAGCCTGAGATTTTTCTCGTGGCAACTCCTGCAAACTACCATTTCAATGAGTGGATTAAAAGGCTATATTATTCTTTCTTGTCCACAGTTAATTGAAACAGGAATGATATGAGGTCATGCTGCAGCACAGTCATAAAAATTCCAGTTTACTTTGCATAACTTTTCATTACCGACTTTGAAAAAACAGCCCCCCACTCCTATCAATACTTCACTCTGCACTTATATTTTCTACGTTTATCTCCTCGATTTATGAGTGCACAGTATCAGACAATTCCCATTTAAGACAAGTAGGCTTGCTCTAAATTTTAAATACTAAATTTAACATTTGGATAAGAGATATTTTAATTGACATGCTGTCTTTAAGAATGCATTGATAATGTGATGAAGATATAAATGTTGTATTAATATTTTGACACCCACTGAATGTTATTGATAATGTAACAGAATTTCCATCATTCTTTTACTTTCAACTTAGCTGGCTGAGATTTGTGATTTGGGAGCCAGAATATCAGAGTACCAAAATTTTAGTTCTAGCTTTGCCATTAACTAGCTTTATGATTCCAAGTAAATCAATTAAGTTTTCAGAATCTCTATTTTCTCATCTGCCAAATGGGAATAAAATTGTTTAACCTTTACACATCATTTGGTAATTTAAAACCTCATAGAAGCTGGCATATGTGAAAATATTTTGAAAGTATACATTATCAAGAAAAACATCAGGAAAATTTTCTCTTTTCTTGGGGTGAGGAAAATTAAATCATAGTTAATTTTAAATAGATTAGTTATCAAATCTAATTTTTTTATCTAAAGAAGAAATGAAGGAAGGTATTTCTAGATTTGACCACAAGATTAGGGAAAAATGACTTCATTGAAAAACCATCATAGGAGTTTCCTTCATGGCTCAGTGGTTAACGAACCTGACTAGGATAAATGAGGATGTGGGTTCGATTTCTGGCCTCACTCATCAGGTTAAGGATCCAGCGTTGCTGTGAGCTGTGGTGTAAGTCACAGATGCAGCTCAGATCCCATGTTTCTGTGGCTGTGGCACAGGCTGGCAGCTGTAGCTCTGATTCAGTCCCTAGCCTAGGATCTTCCATATGCCATGGGTGTGGCCCTAAGAGGCAAAAAAAAGGCAAAAAAGGAAAAACCATCATAAATGAGGTAAAAAGTACAAAGAACAAAAGCAGAATAATTACAGTGCCATGAAAATGGTAAGCATATTTAATATATTAAAAATATTTACAAAACAGTAAGAAGAACATATCACTTTAAATAATGCAGCAAAAGTTGGGGGAATTATATTTAAGAAATTAGGAATAAATACATAGAAAATGTTACATGAAAGGATATAAAAAGAAATATAAGAAATAAAAGGTGTTCAAGTTAGAAGAAAAGAGGTAAAACTGTCACTGTATGCAGATGACATGATACTATATATAGAAAACCCTAAGGACTCCATGCAAAAACTACCTGAACTGATCAATGAATTCAGCAAAGTAGCAGGATACAAGATTAACATTCAGAAATCGGTTGCATTTCTGTATACTAACAACGAAATATCAGAAAAGGAATACAAAAATGCAATACTTTTTAAAATTGCACCCCAAAAATGAAATACCTGGCAGTAAACCTGACTGAGGAGAAGAAATATTTATATGCTGAGAACTATAAAATATTAATAAAGGAAATTAAAGAGGATTCAAAGAAATGGAAAGATATTTTATGTTCCTCGGCTGAAAAACTAATACTGTAAAAATTGTCATACTACCCAAAGCAATCTACAGATTCAGTGCAATTCTTATTAAATTACTCATGAAATTTTTCACAGAACTAGAACAAAAAATTCAAAAATTTATATGGAACCATAAAAGACCCAGAATTGCCAAATCAGTCCCGAGGAACAAAAACCAAACAGGAGGCATAATTCTCCCAGATTTCAGGCAATATTACAAAGCCACAGTAATCAAGACGGTATGGTACTGGTACAAAGACAGACATATAGACCCATGGAACAGAACAGAGAATTCAGAAATAAACCCAGACACCTACGGTCAATAAATCTTCAACAAAGGAGGCAAGAATATAATATGGGAAAAAGACAGTCTTTTCAGGAAGCGTTACTAGGAAAACTGGACAGACGCATGTAAATCAATGAAACCAGAACACACCCTCACACCATGTACAAAAATAAACTCAAAATAGCTCAAAGACTTAAACATATGACACCATCAAACTCCTAGAAGAGAACATAGGCAAAATATTCTCTGCATCAACCTTGCAAATGTTTTCTTAGGTCAGTCTCCCAAGGAAACAGTAATAAAAGCAAAAATGAGCCAATGGGGCCTAATCAGACTAACAAGCTTTTACACATCAAAGGAAACCACACACACACACAAAAGACAACCTATGGAATGGGAGAAAATAGTTTCAAATGATATAACTGACAAGGGCTTAATCTCTAAAATAGTGAAACAACTTATATAACTCAACAGCAAAAAAAAAAAAAAAAAAAAAACAACCCAATTGAAAAATGGGCAAAAGACTTGCATAGACATTTCTCCAAAGAAGATATCCAGATGGCCAAAAACCACATGAAAAAAATGCTCAACATCACTGATTATTAGAGAAATGCAAATCGAAACTACTATGAGGTACCACCTCACACCAGTCAGAATGGCGATCATTAATAAGTCCACAAATAACAAATGCTGGAGACGGTGTGGAGAAAAGTGAACCCTCCTACACTGTTGGTGGGAATGTAAGCTAGTACAACCACTATGGAAAACAGTATGGAGGTACCTTAGAAAACTATACATAGAACTAGCATATCACCCAGCAATCCCATGCTTGGGCATATATCCATACAAAATTTTCCTTGAAAAAGACACATGCACCCGCATGTTCATTACAGCACTATTTATTCACTATAGCCAAGACATGGAAACAACCTAAATGTCCATTGACAGATGAATGGATGAAGAAGATGTGGTATATATACACAATGGAATACTACTCAGCCATAAAAAAAACCAAAATAATGCCATTTTCAGCAACATTGATGGAACTAGAGACTATCATACTAAGTGAAGTAAGCCAGAAAGAGAAAGAGAAATACCATATGATATCACTTACATCTGGAATCTAATATACAGCACAAATGAAACTTTCCACAGAAAAGAAACTCACAGACTTGGAGAAGAGCTTTGTGGTTGCCAAGGGGGAGAGGGAGGGAGTGGGACAGACTGGGAATCTGGGGTTAATAGATGCAAACTATTGCATTTGGAGTAGATAAGCAATGAGATCCTGCTGTAAAGCACTGGGAACTAAATCTAGTCACTTGTGATGGAGCATGATGGAGGATAATGTGAGAAAAAGAATGCATATATGTATGTGTGACTGGATCAATTTGCCATAGAGTTGAACAAATTTTGGAGCCAAATTTAGAATTATTAAGAGCCAGCGTTTGGTGTGGTTCACCAGATCATGGTGATTTCCCCTAGGGATCTCTTACTCTTTTTTCTCTTCTTCTACCACCCATAGCCTGCCTCCTCGGCCCCAACGCTGGACACAGGGTCCAAGATGGACCAGTCAGCATCCTTCCTCAGTATTTTTCAGTCTGGTTGGAGAATTTTTTTCCAGTTAGTAATAATGTACGAGTTCAGAGCTGCTGCTATGCTTTCCAGTCCATGGAGAAAGCCCACAGTTACAAGAGTGAATGAATCCCATTTCACAAAGAAACAAAAATGTGAAATAGCTGGATTTCTATCATTTGCAATTAAAAGACTCAGGACTCAGGACTCAAGTATATATTTACTTTGTAAAATCAAGAATGAATAATAATCACTGCTTTTGAAGCAGTCAAACATTTGCCACGGATAAAATCAAATATATTGTAAAAGGCATTTCTTTCCAATTTAAGATAGCTATCAAGTACTTAGGCGGGAATGAATAAAAGCATTTTCTTTCCAATTTCATCACTGAGTCATTCTTTTACTAAGAAAAGTAACCTAAGCTTTCCTGGCCCTTACATTTTTGTATCTATGTTACCAAGATACTATTTTAAAAATCATTTATAAAAATACCAGGGGAATTTTATCCTCTAGGGAACTGAAGCATTCATAGAGACAGTGAAAAATATTGACAAAAGATATGAGGAAAGAGTATTTTGAATTTAATTTCTGCCTGTTTTTTTATTATATATTCAATACAACTAAATTCCCCAAATATCCCTGATGTCTGTGTACTCGGTACTTCTCTAGAGCATCTGCAGCTTTAGAGTTTTTAATCCCTCCCCGCCTTTATTTTTAGAGAAAGGGCCCCCTAATAATCTGAGAGTGTGGAGTCTGTTAATAGTGGTATTCCCCCACAGTTTGCTGAATTTTCTAAATCGGATAGAAAGACAAAGACTCTAAAGCTTATCCAGATGTGGTTTTATAATGGTGTCACTAGGCTTTATTCCATAATTGAGGCCCCTAAAAATATACAGTTTTAGCCTTTGTCAGCAACAAGGTTAATGGAAATATGCACCAAGGGTAAATACTTTAGCAGATTGTATCATCAGGAAATATTTAAACACCATTTAAAAGGATTTAAAATAAGTAGATTTTATTTTACACTGACTAATGCACAGAAATATAATACAATAGAGCTGTTAAGAAATAAACCTAATGCTTTTCTCTCCTCTTCTCCTCATCCTTCTGCCATCTGTATTGTTAAGTCCAATTAGCTTTTTGCATCTAAAATTCTAAATTACTAGTCCTTTCGCCTCCTGAAAGGAGATGATCTTCCTAGAGGTTCAGCCACGATTCTTTGGGAGCAAAGTCATGCTTCGATCATTTAGAGCACCAATGATAATCTGACTCCCACCTTGACTCTCACTACTCTTCATTACTTACACTGGGTGCTCCTCGCTCATATTAAACTGCATGCTCTTTAATTTTTATGAGATGCACATTCACAGCTCTGTGCCACTGACTACTCCACCCTGGTTTTCAGGTTTGCCTGCTCCTTGATTCTGAAATGCCACTCTAATGTCTGCAAAAATTCACCTCCTCTGTGATAATTTATCTTGCTGATTAATTACCTCTTTCTTTGTTCTCACACCTGTTACAGAAAATACCACAGAGTGAACAGCATTATGTTTAGTTGTGTATCTTTCCATCTGAGCAATTGAACTAGGAACGCTTTGAGGAAAAAGGGAAAGATCTCCATCACATAGGTAACTTCCAACCTCTAATATGGGAATTTGTACACAGTAGATGCTCAACTAATACTTCCTGAATGAAACTGACTATGTAGTTTAGAGACATGCCTGCAGGGAATGTTTGGTAGTAAGAATCTTTATTATGATTTAATGATAATTGTATTATTTCTAGAACTAAAAGCAGGTGTTCATGGATCACTTACTAGGTTCATAAAAGAGTTGTGAGCACTACCTAATTTTTGCACGCAGTGTCACATTCAGTTCTCACACTAAGTCTCTGCAGTAGGTACCAGGATTTCCATTTCACTGCTAAACCAGGGCTTAGCAAAGTCACATCTGCAGGATTCTGTTTCTGAACCCGTAGGAAGACTGCCCAGACTGACTCCTAGAGACTCTCACCTCCATACAAATTTCTCCCCTTTGAGTGAGGGTGGAAGCTGTGAAGGTGACCAGATAGCACTCTCATGATTATCTTACCTTATATGGAAAAAAGAGATGATTTCCTTGTGAGCCCCTTTTAAAACCAGAGTTTTCTCCAGCTGGTAGCAGAAGAAGTCAGAGAGAGTCAAAGGAGAAGTGGGATTTGCAGGAGAAGAACTGCACTACTGAGAGCGTCAGAGCCACGTGAGCGAGACCTCTGGATGTTGAAACTCGGCCCAGGCTGAGAGCCGAGGAAACTGACATCAGCTCGACCACTGCAAGGAACTGAATTCTGCCAACAACCTGAACGAACCTGGAAGTGAATTCTTCCCTGGAACCTGCAGAGGAGAGCCCTAAAGCCCAAGTCCTTGAGGTTAGCCCAGTGAGACCTTAATGAGGAACTCAGTTGAGCCTACCCAAACCTCCTACTTATAGAACTGTGAGCAGCAAATGAGCTTTGTTTTAGGCTGTCTGACGAATGTCCCTGCCAGCTAGGGGCGACCATGAGACTGTGCTACCGCCATTAGAATGCGGGCAGAAGTGAAATGTGTCACTCCCAGGCCTGGCCCCTAAAAACGTCCAACTCATTATCCTTCATTCTCTTTGGTCACCGGCTAGAGCAGTGGAGAGAACTCCAGGGCAACCGTGCGAGTCATGTGTTCAAGATGGCAGGACCTTCATCGGCCCGTGTTCCCAAATGTGTAAAACAAGGAAGCTCTACTGACCAAACCCTTCACCTGGATAGGACGGCGTGAACAAGAAACAGACTTCTGTGGTGCGTCTGCCATTAGAAACTGATATGAGTGAGTGCACGTGTGTGTTATCCTAACTAATAGAGAGGAGGCTGTATAAGATGCAGGAACTCAAGGAGAATGATCTGGCCTGTAAAGACCTGGAAAAAGAGAAGTCCAGTCATGGTAGACAGCAAGTTCAAAGGTCTGGAAATAGGGAGACTTTCTGTATTTAAACAAACAAGCATACAAAACAAACAGGCAAACAAAACACTGTAGCACTACAGACATGAACGGGAGTGGGAGAGTGACCTGAGATAAAGCTAAGAAAGTAGACGGGAGTCAGATAAGTGTTGAACGACAGAAGGACTTTGGATTTTAAGACCAGACATGAGAAATGAAAGGTGCCCAAGATTAAATCCAGATTTTTATTTCTGGCAAAAGGGGGAGTATCGTATATTACGGTTAGTAACAATGATAGAGAGTGTTAGTGTTCTCGGTAGTGTTTCTGAGCTGGGAAGTTCAAGAAAGAGGAACACACTTTATGGGAAGTGGCAGGTAGGGTGAGATCGGGTTCAGGGAGCTGGAGTAGACTGCATGGAGTAGGACTGTTCAATACACGGATAGAAAAATGTTCACGGCTTAGGGAAAATGTCTGGATTTGGATGGAATCATCACAGGGATACTGTGCAGATAAACCAACATCCGTGGGCGAAGGAAAACAAGATTCGAACACACCAGAGCTTGACCAATAACAGGGACATTGGGGGGGGGTGTCACTGATGCTTGGGGAAGGAAGCTTGGCGATGGAAGCAAGATCAACAACGTGTCCAAGTGTCAGGAACCATTTGGCCCTCACATTGGTCCTGAACTGGGTCTACGGGAACTTTGATAGCCTGGTGAGAATGGTTTCAATTGAGGGGTGAAGTTATGGGGCTTCTGGAGGAGGAGTGGGTTGGCTTTGTGCCCCTAAAAGATAAAAGTCCTAACCTCTGTACCTGAGAATGTGCCCTTGTTCGGAAACAGGGTCTTTGCAGACGTGATCAAGTTAAGAGGAGGTTATCCCAGATTGGGGTGGGTGCTAAATTCAACATGACGGGTGCCCTTAGAGCATGAGGGAAATCTAGACACAGGGAAGACACCATGGAACGAGAGGGGTGGGGACTGGATGATGCAGCTGCAAGCTGCGGAATGCCACAGATCGCAGGAACCACCTAAAGCCAGCAGAGGCAAGGAAGGAGCCTCCCCTAGGGTTTTCAGAGGGGGCTGCTGGCACCTTGGGTTAGGACTTGTAGCCTCCAGACCATGAGAGAATTACTTTCTGTTGTTTTAGGCATCCCATGTGTTATTCTTTGCTATGGTGGCTCTAGGAGATACATGCGGAGGTAGGTGACAAAGAAAGCAAGCCCGTGGACGTCCGGAATGTGACTGTGAAGGTGAGAAAGGCAAGGCTGGGGCCGTATGTGGGAGACGCAATTCAAAAAGGACTGGTTTTCCCAGGTCTGTCTGCTTCTTCCTACCACATATAAGAGACTTGAGCCTATCGAACGCTCGTGCGAGGAGCTGGCAGAGGAGGAGAGAGGAAGGCACAGGAAAAATCAGGTTGACTGTGAGAAAGGTCCTCACCCAGGTAGGAGGAGATTATCCAGAGGGGGACTGGCTGTCAGCAGGGCAATGGACAATTCCACTTTGTTGCTTAAGAGGAAGGAAGCATGCGTTCTGATGTAGAAAAGTTTCCTTGACAGCAAGACCGAGGAAATCCTGTCCAAGAGTTTGTTATCGGCTGAAATTCAGGGAAATCAGAGTCTGAAGAACTGTGGATAACACCTGAAGAACCGGTAATGGAAAGTATGAGACAAAACACCAGGGAAATAAAGGAAGGTCGAGAACAAGTATTTAGATGCCTGCTGGAGGTTAGAAATGGGTATCAGAATGGGGCCAATCTGCATGCTTATCAAATTCGCTTTGGCAGAGCTCAGAAACCAGTAATTTGACCACTCCGTGTGTGTCAAAAACACAGAAGAATATGTCAATCTAGGTTTGGTGGGCTTTCACTAGAATATATTGGAGTCATAACGGAACAAGAAAGTTAAGAAAATCGGAAAGAAAGCAATGCAAGCTTTATATTCTGGAGCTACTGCAGAAGGAAGATAAACACAGGGTCCAATCCACAAAAGACCTGGAGGGGTTAAGAAACTAAGAGTTTCAAAGAACACAAATAGTTTTTGTGTGAGTAACTGAGTGAAAGAGCTGGAAAATGTCTGTTGTCAGAGAGTGGAATATTTGAACTTCACGTATTAGACACGGAGCATTTTTAGGTGATGGCAACGTCCAGGATCCAAAATGCAAGCAAGTGACTTAAGAGTAGAGTCATGTTTCCCAGAGCTGAGAAGGTAAAGGATCCGACAGGCTGAGATGCCAAAGGACTGGTCCTGTGACAGCTGACATAACACCGGATGTTGGCAGTTTTGGGGTGGGAGAAAGACGAAGCAGGGTGGGGGAACTAGGCACTCAAGTCTCTTCTGAATCAGGGAACAGGGGTAAAGGATGTTGGGAAAGATGAGCAAAACGGAGAAAATAACTTCTAGAGCCAAAGAGCATGGGATTCACAGATCTGTGAGTGTTTGGAGAGGGCAGAAAAGTAATAACCTGGAACGATGTTGGCAGAAGGAAAGCAAATTCCATGGGATAGCAAGAATGACTCGCTTCTGCTTAAAACGGCTGAAGAAGAAACCACTTGCTTCAGGGGACAGTCACTTTTCATTGACTTCAAGAGACAATGAAAAATACACAAAGGGTAGGAAGCCTTTTCTAATCATTTTCAAGGGAAATACAAGCTCCAGGAGGGAAGGGCCTCTGCTTCTTTTATTACCCATTGGCTCTTCAAGGTTTAAAAAGTATCAAGTGTCTACATAACAGTCTGCAGAATAATACTCACTGAATGAATGAAACCAGTCCAGATAAAAGTGATTATCTCCCTTATAAATCATTCTATTACTGTCATGTCATATGTCAATTTTTAAACTGATTTTGAATAGATACTTTATGTTTTCTAAGATTGTATAGGTATTTTAGGAAAGTTGTATAATGTTGTTAGTCACGGCATCAAATATAGAGACATAGGATGAACCATGTCCCATCATAATGCATGGTGGGCGAGGAAACCCTAGCCCCCAGGACCTCAGAACACACCCTAATCTGGAAATAGGGTCACTCTGTTTGTAGTGGTTAAGATGAAGTCATAAGGGTGAGCTCTAATTCAGTGTGAGTTGCGTGCTTTTAAAAAGGGGAAATTTAGACCCAGGCAGCATAGAAGAACGCCATGTGACAAAGATGACAGAGATCAGGGGGATGCAGCTAAAAGTTACAGGACACCAGGGATGGCCGGCAAACCACCAGAAGCTGGGGAAGAGGCTGAAACAGATTCTTCGTCTCAGCTCTCAGAAGGAACCCCGTCAGCTGGGGTGATCTGGGACTTCTGGCCTTTAGAACTCTGAGACAACACCTTTCTGTGGTTTAATCCACCTGGCGAGACTCAGTTATGGCAGCCCCAGGAAGCTCAGCCCAAGGAGTTTAACAAAAAAAAAAAAAAACATTCACTACATACTGAATAATTAAATGAAAAATTCCAAGAAACTGCAGGAACAGCCTACCTCATTAAAACTATTTACCGCATCTAGCATATTAATTACTTCTGAATTATGCATTGGTGTTTGTTGTCATTTACTTTAAAATATTAATTTACTGATTCTCAGTGTTTCTTCAATTTAATTCAATTCATTTCAACTCAAATTCCATAAGAGGTTATTAGACGCCACTTGGGTCCTTGTTCCCAGGGCACCTACTATAGAGATAAAAACAAATCATATTAGGATAACTCCACTCAGCGCACTACATTCTGGATGGGAATCAAGATTTACCGCTTTTAAGATACGTTGATATTACAAGGCAGAATGTATTCAGGTGACAAATTGGTGGGAAAACAATATGAAAAGATCTGTGAATCAAAGGAAATGTAGGAATTGAGGCAGATTATCATATATGTGTCACATTTGATGGGAGTGGATAATGCTGGAGGTTGGGAGAGTATGCATGATATCAGCTAGAAGGAAATGAGTATGGTGGTCAATCTGATTAAATATAAGAGCAAAGACGAGAGAGAACTGAAAAGTATCAATAGGCGAATGCAATTAGATTCCTGAAATATCCATCCTTTGTACCAATTTTGTTACAGATATTAACACTGGGGGAAATACTACGAAAATTCAGCTTTATGATATCCAAACTGTAGCAGATTTCGAAGATAAAAAAGTCCCCTTTAATGGAGCTCCATTCATAGCTCAGTGGAAGCAAATCTGACTAGCATCCATCAGGACGCAGGTTTAGTACTTGGCCTCGCTCAGTGGGTTAAGGATCTAGTGTTGCCATGAGCTGTGGTGTAGGCTGCAGATATAGCTTGGATCTGGCGTTGCCGTGGCTGTGGTGTAGGCCAGCAGCTGAAGCTCCGATTTGAGCCCTAGCCTGGGAACCTTCATATACCGTGGGTGTGGCCCTAAAAAACACACACACACAAAAAAAGCCCCCATTAATGAAAAGGAAATAAAACACTAGGATCCCATGACTGGGAGATAACCACTGTTAAGACTGTTGTTTATCCCTAGACATACACATGCATATATGTGTACACGTGTGTACATACATCTATTTTACTAAAATAGATGCATGTATTACATGCTGTTAAAATGCTTTTTTTTTTTAAACACATTTCCACTTTAGTAAATATTCTTCTACATCATCCTGAGCTGTGGGGCCACACGATACTCCATCAGCAGGTATTTAGAAGTTTAGTGCTGGTGTACACAGGCCAGTGCTCGCGTGTCCTCAGATCTAACATCACAGGTGAAGTTCTCCTATCATTGTTTCCCAGTCTTGGACTTAGAGAAGGAAGCGGATGTTTCATTTTACGAACATTCCAGTGGCCTTCTGGAAGACAGGGCCCTAACAGCTGGCACTGTCATAGCAACTGCCTGGAGGTCACAAGGGTGGGGACACAGGGGCAGGAATGCAAAACATTGTCCCACTGAGGACAACGGGACAGTCTCCGAAAGAAGAACGGGGAATTCTTCCACTCGTATTTTCCACCACGTTCAGCACCAAAATAGCAAAACAAGTCCACGCTAACAAATAAGAAAAAGGTCACCGGAGTCAGGAGATGAGCCTTGGAGGCAAAAATGGGGGGCGTCTAGGGTGTCCGTACTGTTCCCTGTCTTGATTTGGGGGCTGGTTCCACGGGTGTGTTCAGATTGTGAATAACCCTCAAGCTTTATCCTTAAGATATGATTTTTGGTATGAATTTGTAATCCAATTAAGAAATTTAAAAAAGACAAATTAAAAATAACTACAGTTCTTAAGACGCTCAGTAGAGCGGCCGGGCTCTACCTGTAAAGTGCTCAGTGGAAGGGGACATTCCGTCATCTTTTTCAGGATTTAACTCCACTGCTTTTGTAACCGGATCTTAATCCCCACATATCTTTTGGAACCCCTTCAAATAGAGAGCCCTTTCCTACCTGAAGAGTATAATAGTCATCAATTAGATTAATAGGACACAGGTCATATTTGGGTACAGATCTTAAAATATAAACATAATTCCTCCACACACTTGCGGCCTGTGGAATGACCCTTTGCGTTGTTTACAACCAGGACAGATACTGAAACACTTTGCACACATTGTTACACTTTTTTGACCATTTGTTACTAAGGGAGTCTGACTTTTTAAGAGTAAAGCATCCAGTGTTCATGAACTTCAGGATCTGGGGTGTTGCTTAACCTTATGCAACTCTTCTGGAGTCTTCAATTACGGAATTAACTGCTTAGTAACTTGGCCTCTGAACGCTTTCACTTCTTTTCATTACTTGGGCTTTTTGCCTTGTACTCTCAAGATTTTTTAGACTTTGTATAATGTAATGCTATCTATCTGTGACAAAAAGAGGGAACAAAGCATGATTTCAACTGTAACAGAGCGGCATCATCATTCGTAGATGAGATCTCTGTATTACCCGAAAACACTCGCATGCTGTGTCTTATTAATACTCTCCCTTACAGGTTAGAACACAAGCATGCTAACAATATTCCGCTCAGTAAAATTACTTTATATAAAAGGAGTGATTTAGAATCATTGCCTTATGATATTCAAAAATGCAAAATGAAAGAAAATATCAAAGTTAAGGTGAAGTTTTATTTTGCTAAGAAAAGATCTTTCGTAAACCATCAGTGAGAATGAATACAATTTAGCTCAAATTTGTAGAGTGTTGATGAGGTTCCTTACAATATTGGCTTAGAAGGACCTAACCTTTCAATGCTTTTTATTGTGCCCTAAGCTATACAGCTTCTTCTACCATAAATTTCTTACCGTAAGACTTAAGTGTTTGGGAGGTTCAAGATGAACATTTCTATTTTGCTGTTTATACATGGTTCTTTTTGACCTTGGCAAAAAAAAAAAAGTTTTAGCACTTTTAGCGGTTAAAGATATAAATACTGTCTATCCAACTTTACCAGCAATTCATCTGATTTTCCTCACTCCTTCTTGCCTCTCTCTTTCCACCCTTGTCTGTCTGTCTCTCTCTCTGTCACACACACACACACACCCCATGCACTGCCATCACCCTTGTCTTACTGGCTTAGTCTTAGGAATAGATGCTCAGGTCCTAATGGAGCCACAGTGGGAAGAGACTCTCTTGTACCAGAAATCTGCCACTCTGATTCAATCACAAGACTACTATAGATCTATGAGTTCACACATGAGAAGATACTCACGTTTTAAGGCTGGTGCCAGATACAATTTTTATGGAATCCCTATTGGCCCCTCCCCCTTTGAAATTCCAGTATTCATAAGCAGTGATGGTTAGGGTGGGTCAACTAAGAACAACAGATGTAGTAAGAAAGGAACTGCTCTGAAGGAGCCCCATTCTTTCCTCACTGGTCAGCCCAGCTCACACAAGCCTCCCTGTCACACTGGCGGTACACTTCTCCCCATCATCGCCATCTTGCTATCACTGTTTCCAGAAACTCTGGAGGATTCTGTGAACCATCTCACAAACTTCTTAAAGATTGCCAGTTTCTGGTAGGGTGCTCATTTAAAATGAGAATGATCTGGTTGGCTACAGTTTGGATGGTCATCATCAATCAGGCTGCTATCTAGCCTGAACTTTGAAACAATCCCACTGTGTGGAACAGTCTCACGAAAGGTTTCTTTTTGCTACTTCTTTATGAACCTAGGGCATAACATACATCTTAACTGGCCCATGATGGTTTTGCTGATGATATCAACGTCGGTCCTTCAATCTTTCGATAATGTTTTTAATCATAAGCTTTAAAGCACAATTGTTTTTACCTCGAAATTCTTAAAAATCTGTTATGCGACAGAAATAGGAGATTAATGGAGATCTTGCAAAAAAGATAAATGGCACCACCAGAATACCACAAAACTGGGGAAAAATTAATTGAACC
This sequence comes from Catagonus wagneri, assembly GCA_004024745.2. Classification (NCBI taxonomy): domain Eukaryota; kingdom Metazoa; phylum Chordata; class Mammalia; order Artiodactyla; family Tayassuidae; genus Catagonus; species Catagonus wagneri. The sequence continues at coordinate 9,178,380 of PVHT020000061.1, forward strand.
TATACTTTTGATAAATATTTATTTTTTGCAGAAGAAAAATGCATACTAGTTTAAGCTGTCATTATACTAACCTACATCCTATTTTTCATATTATTAGTAATACATAATGTGGTAGTTTATATTCAAAAATAAAACTAGAATGTATATACCTCATGTATTTATCCAGAAATACACCAAGGTTACTATGGTTACGAAAAATCCATTACCTTTGAATACAGAATGAAAAAGTTTGACTTAAAGTGTGTGCTATTTATTATAGCAAACATCAACAGCCTTCGGGAGGTTCTCTAACTGGATTCATTTTTCAGTGTCACAACTGACCCACCACACTACTAGCTTATGCCCTATGCAAGGCAAAAAATTTGAACTGTATGCATTTTTAAATATATTTTGTACTAACTCAAGGTGCAGCAATGCCTTTGACTTTTAATGCTTCATATTTAAGAGAAAGAAGAAAAACATTACAGCCACCTAGATGCTAAGTGGCTTTTGAATTGAAATGCATTTACTTTTACCTGTATCCACCATGGTGGCAAGATCCATTTTTTATGCCTAACGGAAGAACTCTGGTTCTATGTGCAAACTTAAAAGGAAGCTACAAATAAATGGAGTAGGAGTGAGAAAAAAAAAAAGGTTGACACTTTGAATATTTAGGAGGGGACATAAAGCCAAGTTATTAAGGAAAGTTTTGATGGTGTAGAAGCAGAGGATTTTAAATAGTGCAGATGATTGCAACCAGGAAAAACAGGGTATGAAACACAGGTCTTAAAGAAGTTTCAAAATGAATCCTCACCCCTATTAATTCTTTGCTTATCAAGACTGATCAGCTGAATCAAAGCGAAATACAAATCACTAATATTCATGCAGCAGGAAAACTAGTAGTTAAATATGCAAATAAAAGAATAGTTTCCACTTGCAAAGTTATCAGAGATTTAAAGATATAGCATTCACTCCTGATGAAATTTTCTGGAAAACAATGCAAAAAATGTGTATCAAATATTCTGCATAGGTTTGCTAGCTCTGACTTAGCTATTACCCTTTCAGAGAACCGGCAAGCAATAGCATTTGTCACAAAATATTTAAAGTAGAGATAAATTAGAAACTTTTGAATTTTCAAGGGGTTAAATGCATTATCTACATTCATAAGATGGAACATAGGATCATTAAAATATTTCAAAATAATTTTAGAAAAATTCTTTGTGCTGCAGGATCTATTTATAATAAGGGAATAGGCAAAGATTCAAAATTACACATTATTGTCTGATTTTGTTAAAATGAATAAAGTGCTAGAAGGAATTACATCAAACATTAGGAGTTTCTATCTGTAAGGTAGAATTATCAGGTATAAGATATCTGAATGTTTCCAAATATCTTCAGTCAGCGTATGTTACTTTTATAACCAAAAATGTTATCAGTTATTTCTCTAACCTAGTACACCGCATCTTCCATTTCTCAGTCTCTGAATTGACATTTTGGCACTGGAGATGTCCATCTTGGTGACCCTAAACTCTCACTGTACTTACAGTACCAGCCCCCACGAATACAAGTTCCATCTACAAATACTAAGCATGGAAAGGGTATTATGTCACAAAAATCCTGACACAAAGACAAGCAATGAGCAGCAATGGCATCATAGGTGCAGAGTATGATGAAACAGCATGGATTCAAAATGTCTGTAGAGGGAATTCCTGTTGTGGTGCAGTGGAAATGAATCCGACTAGTATCCACGAGGAGGCGGGTTCAATCCATGGCCTCCCTCAGTTGGGGATCTGGCGTTGCTGTGAGCTGTTGGTATAGGCTGCAGATGCAGCTCGGATCCCACGTTGCTGTGGCCACGGTATAGGCCGGCAGCTGTAGCTCAGGTTCGACCCCTAGTCCGGGAACTTCCATATGCCATGGGTACAGCCCTAGGAAAGCAAAAAAAAATTTTTTAATAAAATAAAATATCTGTAGAAGCTAAAGCAAGTCCCAGCAGCTAGAGCAGTTTCCTCCATCAGTACTCTCCTGTCTGACTTCGAACAGCAAGATTCCCACTCCCAATCTCTCTTCTTTGTGATTCCTAGTGAAGAGGTGAACTTTGAGGACATAAAGGACCTAAATCTAGTGCATATCACAGGTATGAAATTTTAGACATTCTTCAGAAAACTAAATATAGAACTACCACACAATCCAGTAATCCCACTCCTGGGCATATAACGAGACAAAACTTTCATTCAGAATCATACACGCACCCCTATGTTCACTGCAGCACTATTCACAGTAGCCAAGACACAGAAACAACCTAAATGTCCATCAACAAATGAATGGATTAAGACAGTGTGGTACATATATACAGTGGAGCACTACTCAGCCATAAAAAAATAATGCCATTTGCAGCATGGATGCAACTAGAGATTGTCGTACTTAGCAAGAGAAAGACAAATACCATATGATATCCGTTACATGTGGAATATAACTGGCACAAATGAGGCTGTCTACAAAACAGAAACAGACTCGTAGAGTCAGAGAAGATAGTCTTGTGGTTGCCAAGGGGTGGGGGGGGGGAGTGGAACGGATTGGGAGTTTGGGGTTGGCAGATGCAAATGTATTACATTTAGAATGGATAAGCAATGAGATCCTGCTGTACACCACAGGGGACTGTGTCCTGTCTCTTGCGATAGAACATGATAGAAGATAATATTAGAAAAAGATGTGTGTGTGTGTGTGTGTGTGTGTGTATACACATATAAAATATACATATTATACATATATATATGACTGGGTCACTGATGTAGAGCAGAAATTGACACAACACTGTAAATCAGCTATATTTTAATAAAAATAAATTAAAGGCCATTACATTCAGGTTGAATGCAATTGGAAAAATCTCAAGAAAAGTGGGCACTCAGCCTATGCTAATAGAGAAAATACTTCCGGGTACTCTTACGGTCTGGACTGTGTTCTACAAAATTTACATGTTGATGCCTTAACCCCCACCCCACCCCACCCTCCGCTTCCCATGTGACTGCATTTGGAGAGAGGCCTTTTAGGGAGGTGATGCAAGTTAAACGAGGTTAGGCGTTCAGGGCCCTAATCCAATAGTTCTGACTCTCCTACAGCAAGAGGAAGAGATGCCAGGAGCGTACACAGAAGAAAGACCATGAGGGGACCTGGGCAGAAAGGTGGCTGCCTGCAAGTCAAGGAGATGGGTCTCAAGAGAAACCCAACCTGCCAACACCTCGATCTTGGATTTCTAGCCTCCAGAACTGTGAGAAATACATGTCTGTGGTTTAAGCCACCTAGTCTGCGGTATTTGCTTATGGGAGCCCTAGAAGATTAATACAGGGGCTTTGGGGCTTGTAATCAGGCTTCCGTCCCACTTTCAGAGATGTTGTGAGGAATAATAAAATGTGCTCAATAAGTGCAACGTGTACAGATTAAAAACAAGGACTCTGAGTCCAGACAGACCCAGCTTTGAATCAGTTCTTTCAATTATCGACCAGGATATTTTGACATCTCTGGGCCTAGGCTTTACTGGCTATCACACTAGAATCATCATGTACAACTCTGAACTCCATCATGACGTTTCTGGCTTAGTTCTTATCCTTGGTGACCACTATTCCACCCCTACTGTGCTTTGTATCTCCTGCCATTTGGAGATAAAAGCCATCAGAAATACAGTTGCTTGTGAGTTGTCAAGGAAGATACAGGAAAAAAAAAAAAAAAAACATTATGGGCATTATCAGAGATATAATCTTTAAAAATCTACGTAAAGAATCAAAACAATTGAAGAATACACTATCGCTCTAGCTAGAGAAGATGCTTACACTCTAAAATACTCCACTTCTTATTTTATTTGAGGCATCTATTATACCGTAGTAACATCTGCCACAGTTTTTCAATGCAGACTATAGTCATGTGAGTGAGTCCAGCTTAATGCACGATTAGTACCACGTCTTAGGTGGTATGAGAACCAGCGTGAATTCCGGCCCCCTCTCCTCCCCATGCTGTTCTGTCTCTTTATTTGCCCGGCATCACCTCAGGTGGCATGGTGCACACTTTGGAAATCTCTGAGGCTCACAGTTTGAGACCGGGCATCAGCCATGCCACTTCCCTGTGGATCGGTCAGTGTTTACTTCTGTCCGGGGAAGGGATCTTCCTTTCCTTTCCTCCAGCTTCCAGCTTCCCCCCTCTTTTCCCCATTCCTTTTTCTTCCCCACCCTGCTCCCCTTTGCTATCTTCTTTCTTGGTTCCCAGCATGTGGCTACCATTCACTCACTTAGTCCACACTGTTCTAGACGCTCTCCATGATCAGTCGCAGAGGTGTAGTCTTGAACAAGACAGATTTGGTCATGTTCTTATGTTGTTCATGGTTTAGTAGGACAAACCAAAAAATAATCAAGCAGCCTTATTCGAGACAATGTAAACCAAAACGGGGGGCTTAAAGGCATTCGGTGACTACCCAGGGGCCTGCCGAACACATACCTGGGGAGTCAGAGAAGGCTTCTGGAAGGAAATGTCTATTTGAACCTAAAATGGGCACTTTTCCCAATACACATGATGATATATTTGGTCCTACAGAAGTGCTCTGCATAATAATTATTAATACTTGGGTAACGTTCACCCCATGATCCATTTTCATTCTTCTGAAATAATTTCTGTGTCTAGTAACTTATAAAGCAATGCCTTCAGATTATACTTCCTACAAGTGTAATCTATTTTTAGTTTATCTTTAGTATTTATATTTTTAGAATTCTAGCTCCCTTCCAAGTCCTGAATATTGCCGTTATTTCCACTTTCCAGTTTCAGATATGAAGTCCCACAAGTTAAAAAAATAAAACTGCATGCTTTTCATGATACCCAGAATGCTTGTGATGGTATCAAAGTCTATCACTCAGAGGCTGTGTGGCCTTTAGGAAGTTGCTTAACCTTTCTGTGCCTAGATTTCTTCATTTGTAAAATGGGGGTAATGATAACACCTACTTCACAGAATAAGTATTACAGAATTCTACTACCTATAATTAACTAAAAAAAAGTAATGGTTCTTATGCTTTGAAGCCTCCCAGACTAGAGAGGCCTCCAAATTTAAGCTCTGAGAATGGAACTGGATGAATGCCACCTTCCTGTCCCACCATGCCTCATTCCTGCATCTGTATGTATCGTCATGAAGTCATGAGGTCCAAGGGGAGGGAGGCAATGTCTGGCTGATTCCCCATTTCAACCTTAGTACCTGGCATTGATGTGAAGGACTGAATACATAAATAATTAATCCTGTCTCCGACTCTAACCTGTTATGACCTTTCATGAAGAATTTAATATCTCCAAGGCCTCAGTTTTTCATCAATCAATATTTGATTAATGATGTCTCACCTAAAGAGTCACGTACGGTATACAAAATCTACAACCAGTATCACTACTATACAAATATAAACACAATTTAGACACCAGATAACATAACTTTGGCCTCTCATGTTGCACAAGGCTTCCAACAACTCACTTATGGGTTATTACACTTTATAATATGACCTGGACAGAGGTACTATTTTCTTCTCAAATGGTCTAAAATTCAGACCATGTGGAGTCACACTTCTGAGTCTTAAGATTATTTTAAAGCAGTTAACTCATGTGTCGGGTCCAGCTGTCTGAAATGATATCATTGCCTCAACCAGGCACTGAGAGCATGGCTGGAACCATACTGGGTCCCAGCTTCCACCCTGTGACCAGCTGGAGGCAGAGAAGTCAAATGCTGGGCTCTCTGTGTTGATACATTTCCAAGCCTCCCCGCCCACATACACACCTGAACAAAGGTATATTAGCAGAAGGATTGAGGTAAGGGGTAGAGGGGTGTAGGGAAGAGAACCTGGTGGTGGGGGTGCAACATGAGCCCTTTTCCATTTTTCCAGCTTTGGCTTCACTGTAAGTGGGATACAACCGTAAAGATCACGGAATTTTAGCGATTTAACAGGAGACAAAAACAAGTAACCCGACTATAAACTATAGCTATCTGAAACATATATATTGGTTTGCAATTGCATATGTTCTAATATAGACTGTAACTACTTACTGACACCTAAAGAAGGCTTACCTGCGACTGTGTAGTTCTCTCCACCGCCTGAATAGATTAGCATTCCATCCATGTATAAAGAGTACTGAGTTATAAGACCATTTGCTTTTCTGGGCGGATTCCAGGAGAGTAACAAAGAGCTGGGAAGGGATTTGGCTACTGGAGGCTGAACCTCTTGTGGGGCTGTGGGTGGGAAAAATAAAAGACATATAGAGTCTAATTTTAGTTAACATTTCTAATTCAAACTTTTCACACCCAAACCAACAAATCATGGAATAATCCTGAAATCCCATGCCTGGAAATGTTCCTGATTCTTGGGCAGCTTGTCAGTAATTGCTTTAGGAACGGCACTAAATAACTGTCCCGAATTTATGAGAATTTGCATCCAAGCTGGATGGGAAGTATTTCTACTAGCTCACTTGATGGAGGCTTGTTTCACTTCATCAAAAGCACTATTAACCCATAATTTCTGCTCGGGCCCGTGCCTACTAAGGCAAATTAAACAGAGAATCCCTGCTCTTGAGGGGGCTTTGATCTAAGATGGGCAACGTTAGTCAGGACAGTTCTTATTCAATATATATTAAAAAAAAAAACTATATGTAGTCATAGAAATAGCCAGCAAATATGGAATTAATTACACATGAAAACTACATTGAGTTTTTTTTTGTTTTTTTTTTTAATAAAGAGAGTTTGTTCTTTCTCTATAATGGTCAATGAATTAGAGTCACAGGAACTAAAAAAAAAATTTAGAAGTGGATCCTAAACATACCCATCATTCAGTAAATTGGTAATAAATTTAAGGAGAAAAAGAAATTAGGAATTCCCTTAAAAATAAAAAGGAAATGGTGAATTGGATAAGTAAAAATCCCTCTGGGGTCTAGCTATGAAGTAGGTTTGGAGGGTACCAGACAAAACCTGGATAGAGGATGGAGCGGACGTAGAGAAATAATGAGATACAGGACGACCTGGTCCATGTTGAAAGTAATTGTAAAAGGGGATGACGAGCACGGGCCCGAGCGGAAGCAAAGACACACTAAGAGAAGCAGTGCTAACCCCGGTAGACCAGATGGAGAGAAGGTGGAGAAAAACACAGCAGATGGGTTACCAACAATGCCGTCCAGGTGAGAGGTCTGGTCAGGTCATGTGCAAGGCATAAAGGACAAAGGGTCACAAGAAGGATTTCATAGACTCTTCCGTCCTGGTTTCTCAGACAGGCCACTGTCTTTCTCTTACACATCTTTTGGGCAAGCGGTACTTGCTTAAAGGATTTAAAAGAGGGAGGGAGGAGAAGAGCAAGTGGGAAGTGGGGTGAACTGATCCTGGAAAAGGGGGTGGCAGCCTCTTTTCCCACAGATCAAGCTTTCAGATCTCCTAAATAACTTTACAACTAGGCAGTAAAAGAGATGTATTGTCCCGCTCATGCAGGAGAGAGACGTACGAAGTAACAATGCTTCAAATGCCTTGAGAACTGTTATTTCTCAAAGTGATGCCTTCTGATGCTTTAGCAAAGCTTTTGCTTTGGCGTGCTAAAATATTTTCTCTTTCCTGCCGCCTTCCTAACGTAGGCTTTCTGAAACATTAATTTATGCCAACAGTTTGTAAGTTCCAAGTACAACAAAAGTGAGACTTAAGTTGGAAGGAACCAGGCCGTGATTAATAGTGCCTCCACTGGCATTGGGAAGTTTCATCATATTGAAATAATTGTTGCCTGTGCTGCTGTTTAGCAGTTAAAAGAGACCATGGAAATCAACCGTTTGATTCTCAATTTCATACTGTGCCATACAATCAATTCTTTTTAGTCAGACTGTCTCTAGATTTACTTCTGAGCCATAGTAAAATGAGGAAGCTTTCATTAATCTTTCAGATGCTTCATATTAATGACAAGGCTCTTGCATGAACAATGTAACAGCAATTAAAAAGCCCATTAATCTGCATTACAGCTATTAAAGATGCATGTCATTAAAGGGTATGGAGTTTGATTCATTTTCGCACCCCCCCAAAAAATGGAGCAATTATGGCCTGGCAAATGCACTTTGTCATCAAATTAGGTTGGGGTTTTCCAGCAAATGGCCTTGCAGCATTTAGCTCTTCTCCTATTTTATTATTCATGACTGAAATGTGGAAGTCAAGACCTCTGAAATTACTTTACCTTCTTGTGGAGTAGAGACGTTCAATGCCTGTGAGCTCTCGGCACAGCCAGCCAAAGTGCAAGCCGTTAGGGTTACCGCATAGTTTGTGAAGGGGAGCAAGCCTGTCAATACGCCTATAAAAAAAGAGGACAAAAAGAGGTTTTCATGTTTACTGTGAGACGCTATCAAAAGTAGCCGGTGTGTGTGCGTAAGAGGAAGGTAGGGAGATAGAGAGATGGAAACAGAAATCTATGCTTCTTTAATTCATTTTGCTGCCTGTGTGCTGACTGCAGAATGGAGTGACTAGGGAGTAAAAATTGTGAGACCAACGTCTCGTTAAGACAGCTGTAAATAGCCTTTTCCCAAATGTGCTGCTCAGGCCACTAATGCCCTGAGATGTTTCCCCCGTTAACATTGCGGGGGGCGGTTTCCAGAGTCTGAAAAGCAGAACACAGGGTGTCTGACGGTAAAGGTGCCCATCACCCCATCCCAGGATCCTGAACCGCCCACAGACACAAAGCTACTTAATTTTCTTTTACCTCACATTTTTCAACCTTATTTAACCAGAGAGTCCATTTTTTTTTTATGCGACATCTATTAACACACGTTAGGAAATGCTACTCCCAAGAGTGACTTCATTATTTTAACGGTAGGATACACCCATCTAAACTATTTGTTCCTGTTGCCGCAAACAAATATGCAAATCAACATAGTCGAACAATTAGCAAATTAGGTAATTATGCTTTTGTACTTCTACCTACAAAATTATGAGTTTATTTAATTAAGACACCTGTCTTAAACGGAAGGGTTGCACGTAGAAGTGTTGAATTAACCTGACTCGGTGGTGGATATATAAGATTTGTTCAGTAATTAAAAGTACCTGCAGAAATGAAAACACATTTTGTTTGCTCCTGCTTATAATCAAGGCAGAAGCTCTTTATTGAGCTAATCCTGTGGATTTTAAAGAAGTATCAAATACATAATTGGTGTGTTTGCTTACCCCTGGTGCTCGTTGCAGTTCTTAAAGCTGTTTTCACCCCTAATCGTATAGATTACCACCATTCTTATGAAAAGATGGTTCTATTGGCAGTATCCTTTCACTGAGCAAACGTAACGATGGCTTAACGTGTGAATACGTAGTAGCTTGCATCATTTAAAAACAAATTTTAATATACATATTTGCCTATTCCCTTTGCCCACTAGAAAGAATAATAAAATAAAAGAAGGAAGATCAGGATGGAGCAAAGATCACAGCTATCATTTGCTTTGGCACTTCTCACTGGCCCTCGATCCCCAGTGCTGCCTGCAGGTCTTCATTCTCGCAGATCCCCAAGCTTCCCCCTGGGTTACCAACCCCTCCTGTCTGCACTTGGCACCACCATCTTAGGCTGTGGCCAAAGAAAAGAGCAAGTCAGTGAACTAACACACATATACATGTGGCCATTACATGCCCAATCCAGCTCTCATTTCAAGACTTCTTCTTGTTGTCACCGTCTGACTGTCATCTTCTCTTGAACCTCGCAGACCACGACCCATGTTCTGAGCTCATCTTTTTTTTTTTTTCCTTTCCACTAAATGTCTTAAAGGAAACCTTACAGCATCACATATGCATGTGAGTCCTATAGTGGTGCAGTGTCAAGAGCAAGGATGCTGGGGCCAGGCTGCCTGGGTTCGAATGCCAAGTCTAGAGTCCCCTGGTGGCCTAGTGTTTACGGATCCGGTGTTGTCACTGACTGCGGTGGTTCCAATAAAGAGATAATAGTAACACCTAACTTGAAGGAGAGGCCTCACAGGGAAAAAATAGTATCACGGGGATGTGAGATGTGGACACGACAGTATTCACCTCAGGGTGTTACTCTCAGGATTAACCGTGTTTAGGAATATAACGAGCTCAACCAAGAGCCATGCGAGGGGAGAACTCTAGAGCAGAGCTATGCCAGCATGAACCTAGTTACTACCTGCAACCAGTTTCTGCCTGCCCTATGCTACTAAATATTAATTTTTATCTTTATAAAAGTGATCCCGCACATCCCAGACCAAGTAACCCTTCCTCAATCCTGATTCTCCTCCACTTATTGGACTTTGCATCCGTCAGCTTCCTTCTATGTCACTGAATTTCCTTAAGTTCTCCTGCATTGCTAAAAGCTCCTTCCTTTTCTTGACCAACTTGTTTTCCTTTCACGGGTCCCTTAAATAGCTTTTCCTTTGATTCTTTTCTTTTCTTTTTTTTTTTTTTTTTAACAAATTTGAGTCCTCGGGCTCCTTTCTTATTCTAAATTCTTCCCTTCATAATTCATCCAGCCTCATCTCTCACTTGTACCTGCAGACTTCACATCTCTCGGCCAAGCTCTGGCTCTGATTTCTGTCCACAGGCCATGGAGATCACCTGGCTGTTCAACTAGTATTTCAACGCTCAACACACCCCCGTCCAGACCTGGCAGCCTGAACTATTTTGCAAGCTTCATTTTTTTCCTGTTTCTTAATGCCTCTATCATGATCCCTACATTCCGGGTTCAAAACTAAGGCATCCTTGTGAGATGCAGCCTAGCCTGTCCAGCCTTTGAAAATCTTTGGCATTTGTCGTGTCTTTCTTTTTGCCAAGTTCAAATCTATTGCAAGTCTAAGGAAGGTAAGGTGCATATCTGGATTAGTAAAACACCCTGCCACCAAGAACAAAATCAGCCCCCCAGAAAATGAAACTTGTAGTACTTTAGTGAGCAAGAAAAATGAACTGGGACATGAGGTTAATTTCCTTTGTTCATCTCAACCACTTACATGGCATTGCCTCTCCCAGAAGGGCCTGACTTAGCTGGGGCATAGGAAGAATTTGTCCAAAAGGGCAGAGTGGCCATCTGTAGTTTGGTGCTCTAAAAGCTCTAGTGCAAAGATGCATCATAGATCCAGGTAATATTATCATGGTGAAACAAACACGGGACTTCCACTAGTTTGGAGAACACTTTATCCTAAGACATTATTCCTTTCTAAATCATAGCTGAAGCGCAGTGTTGGAATTGCGACTTACATCAACTTAACAAGAAAGACATTAATGAAGACTCTAAGGAGGGTCATATCAAACCAGACGCTGAATTCAGATTCGCTAACGGGGCCTTCAGTGTCTTCTTTAACCTTTCTCGCCTTCTCTAAAGGAGTTGCTTTCTATGTGTATATGTGTTTCATGAAATTCCTTTGCTAATTTCTTCCACTTAAATGGTCAGAACCTCAAAAGACAGGCAACATTCCTCTCAGCAAACGTATATTCTCCAGCTCTGTGCTTTGGTGGAAAAGTTTACCAAATTGTATTTCACAGAAAAATCCTGAGATTCTTAAAGAAACATGCCAGGGAGAAACTAGATCGTCTTTCAGACCATTTACCAAAATGCCCACATTTCCCAACCCCAGGCAGGTGACACGATAATAACTGGTGAGAAATGAGAGCTGCCAAACAGAAAACAGGGAAAAAGAGAAGCAAGCGGATGTTCTGGTTCTTGCCAACTTTGAATCACAGGTGGAAAGTTCTGGATGGCATGTAAATTACACTTGCAAACAATGTGCTGTCCTTTCTGACATGGAGGTGGCATTTCTTTCCTATTTCCCATGGGATCTGGCTTACAACGTTGGGTCTCAGAGATAAAGTTTGTCAAAGCATTGGAATAATCTCCCCTGCATACAGGTTAGTATTATCTACTCCAGCAAGAAGAGAGGTATAATGACTTAGTATTTTCTGCCCTCTTGTCAGGTTATATAATCAGGTTGGGGTAGGGGAAAGGACTGGTCAACCTAATGGTCCTCAGTAAATCAGAATAATAACAAAGTCATCCTATTATCTGGGACGTGTGGTTTATCTCTTTTCTTTCTCAATATGGAGAGTTTGCCAGGACGGATTAAAGCTGATGCTCATAAAAGTTCTGCTATTACCAAAGAGTAAATATATTCTCTCCAAGACTAGACAAGATAGCCTTTCTTGGAGATATCCCAGAGACCATTGAATTACTGGCCAAATGGCCTTACTTTAGGTGTCAGAGTCATACTTAGATTATATACTCTTCAGGAAAAGAGGCAGAACTATATGACAATATATTATCATATTTATCAACTTTCCGTCTATATGCCTCTGGGAAAGGTGCTAAAGAATATAGCCGATCTTTACAAGGTTTCTTTCTTTTCTTTTCTTTCTTTCTTCCTTTTCTTTCTTTCTTTCTTTCTCTCTAAAAGTATAGAAACAGTCATTATCTTGCTTAACAAAAAACTGGAGGAAGGTGGTTTTAAGGTGGGTCCAGAAGTTCAGTTACATCATTCCATCTTAAAACCCAAGCCCACTGATTTAATTTTTAAGCACCTATACCCGTGGATATGGAATGGTTGCTGTAATCATCACAGGTAGACATAACAATGTTCAGAAAAGAATTTCCCATGAGCGTCTTTTTTTGAGTCACGTGGCCCTCTAATCCCATTGGCCCATTATATACACATGTGTGCATGTTAATTTTATTGGAGCGTAACTGACTTACGCGTTGTGTTGGCTTCAGGTGTACAGCAAAGCTTATCAGTTCTACATGTACATAAGTCCATTCTTTTTCAGATTCGTTTCCTATACAGGTTATTACAAAGTACTGAGCGGATCTCCCCGTGCTGCACAGCAGTTCCTTGTTAGCTGGCTGTTAGTGTATACAGTGGTGTGTATATAAGTTATCCTCCTAATTAAGGTTTCTCATATGAGAAGATACTCGAGCTAGAAGGGCCTTGTTGACAACAATAATGTCTCGATTAATACATAGAGCGGGATGCCTGCACACAGGCCAAGGGCACAAGGGCGTTTATAAGACCCAGACAGGAGATGGACCTTGAATTAAAGACAAAGAGGGGAAAAAAAAAGGATAATCATTCTAAGTAAATTTCCGTATTAAGGTATACTGAAGTATAGTAAAAATAATGAAAACTGATACTGAAAAACAGGCAGAGAGACACATTGAGAAAGGACTGCCAGAGAGAAATATATGGCATATAATCTGTGTCCACAGAAAACCCACTAGGATAAAGTGGGGTACAGTCTCCTTGAGCTGTTTAAAACCAAGAAGCATATCCTGACAGTGAAAACTTTTAAGACTGGTTCGGATATGAACCTCTCCCTGGCAGACATCACAGGCGAGTCTTTTCTTCCTTTGAGTTTGAGACTGTTCCTACCTCGAGGCAAGGATGGACGACCTCTCAAACTTCCTTTCAGCCCGAAAACCCTGTGAAATCAGAAAATGGTCCCAACCATGTCGGGAAGCCTGCCAGTCTCTCTTGATAATGGAAGAGGGTGGGCTGACAAAACATTCTGTAAGCATAAAGTAAGCTCTATTGATGTCTTAAAAGTGTGAGGAGCCCTCGAAACACGGGAGCGCTGGCATCCGGATTAAAATCATTGGCAGCAGCAGCACCAAGACCTCTCGCTGCTAAGCGATAATGCATTTTGCATTAATGCTTAACATTGAGAAACCCTGACGGCCACACCAAGGGAGTTGGAAGTCAAGTTAAGTCTGTTGCCTTTGAATTGCAGTCCCGTGGACCTTGGCGGGTGCAGACAGCCCAGGTTGAAAGAGCAGCGGCAAGAACTTGATTTAAGGAAAGGCGGCACATCACAGGAGGGAGTTTAAGATCCCCGGTGCATAGGGCTCCAAACAGCGGCATGCTCTGACGATTTTAACCCGGCACAGGGGAAGAGCCTGATCCTGGGGAACCGTGCAATTTAAAAGTCCCTCACAGTGACTGGGGAACTCCTCAAACGCAGAGGATGTGTCTTTTTACTTCTTTACCTATCCTGTTTTCCAGCAGTTATTACCATGGCTTACCAAAAGTGGACACCTGATGAGCGACCACAAAATAAAGACTCTTCATCCTCTGAGCGCCACTCAGCATTAGAGAAGCCCACTTACCCTTTGCAGGGAGCCAGCAAAGTAACAGACATTGTTTCTTTCGATGGATAGGCTATTTCCAACAAAATTTGTTTCCTGTGCTGAAACCTCAAGTTTCAAAAGGGCTGAAGAGCAATATTAATAATTGGAGGCAGCCCCATGACCTAAGAGAAAATCATCGTGGAGCTGACAGCAACTGTGCAAGCTTTTGTGCATCTAACAGAACTCCGTAGGCTGAGAGGTAGACACAGCATAGAGGAGTCGGCTTTGACGTTGAAATTTTATGATTAACTCCTCTGACTCAGTGCAGACAGGTATAGGTGCTCGGCCCAGAAACAGGGCCTGAGACTCAAAGCAAAATGGCACCACTCATTTTGGAGCAGAAAAAGGGACTCTGTTTCTATTTACGGCCTTGAACAGACTCCTCCCCCCTCCCCCGCCCCACCCCAGGTGTCTGGCCAGCATCCGCTGTAATCTGTTCTCCTTCATTATGTTAATCTGTGGGCGGAAAGATTTCTGTCATCTCCGAATCGCTTGTACAGCAATGGTAAACACCTTGGCCTGTCTGTAATTGGACAGGTGTCTGCACTGATGTCACCCGGCTTTTAATTCAATTAAAGAACTGGCTGCTCTGCTCTCGTTTCCCACTCATTGCCGTTGCACTCCGAGTCTGGCGGTGAAATCTGCGCTCCGCCATCGCCTGCCCTGAGCCCCAAGTCTGTGGTCCCTACACAGAGATCAGGCAGAAGATTTCGAATGCACTCCAACAACCCAGATGTATTTGCATGTTAGCAAAGGCATTGCAATAAGATGGAGAACGTGCAGGCACCCCCCTCTCTCTCTCTTTACCTTTAAATTCTATCTTGTCTAAACGATGTCCTCTTACCTACTGGCCAGTAATTAGGTGCTGTCCAGCAAAAAGAAAAGCAGTTTCTGGCTTACCCTCCCTGGGGCTTTCCTCCATCTCAAGAGAACTCATCAGAGCACAACACAACGCTCTTATTTATTTGCTGGCATTTCACATTTGGATCAAGAAAGTGAGGGTGGGCGAGAGCGAGGCATTTATTAAGAGGGCCATCTGGTAAGGCACAGCCCATCCGGGTGGAGCTGAGACTGCTACCCGGCGACGCAGCAGAAGAAGCCACTCTGAAAAGAAAACCAGCCAGGGGAAGGAGGGCAGAAGAGAAGCGGGCTTTGCTGCCATAAGATTCCGCCACAGTGCTGAGGGAATCCTAATATTTAAGTGTCCTGCAGCCCAGAAGGAGTTCTGAGCTGTACACCAACCCAATGGATGGATGAAAGAGAGTAAATCAATTCAACGTGCTATGCTTTCTGCCCGCTTAAAGGCACCTCTGAAAATAAATTAAGGCTCTAACACAGACATTTTGACACAGTGACCTCATGAAACTGAATCATGACATTTGTTAAATATGGATGAAAATTTAACGGTGTGACAGAGGCCTGGAAACATAGCCAGGATGCGTTTGCTCTGGCTCTTAGGAGTCTAGGACAGTGGCATTTGTTTTTGTGGTGTTCGGGGTAATATTTTGAATAAAAACAAGAATCTCCAGGATTTGTAAAAGGAAAGTCAACTTTCATTCTAACCAAAAGTGGAACAGCAAACGCACTTACCCCAAACCTCACGTAGTAAGCCTTTGAAAACTCTAAAGCTAACGCTGTGCATTTTATTTCCGGCAAATGGACTTTCTGACCTTGTTTCAAACTTCCGGTAGGGAGCATTGTGGATCAAAGGCTAAGCAGATTTTGATGCTGACAAATAGGAAAAACAGAACGTTTTATTCTTTTACTTTTTAAAATAAAATATTGGTTCTAACCCTAGTCTTAGAGAAGGGTTTAAACAGTGGTTTTAACTGACCTCAAAGCACGATCCACTTCAGATTCTCTCCATAGGCTGACATCTAACCTTAACATTTTAATCAATACCTTCATGGGAAGAACTACAGAGTCTCTGTCATTTCCCTTCTAATTCTGCAACTGCTTTGAAGTCACACACTCCTGTTAACTCTTTATCTAACACCAACGGCTGAAATCATCAGACCTCTCCAAGGAAACACCAGACTTGATCAAGCAGGGAGGTAGGCAGGGAGAAAGGAGGAAAGGTAAAAAGAATGAGAAACGGAAGTCACCGTTTAACCATCCCAGTCCAGGACCCCCACTACAAGCAAGGAGAGGATGATCCCACTGTTCAGAGAGGACAGCTGATGGGCGAGGGGAAAAGCCGCTCAAGTCCAGCAGCAGAGCCTAGGTTAGAACCCACGTCTTTGGACTCCAAAGTCATTGTTCTTCTCGTTACACTTAAGCCCCAGTTCTGTGAGAGGAAAAAGATGTGTTGAAGGCATATTACTGTCTATGCGGAAGCAAATCACTTTATGATACAGCAGAAATTCTCACAACCTTGTAAGTCAACTCTACTTCGAAAAAAATATTAGAAACGACAGCACATTTTCATAATAAATACTTGATGTAAACATATCTTAAAATGTGTTAATAGATTCAAAGCTATTTCTAAAACCTACCGTGGACAAACAGAAAGTGGAATGCCTATCCTGACAAATAAGCAGGTGTATATGCCTAGAATATTCCCTTACGAAAAACTAATTAATGAGAAGCTCTACATCAGTGTGCACGTTTGTGCGTACATTCTTGAGGACAACACTTTATATGTGTGTGTGTTTATCTATGAACGGTTTTTGATTAGGTCCAAATATAATACAATATGGGCATAAAAGGAGAGAACAAAACTTGAGGACTGTTCCTTTTCTTTGTCAGGTCTGATTGGTAACCTTGAAGTATTTCTAGCCAATCCTGTAGCATCATTGACATTCCTAGTTGATTATCCCTATACAGCAAAAATGATGTATTACCATCATTTTTAACCATTGTGTATGTTACCTCCAAGAAATCCAAATTCTGTACTACAAACTCTTACTGCCTAAAATAAAATGAATAGCTTGTGACAAGCCCCATCGGAAGCCTTCACAATGTACAAGGAGTTCAGGCACATTATGTATTCAGGAGAGTTAGACAAAGCTATTAACTCATCAACACTGCATTACCTGATGAAATGCCTCTACATTAGCTAAGCAGGAACATTACATCATTTCTATTTTTACTATTTATGTCATAGGCCATACTTTTGTCCTGTGATTTTTTCAGACCAATTTCTTTCAAGATTTACATTTAAAGAAATAGATTGTAATACACCACAAATATGGAATATTAATTTATGGAGTACTATAAAAATAGCAAAGACTTGCTAAAAATTCATCTTTTAATAATATCATCAAAAGGAATTTTTCAAATTTACTTCTGATGTTTGCCTCTTGTGGCAAGGACCACCAAGTGCCCTCTTGTTATCTAGTCTCTTCTTCAGTACCAAAATAAAAAGACTTATTTAGCTGGGCAAGTGGTCACTTTGAACAAGCACATCTTCCATCATTTCCTACAGCTAGGTATAACCATGTGGCTGAGTTTCAACCACAGAGTGTAACCAAAGGTGGAGGAAAAATTTCTGAAATATGTCATTAAAGTTTGTACATCTGAGTATGTACAAACTTGTTTAACTATTCCTCCTTCCTGCTAGATGGAAATCAGACTGGATGGCTGATGCTTAAGCAGCCATTTTGGATCATGAGACAGAAGTCTTGTCTCTAAGGAGAGCATAGCGAAAAGATGAAGAGTCCTGGTCCCTGGCTTTGTGAACACCCACCCCAACACTGACCAACTGCGAACATCTATTACCAGAGAGAGAGGAGCTTAACTTTGTCGTAGTCCCTGCTATTTCAGGTTCTCCGTCTCTCAAATTAATTAAAAATTAAAAAACTCATCTCTACTGTTTTTCCCCCACAAAACACTCATTTTTAAAAACATTTTTAATACTAGGAAAAAAGATTGCAAAGATAGGATCTAGCATTAACCTGGAATATAGCAGATAATGTTTTTATTTTTAATAAATAAATATTTCCTGCTCTGTGTCATCATCAGCTTTGCAGCAGTACTCGGTTCTATCACTTCAATTACAAATATATTGTAATTATATTGTGGTTGAGTTCCAATATGAGGTATAAGTTTTGGAACTAAACCTTAGATGCTATTCATCCTAGAAACATTTTTTCCCCACTGGGAATATGCAAATTAAGTTCCAAATATATATTTAAGTTGTGGTAGTTCTGCACACTATGTGATAAAATTAGAGAACTATATAGCACTGCTGAGACTTTAGTCAGAACCACTAGTTGAAAACTGAACTCAGCTCAAAACATCAGTAATATCACATTAACTACAGGTTAGTATTAAAAAGCTGTATTTGTTCATTCACCCGTTCCTTCAAGAAAAGTATTTTGATTACCTACACTGAGCAAATTACTGAAGAGGATTTAAATATAAAACATGCTACTTGTTCTCTGGGAACTTATTGTCTAATGAAAAAAAAGCATCTGTACACAGAGAGCAGCCATAAGCACTTGTAACAACCGTGGAATACGGTTTCTCAGTTGAATACAAAAAAAAAAATTTAAACCAATGCATGGCATTGAAGTTTTCATTACAGTTATCTCTCTGCAGGCTTCTTGGGTAAATATAATTATAAATGTAATATATAACATACAATGATTATATATGTAATATCTAACACAATTGTATATGTAACATATATGTCTATGTGCTCATATATATACACATAAAGAGTAGCATCTTACTTATGGATGGGCTGATGGCTGCGTTTAAGTTCCAAAATCAGGAACAAGGGAAAAATCACTCACAATTAAAAGTCCCCTTGACAACTCCCTATATGGCCCATAAAGTAGAGTACATCTGACATTGTGTCTGCCTCTAGCTCTTCATTAATCGGTGATTCTCTAGGGCTCCTGGCTCTTAGTTCTTTATTCTTTTTGTGGGCTCACCCCAGCAATGAGTTTGGCTTTTTTGTCAATAGTTGGGAAACCCGAAAATTCATGTATTCTTTCCCTCTAACGGATATATTCCGTTTCAGGATTGGAGAGCATCCTTTGCCTGTAGGATTATTTTGAAAGTTTTTGCACTTTTTTTTTTTTTTACATGCCTTCCCTACTTCCAAGGTAAAGTGTGTGTAACTTAAACATACACAGATGAGACTCTGCTATGAGACTGCAAGTATATTTCATGTGTCACATCGCCCTGGTCTCTGACTTCTTGGGACCTAATGGACATTCTGCATTTCATATATAAAGAGTGAACTTTCTGCCTTTCTAATGGGTCCAGTCACTTGGGGGATGACAGGGCTGGGTATGACGGAAATGCAGGACCTCATATCACATTCAGAATCAGCACCTGCCATTTACCAAAATCCCATGTAATTCTCATTTCTTTTTCACTGGCAACTTTTGGAAGCACTGCCTTTAAGGGTCAGAAGCCCTATTTAACACCGACTTTGCTTCTTCACTAGTCTTAGCATCATTCTGCCCACAAAGCTAATGTGGTTGGGACAAGAAGCAGGAACAAACAAAGCAGGGGTAAATCCAAGCCCAGCAGGTAAAAAGGGTCCTGTCTCAGCTGGCCATTCCTCTCACCCTGGTGGTTCTCAGTGTGTTGCCCACAGATCTCACAAGTGAACCAACCAGAACATGGGGTAAAAGGCAGATGTCTAAATCCTAGCCCCAATATACAGAATCTTGTGTATGAAGCCTGAGAACCTGCATTTTATAATCAAGCCAGGAATCACCTTATGACCAATGGAATCGAGAAATACAAATTATCACCACTAGCTGTGGAAGAGATGGAAAAAGGAAAGATTTTCAGTATGGAATCTTCTTTTTTTCAGGGAGAAGATTAATGTCTACTCTATATGGGGACTGAACCAGTTTTTGTAGCAAAAGCTATATCATCATTTGCATTATAAATTAAAATGCCTGTCTTTTTTTTCCCCCATAAATTTTGATTTATCTGGGTCATCTAAAAGATTATTACTGGTTCATCAGCTAAACCATAGTAAATAATAAATATGCTTAATTATTATAATCTGAAGGAGGAATATAACTCCTAGAGTTTAGCTCTATGTAATGTAACAATAAAACTGAGAAAATATTTCCCGTGTACCAATTATGTTCCCAGCAACTATGCCAGGTGTGGTACCAATTATGCTGATGATTAAGTTTACCTGTTTAAACATCATCTTAAAAAAGAAAAAAAAACCCACAAAGATTGTAAATGTGCACGTTCTTGAACCCACTCATTCTTGACATAATTTCAAATCCAGTTGTGAAGGGTCTTTCCGGGTTTGAAGGGAGATGCCAGGACTGTCTCTCTTAGTAGCGGCCGTGCATGTTAACAGGGCTGGAGGGAAAACCAGCAAGAGCTGCGCGGTTAATTGGAGCCCTTCGCAACAAGTCTAAAGATGCACTGGCGTGAAAACTGCAGGGCTTTCTACCCCGAGGCTCCAGCTGAGAAAATGAACTTTCAAGAACTCCCCGCTCTGAACCCTGGCCTTCAGAGGGCACAGAATCCAGACTCTGTGGCCCAAAGGGGCCCATTTGTACCTGCGTGGGCCTGTTAACCCTTGGACTTTCTACGCCGCCAGGATTGATCTCATTTAATCCTCCGGTAGCCAAATTCCCCAATGGGAGCTATTCTCTCGCTCTTCCACTCTTCCAATTCTCTTAGTTAACATTCTCTTTTTTTTATTTTTGATCTCTTGACTCCTGCATTTTGTAAGTCTGACCATAATTTCTCATTTCTCCCCTATAATCATTTCACTTAATTTTTGTTTCCTATGACTTTCCTTTGGTAATTTTTATTACTTACATTTAACATTATATCATTTTTATATATGCATTTATTTAATCCTACATTTTCAAGTTTCACTTGGGAGGGGGAAGTTGTCATAAGAATTTCTGAAAATTGAGACTTGATCGCTGGGGTCAAACTCTTTCCCTGTGCGTTGCTCCCCAGACATGACTGTGCAACAGAATTGCCTGCTAACACTTTAAAAACACCCATGCCCAGTCTACATTCTGAACTAAAAAAGTCAGCCAGGTGAGGCCAGGGCATCAGTGTTTTCTAAAGCTCCCCAGGGGCATCCTTGCTTGGGAACTACTGCCTTAAAGGGATACTGATGAAATGACCACAGGCTTTATTTACTTTATTTCAAACAAGTGTCTGCAAAGCAGATGCCACCAACCCATCTCGACACGCAAAAGGACAGCCGGCACCGAAAAATGGACTCCTTGAAGGAGAGCCCAGGGTGAATCTAATCCTGAGCTGGGTACAGAATGCCCACAACTTCTCAGCACTCCACCTGCACCAAGTACTGGAAAGACAGGAGTTGATGTTTACAGCCTGCGGTAAGGCTGTGGTAAGTGTATGTTTGCCTTAATCAACTGAATCCCAGGGAAGGTTTCTATTAACAACAACGAAGTGCCCAATAATGTGACTTGAAAATGATTTAATTTTCCTGAGCAAACACCCAGTCTGAAGACAAAATTTAGGGATGGGGAAAATGAACTCTGGACGTGTGGGTCAGGGCGTACATTTAACCGATGGGGAAAACACCTATGACGCAATGGGGACACGAGGACATAGCACTCAAAAGACAGAAAACTATTGTGCTTTGTGGAGGATGTATTCAGGAAACCTGTTAAACTTAAGAATCATCAGTTTCATGCTATGAACTAGATAGAGAAGAACTTAGAACCCACTGAACAAGAGACAGAAGGTAAGTGCTAAACAACAGAGACGGACGTTGATCAGGGTGAGAGGCAGGTAGTAATCAAAGTGAGCTGGATAAAGAACAAACGCAACTCATATAAAAGACTGAAGTGGACAAATTAAAAAAACCATCTCGGGAGATTCAAAGGGCAGAATCAATAAGGCAAACACTAGAAAATGAAAAAGGAAACAAGTATAGAGCAACCACCTAGCATCCAGAGACGGAATAGTATATAATGGATTCATTGAACATTTACTGTGTGCCAGTTTAGGAGCAAAATAGTCTTTGCAGGTGATTCAATTTTTTTTTTTAACCTTTGCCACAATTCTGTAACATGAAGATTTTTACCTTCCAGTTCATGTACAAGGACACTCTGATACAGGACTATATTTTTTCCTTTGTTATTTTCAGCTCTTCTTTTAAGCTGTAGTTAATTTACAGTGTTCTGTCAATTTCTACTGTACAGCATATTGACCCAGTCATACATAAACATATATGTATAATTTATATATACTTATGTATACACACATACACACACACACACACACACACACACACATTCATTTTCTCATACTATTTTCCACCATGTTCTACTCCAAGAGATTGGATATAACAACATATTTTAAAATTGCCTGAGATCTGGAGTTCCTGTTGTGGCTCGGGGAAAGGAATCTGACTAGTATGCATGAGGATGAGGGTTCGATCCCTGTCCTCTCTCAGTGGGATCCGGCATTGCCATGAGCTGTGGTGTAGGTCACAGACGCAGCTCAGGTCCCTTGTTGCTGTGGCGGTGGTGTAGGCCAGAGGCTACAGCTTCAATTCGACCCTTAATCTAAGAACCTCCATATACCTCAGGCAGGGCCCTAAAAAGAATAAATTTGCCTGAGATCAATATAGCTAGCAAGCAGCGTAACCGGGATCTGAACCTAGACTGATTTGAGTTTCCAAGCTATGTTCTGGACAGACCAAATGAGGAGGACAAACTAAGAAGAAATACACAATATTGAAAATTGCTATTTCTTACCAGAAGTGATAATAATACATAAAATGGAAAACTTTCCAAGCCAAAGAAAGATCTACATCTAAAGAAAAAAAGAGCAAGCTATATTACAGCAAAAAAAAAAAAAAAAAAAATTTACTGAAAAGAAACAAACACCTTTTACAATAACTTAATTGGCTGAGGGCCCTCTGTGAACCAATAAAAGCTAAACTGCATTATACACCCCACATCAACATGGTTCCAGTCAAAAAATACCACTCTAGCAGCCAAAAAATTAAACATTAAAATCTCAACAAGTCACACTGGAAATGCTAAAGGGGAATTACTTTCAAGATCAATGGCAAATTTACTCATGATCTACTTTATTTTCCTCTTTCTTGCTACTTTAATTCAATCAAGCGGCAAGGCAGGTGCCACCTACCACCCTCCACACTGCAAACGTCTCCCCAAATCCACGTCTCTGGCTCTCTCTCTACTTCCTTGGCCCTCCCCTCTCACTTCCTAGTATATTTTTTTTCTTTCCTCTGAAATCTCGGACTTTGACACTCATTCAGCTTGGCTCTAGGGCCTTTCATGTCACACTCCCCTCCCTCGGTATCCTGATTCTTCACAATAAAAGTCCACCTGGCAATACCAGCGTTTCCCATAATCTTCAAGTTTACTGCCTGCATATGTCCTTGTCTGTTCATTTCACGACTGTGAGCAACAGATAACATCTTTAAAAACCCTTTCAGGGGAAAAAAAATTAAAAAAATCATAGTCCACGTAGGCAAGAACAGAAATAAAGGACTAGTCAAAAAAAAAAACAGCATTGAAGCATAATAACAAAACTGGAAAGCATGAAATACGATGTTGGAAATAAGAGTAACTGTATACATTATTAAAATACTCGTGTGTTAAAGTCCTCTATTAAAATGCAGAGAAGGTCACATCGGATATAAAACTAAATCAAACTAAGAGTTCCCAATGTGGATCAGTGGGTTAAGGATGTAATGTTTCTGTGAGGATGCAGTTTCGAACCCTGGCCTCATTCAGTGACTCAAGGAGTTTCCTGGAGCAAGACTGCAGAGAAAAAGGAAAAGAGAGAGAGAAAGCCCTGGTCTAAACCCTGAGATTCTGTAAAATGCAGAGTCAAGCTTCAGAGGAAGTGAGCAAAGACACTGCGAAAAGGGGGCCCAGACCCAGAAGCAAAGTCATAGCAGCGAAGAAATACTTCGGGAGCTGGTAAGAAATCCCCGGTGTAGAATGCTATCCAGCAGTGGAGAGCAGGACTGTCAAGTGTTCTTTGGATGTTTAAACAAGGAAGCTGGTGTCCTTAGCAAGGCAGTGAGCTGAAGCCAGATCAAGGCAGGAAGTGGGAACAATGCCATGGATACTTCTTAGAAGTAAGTTTGCAAAGAGGAGAGAGGGGGGAATAGCTGGAAGCGATTTGAGATAAAAGGAAGAGTTTTGTCATTGGTTTGGGTTTGTTTGTTTTTTGACAATGGGCATTGATAGGTGGACTTTGAATGATCTTGGGCAGAATCCAGCTGGGCAGTGGCTCTCAAACTTTGGCTTGCACAAACACTGCTAGAAGAGGGCTTGTTAATACTGCCACTGCTAAGTTCTGCCCCACGGCTCTTTATTCAGCAGGTGTGGGTGCGCTGGAGAACTTGCAGTAATAAGGAGGTGCCAGGAGAGGCTATTGATGCAGGTCTTAGACTCACACTTTGTGAACCACTGCAGAAGACAGAGGCTAAAATCGTACACATGGGAGTTCCTGCTGTGGCGCAATGGGTTAGGAATTCGATTAGAGCAGCTTAGGTTGCTGTGGCAGTGTAGGTTTGATCCCAGCCTGGCACAGTGGGTTAAAGCCTACAGTGCAGGTCTCAGCTGCAGCTCAGATTTAATGCCTGGCCCATGAACTTCCAGATGCCATAGGTGCAGCCATAAAATTTAAAAAAATTTAAAAAGTGTAAGCAGGAAGGAGAGAGACCACCAAGTAACATCATTGAAAAGGCAGGAAGAGCTGGGATCTGAGGACTTTGAAGATTTATTTTTGATAGCGTAAGGGAATCTCTCAAAAAGAGGAAGGGAAAAAGAAAGGTGAAAAATAAAAATGAAAATAATGACAGCAAACGCCCATGCCTAAACCTTTTAAAAAATATTTTCGCATTCATTAACGTGCTTAACGCCTAATAACAACCCTATCAGTCAGAAAAATGCAATTAATGCATATATTTGGTTGTAAAAAAGTGACAGAAATTCTTTATGATCGATTCTGGGGGCTTTTTCTTGGCTCTAAGATGATCTAGTATATAAGCTGAGTGAGATGAGGAAGGGAGGTTAGCATTTAAATAGAAAAATATAAAATATTTAATGAGGAGAATGAAAGAAGGAACTTACTACAGAAATAGGGCAGAATTAATGTCATTATTGAGTGTCCATCTGCAAACGCAGATTGAGACTTTACAGTGATAACTTGCTCACTGTTTCCCAGACCACTTGGGCAAAGTCAGATTGGGCTTTTATCAGGTGGGTGAAACAGGGGACAAAGGAAGTGAAAGACAGTTTGTTTTTTGTTTTGTTTTTCCCTTGGCTGTATATTGGAGCTGTAGAGTCCACGTAATCTAAAAAAAGAAAGTAAGGTTGAGGGTGTTGACGACCCACAGACATGTTGGAAAGACAATTGAGGCTACCTTAAAAGCCATATAACTTCTCAAGTTATGAAAGTCTTCGACGGAGGAAAAATCAATTTTTTTTCCATCCAGTTTGTTGATGCATTTTACTTTTTGTGGCCAAAGGCTTAAATTTGACTTTCCATGGAAATGGGCTTCGAGATTTCAGGAGGCTGAGAACCACGGTCCTCCGCCACGTGCACGATTCGCGCACGGACCGACGTGACCGACGTGACACGTGCGTGTGAGTACCTCCCACCCGGGGTTCTGCTGCGCCCTGAGAAACCGACTCGCTGGTCTGCCAGTCAAACTGCTGGCGCTTTGGGGCTCTTATCTTGACATAATCAGGTTTAATCAACAATTTTACAATAAGTAACGGTGCTGTGAACTTGAGCTAGCCCCAAGGTGTCACTTCTGCATGGTGAAATGGGGCGCTGACACCGTTATGTATACAGAGGATCTATGAAAGATACATCTTTTGTTTTTTTTATTTTTTATTTTTATTTTTTGCCTTTTGTCATTTTATGGCCGCGGGTTTATGGCCGCACCCGCGGCATGTGGAGGTTCCCAGGCTAGGGGTCTAATCAGAGCTGTGGCCACCGGCCTTCGCCGCAGCCACAGCAACGCAGGATCCGAGCCTCGTCTGCAACCTACACCACAGCTCACGGCAACGCCGGATCGTTAACCCACTGAGCAAGGTCAGGGATCGAACCCACAACCTCATGGTTCCTAGTCGGATTCGTTAACCACTGCGCCACGAAGGGAACTCCGAAAGATACATCTTTTGGATACATCTTATGATGCACCCAAGATACAGCATATCAATCTCATGGATAAAGATGCTGCTATGTATAAGGATCTGATTAAGAGCAAGAGCCCCCTGTGACCCGACTTTCTGGTGACGGAGAAAATATCCACCCGGTAATGAAACTATCCCTAAAAGCCAATAAACAGGATAGAATTATCTTTTTCACCTGAGGTGGATAAAGACATCCACATCGTTAGACTATTCTTGTGTTTTTTTAAAATTTTTAATTTTTATTTTAATTTTTAAATTTTATTTTTTTAATTTTGAATTTTAATTTTGAATTTTATTTTATTTTTCTTTTTTTTTGGCCAAACCTAGGGCATATGGAAGTTCCCAGCCTAGGGGTCAAATTGGAGCTACAGCTGCCGGCCTATGCCACAGCCACAGCAATGCCAGATTTGAGCCACATCTGCGACCTACACCACAGCTCACGGCAAGACCGGATCCTTAACGCACGGACTGAGGCCAGAGATAGAGCCTGCATCCTCATGGATACTAGTCGGTTCTTAACCCACTGAGCCACAACAGGAACTCCAGATTCTTGTTGTTTTTAATCAGGCAAAACCTAAGAATATTTAATGCATCGAGGAAAAGCCCTAGAGAACATTTTTATTTAAAGTCCAAACCAGAAAGAGAATGAATAAGGTCTGCTCCCTTGAGAACTGCCTTTACCTGTGAAGGTGCTGGTATCGACAAGCTCAGCACTGGCGCAGGACGTGCGGGGCAGACGGTGGGCCTCCTGGCTGCAGGCTCTCAGAATGTACCTGTCAATCACACCTCTCACCACAGCAGGTTCGTCCCAGGCCACCTCGATGCTGTAGCCGTTGATGCTGCGGACTCTTGAGGGTGTTGGCACACTTTGTGGAGCTGGGAAAGAATGAAAGAGAAAATAGGGAAACCGGCAGTTCTGAGAAGACAATTGCCCCTATTCTTCACTTTTAATGGCCGCAGTAAATCAGACTCGACCATTAGCATAAATACAATTTATTAGAGTTGTAACTTTTCAGCATTGATTTAATATGACTGCACATCTTGAGCCATTCAGTTTAAGCGATATTTCAAAACCATCAAAACTCCATCGACATAACGTTCTTTCCAGCCTAGTCCAGGTTTTCCAAAAACATTTAATGTATCCGGCATGTTTTAAACATCACTCATAAAGGAGGAGGTGGTTGGTAGGCAGATAACAAGTTTAAACCATATAATGAGGTACCCCTTTGAAGTAAGATAATTAGACTGTTATTATACATAGTGGTTTGACACTTTTATATCGTCAATGCATTAGCCAAAAAATATCACAAATGTGATTGCATTGTACTTGAAGGTCTGATCTCGTTTTCCAAATTCAACTGTTTTTTAAATTCATCGTAAAAAAGCAAAGTTCTATCAGATATGATGCATAGGACACATTCCTAGTCGCATTTTGGGGGATGGAGGGGATGATGACCTTGAGAGCCTACAAAATCATTTCAGGGACATCTTCTTCGGAAGACGCCAACATAATTCCACAAAATGAGGAAGTCTGACTTAGAAGCTGAATCCCCTAATTTTAAAAATCCATAACCTTTAATTATTTATTAGCTAGTCCTGTGGCTCTGATCAGTTACAAATCGATCACAGCTCACTGCACTGGGGCCACTGAGGAAAAGCCCGAGGATCGCCATGGCAGGATGATGGATGATGGACAGGCTCTGAAAGCTCCTGGACTCCTGAGCCCTGTTGATGGAGGATCACTCCGGTTTTCCCCCATCAAATGTCCTCCTGCTCTGACTTTACTCTTCAGGCCAATAGAGCAGGGCAGCTTCAAGGGGAACGAAGTGAACACCTAGGATAAGCAGAAGCACAGAGGTGGAGAACTGCTGTCTGTGCAGGTACAATGCCATGGGCACCTCTCGGAAACACGCTGGCCACGCGATCCAGTTGCAGGTAATGGGTCCATGGGAGTGACGTTGATTTTATTTGTTCCGAAGTGTGGTGCAGGGCGAAGTACAGTCCTGTCTAACAGATGGTCTTCTCATAAGGGACAGAGCAAAACTGACTCAAAAATAATTAAATAGTGCAATTATTCTCCAACCCCTGGGAGCATGTAGCTGCTCGGTGTTGTGGTCAGATTGTAAATATGAATTTATGGCATAAGACTTTGTGGTCATATCAGTGCTATAAATTCAGAGCTCCATTTGCACACTTTCTCGGTGGTACTCAGGATGGAGACTATTAAGCTAGGGAAGCAATGCACCCTCTAGACACCTATTTACGTTGCTGAATTAGACTGAAAGCAGGCTTTACGGTGTGTTTGTTAATAAAGTAGAGAAATGTGAAAGAGGTCAGAGGACATGTCAGCGACAAATGAATGTTTACATCAGAGCTTTTTTCCAGCTCTAAAGTTGAAAAGGATTTTAAGGGATCATTCAGTTCACTGTCTTGCCTATAAATAGATGATGACTTAAATCATCCTAGAAAAGTGTCACGTTGTCCTCTTCTGGAAAAGTCTGTAAGCAGAGAGCTTTAAAAATTATTAGTAGTAGCCCATCTCAGTGTTTAGTTATCCAAGGAGGCTTGGGTTAGTACCCTGTTGTCGATAGTAAGTATGAGAAGATACCTGGGTCAAAAGCACATCTTTGGACAAATCAGAACTTGCGAAGGATGAACTTTCTTCAAGAGGCCTGAGTGTCAATCATATGGAAGTGGATTTGTCTTTCTGACAAATATTTGCTCCAAATGGGGGGAAGCTACTGAGTTACAAGACTTTTCGTAATGACTGTGTCCCTG
This sequence comes from Catagonus wagneri, assembly GCA_004024745.2. Lineage (NCBI taxonomy): Eukaryota > Metazoa > Chordata > Mammalia > Artiodactyla > Tayassuidae > Catagonus > Catagonus wagneri. The sequence goes on from PVHT020000061.1 coordinate 9,207,382, forward strand.
TGATGGTTTGTACGGTCAGTGTCAGAAGCACAAAGCACTGATAGATCAGTTATCTGAGATGAGATCTAATATGGTCTGTTTCCTAGCTGTTTCACCATCCAACTCATAAAAAAAAAAAAAAAAAAAAATTAGACCACTCAGCAGTTTCTATCCTGGGAGAGTCATTCTGAGATCCTAATAGCTCCACAGCAAACATCTGCCATGATGTGATAAAAGACACATCTGCTTCCTACCAGGGTGCAGGTTTCAAATACGCTCTTGGCCACAGACAGGCAAGGGGCTGCCACCCCCAAGGAAGGGACTTCTGCTTCTCGGAGTGGATGCATTTGGGCAAGGTTTCCGACTCTTGGATCAATTTCAGTAGATATGGCCCTGGGGCACCTTTAAGACAACCTGAACTTACTTTCTTCTGCGTCTGAAGAGGAAAGAATCCAGCCTGAAACAATACTTACTAATTGCCTAAAAAAAAAAAAAATCAAAAGCACTGATCTCCTCGGCATTTTCACCAAGGTCGGATGTCTTTGCAAACCAAGGCACGCTCTATCACAAGGCTATTTGCTTCCAGGTAGGTGTCTTTCCTTGTTTTTACGTGCACAAGTGTGGGCGTTGCTGTGCATACACACACTTCAAGATAAATAAGATTTACCTGCTTCTGCTGTGCGGCCCCGACTCCACTCGCTCTGGACCGAACCTCCTTCGTGGGAGGCTGCTACTCGATACAGGTATTCTGAAATGGAAATAGGAAGTGGAAAGGTGAAAGTAACGACTGGTGCAGGCCAGCGGCGAGCCAGCAGGGAGGGAAGGGGGGCTGGGTAGGAGCCACGTGACACTGACTTTCGGGCACCTCCACGTTACCTGTGAAAGGCTGGAGACCACCGTCGTGAACAGTCCGCTCTTTTCCGCGGTAAACCAGGATGGAGTCATTCTTCCTGCAGTTAGCGGCGCTGTCAGTTGATAGGCATCCATCCAGATTGACTCTGACAGCACTGCTGGACACAGATGCCAAGTTAACGACAGCACCCCGTGCAAATTTAACATCCTTCACGCAGCCACCGAAACCTGGCAAATAGAAAGGGATGGTATCAACTAAAGGGCTGGAGGCGTTAATTACCCGTCATTTCTGTCCTCTGTGGTCCTACGTTTTGATGGAGCTGTGGGGGGGGGGGTGCTTCCGATGCAACTTTTAAACTTTCAAGACTTGTTTGCGGGATCTTTGATGCCCCCTCCACTCGCTTTTTATCAGGCTAAGTTGTCCTGGGCAATTATTTATATTATTTGGAAAAGATACACCAAGCTGATAATTATAATTCCGCTGAATCAGACTCAGCTGAAAGGCACTGATTACATCTCTTCAGGAACACACTTCTTCATGTCTCTTCTCATGAAATAAAAGGTAGACACACATTGCTATCCACGTGTCCCTCAATCCTGGGAAATTGTTGTTACCTGTACAAGTCAGTGTTTTAAGTGCCAAAAATAATGTTTGAATGAGGGCGATTATGCAACAAGCTCACTTGGGAAAAAATATACACTGTGAGGTTATGATGCAGAAGAGGAGGAGGGAGAAGAGTTGCAAAATATGCCGAAATCCTGACACATGGCCATGAGTTCCACGACAACCGTTGCATAGACGCAGACTGAAGTCCCAGTTAAATCGAGATAAAGACAAGCTACCACCGTGCTCGGCCACTTTCACTGAGATCTACAATCTCGACTTCTGCCAAATGTTCACGAGTTTCAGGCTCAGGTTTGCACGGCGGGGACCAAATTCGGCTTTGGCGATAGCAGCATGGGAGTTGCCGATAGCAACTAGCAGCATGTGTATTCTACTCAGTTGACTTGAGAATGGCCACCTGTGCATCTGTTCTGAGCAGTTTTTCAGAGAATGAGGAGAAAATGGATTTGGGGGTGCGCCCGGCTCTTTTGTTAGAGATCCATGGGGCACCCCATCCACCAGGGAACAGCAGTGGCTCTGAATGACACGCTGCTTTGTGCTAAGCAGAGATCAGTTCTCTGTCTGGCAGCACCGTGCTCAGAAAATGGCACAAAACTGTAAGCGAGGGGACACGTACGTTGAGTTGGAGACTGCCGAAGTACACACATTCTCCTTGAACAAAAATGCTGTCAAGTCTCAGAGGCCTCCGATACAGGCCTTTCAAGATGAAAGCGCATCAGCGGGAAACGGAAATAAAACATGAAGCGATGCTTAGAGTAAAATAAGTTAAAGGTAATGATGAGCATATTGTTCTCTTCAGCACTTACACTACAGGCCAGTCTGTCTTCCAGCGCATTAAGTTGCAGCCTATTTCCTTTTAAACCCGCTTGCTATTATTCACGTTCCTTTAGTCCCGACTGATCAATACCACTAGCCCATTTCCACACACGGTAGATACAGTCAATAAGTTGGGTGAATTGAATTGAAAGCAATGAAGCTCAATATGAAAGCCTCTGCTTGAAAATTCAGAAGCTAAGAACTCGAACTTCTTTCCCTAGCAATTCTCTGATGGCACAGAGCTGAGTCACTCAAGTTCTCGGACTCCCAGTTTTCCTGCTGACAAAACGTGAAGGGTGGGAACGTAGCTTTGGCAAAAATCTAGGTACCCTTGTAAGAAATGTCCTATTACGGTTCCAGTGGTGCAGAATATCACTTGGGCAGGAGGAAAAGAGTTCTAGAGATAGAGAGTGGTAACGGATGCTCAAAGATGTCATTGTACTAAATGCCTGAGCTGTACACTTGAAAAAGGTTAAGATGGCCACTTTTATATTAGGTGTACTTCACCACAGTTAAAAATGTTGGAGTTCCCTGGTGGCTCAGTGGGTTAGGGATCTAGCATTATCACTACTGTGGCTCTGGTTTGACCCCTGGCTGGGGAACTTCCACATGCCTGTGGGCGTGGCCAAGAAAAAAAGTTAAAAAATTTTTAAAAAGAAATGCCTTGAGAATCCGACTAGTATCCATGAGGACTCAGGTTCAATCCCTGGTCCTGCTCAGTGGGTTAAAGGATCAGGCATTGCATCGCCATGAGCTGTGGTATAGGTTGCAGATATGGCTCAGATATGGCACTGCTGTGGCTGTGGCCGGAGGATGAAGCACCAATTCGACCTCTAGACTGGGAACTTGCATATACCACAGGTGCAGCTCTAAAAAGCAAAAAAAAAAAAAAAAGGCCTTAAAAATTAATACACAAGGTGCAATTTTAAATTTGGGAAAGGCCACAGAGGTAGGCTTCCTTTACTCTGAAGATAAAAAAAAGAAAAAGGTCCAGAGTTAGAGGATGAGGTTTCTAAGTAGAATCCTCCTTAGGAAGGGGAACTCTGGCCTCAGGCCTGGGCGTGCAGATGCCTGGGCTCTAGGGTAGGTCTGTACTGTGCAATCCTTAGGGCAGTCGGAGGGTTTTGTCTAATGAAGTTTGCACTATTCTTCCAACACTGCATCACCGGAAACCCTCCCACCGGAAACGATCCCGACTGCCTTCAAAATACAGGGTATGAAGGTAAGAAGAGGGGGGAGGGGCGGTCCATGGGAAGAGTGTGGATGATTCCTTTTCTTGCTCCCTTGCCTCTGCAGAAGTCAAGAGACCCCTCTCCCCACCACACACACACACCATACCTGTCCCTACCCCCAGGAAGCTGAATAACTAGAAGGTGATCTAGAATGCTGGGTTGACATATCAGAGACAGCAGCCCCCTGGAGGAAGCAATCTAACACTGGGGCACCTAGGCTCACAGGCTGGCTGGCTTTCAGTCCCACTCCTGTCCTCTCCTCAGGGCTCTGGACAGAGCATAACCTGGGATGCCACATGCGATGGCCACCCACTCCCAACCCAGAGGTGTGTGACAGTCCCAAGCGTTCTTCCCAAGATAAATGACTGTGATCAGAGGCGGTATATCGCCAGCAAATTATGTTGCCCAATGTCTCCAAAACACAGAAGAAAATTCATCTGGATTTGATTTAAAGGAAGATTACCACATTAATGGATATTAAAAAATAGCAATAATATGGTCACAGAGAGAGTCTTCGAAAAAAGGTACTAATTGAAAAGCACAAAGATTTTTATGACTGTTGATAGTGGACTGAGAAAAAAAAATACAGTAAGTGATAATGATTAATTTTGATTGCAATTTACTACAAGCATGCAGCACCCCATATGGTGAATAGTCTCCTGATCACTGTATAAAACATGCAGTTACTTATATAAATCACTACTACTCAGAGCATCTGAGTCAGAATCTGAGGGGATAAAGCCATAAAATCTGCATTTTTAATAACCTTTCCAGCAATTCCAATGTATCCTGAATTGTAATAATAGCTAATTTTATCGAGTTCTTACTAGGTTCCAGCCACTGTACTCTAATATTTTATCAGTGGTTTGAGAACAACTGATACAGATGATAGTGCAATGATAAAAAGTTAGTATTATCCATAAATAAAATATCCTTCAGTATCTCAGGCTCAGTCATAGTGTAGATTAAGTTATACCCTTTGGGTCTATATTGCTGCTTTAAACTTCTATCATTATCATCTCGTAATTCCAGTTTTAGCCATGTCTCTAGCGCCATCACAATAATGGGCTTTGATGGCTACTGAAAGTACACTGCTCAATCTACAGTAGATGTTTTTCCTAGACGTAAACAGAATCAAGTGATTTTGCTCCTATAAAAGAGTTCTCAAGCGCCTTCTAAACTCAGGAACCTGAAAATCAGAAGAAGCCTTTATGTGAATGTAATATTTTTAGCTGCTGTTACATCTTAAGTGCCTTGAAAATGTCATTACTGTCTTACACCCCAGATATTCATTAACTCCTTACTAGTACCCTTCTAAAAGTCGCCTCACAGCGTGCCGTATATTTTCTATTCACAGGCATTTAAATCTTTATGTACTTTCCAAATCGGCAAAGACTGCTTCACAGAAATATTAACCATTCAAGGTGCATATATTTTGAAATGTGCGTTTTCTACACAGGAGCTTGCTTGGTTTCTACCCAGGAGAAGCTGGAAGTCCGTGTTTTCATCATTTTATAGAGAAGGAACACCGTCCAGTGCCCATGAAAGAAAACACTTGATTGTAATGAGGACACAGGGCTTTGATGCTAGGCTGCCTGAGACTGGCCACCTTGCTACTGCTTAGTAGCCACTGACCTTGGAAAAGTTCCTTTCCTCCTCTGTCAAATGCAGGTATGGGTAAGAATACCTCCTTCGTGGGCTTGTGCTTAAGAGCTGACTCGCTTATTCCCAGGTCAGACTTACAACTGTGACGGTCACACGAGATACACTCACCTACCATGAGCCTTTTTAAATCAATAATGTCTCTGATTTTGTTCAAACTCATTATAGGAGTTAAAAGCTGGCTTTAGTTATAAGTCATACACTCATGGACTTCTCTTTTCTTAGATGGTTATTAATAAACGACACACAGGCTTTTCACGAGCATTTCTGAAATTCAAATAAAACTGCACACTGTGTGCTTTGCTGCATGAGAGCTCCATTGCAATGCATGGAGAAAATAATCGGTTATGTCAAAAAAAAAAAATAGAGAATTTAACCCAGTGCCATTTCTTCTGGTTGTCCATACCAACCTAATTTATTTTTTTTAATAAATAATGATCAGTAATGATTATCTGATACAGATAGGGTGATCAATATTTAAAAGAACTAGAACCACATGTGTGTTCAAGAAAAACACACAAAGAAATATATTTTATATTATTATGTGTGTGTGTGTGTATACACACACACACACACACACACAGATTTGTAAATTTTATTTGAGGAAGACATGTTAGAATAAATAGGTAGGCAAGTACACTCTTCATGGCAACATAAAAAACTATTTGAAGTATTTTGTGATTTTTTTTTAAGAGCTTAAAATTCTTCCAGAAAAGGGGTGAGTAGTTGTTGCTTTCAGCCTGATTCTCCATCTTTGTCTTGAAACGGAACCACCCAAACCGGGTAGGAACCACCCAAACGTGCTGTATTGACCTGGGAATTGCTCCCGGAGTTTACCTTGTGCTAGATGCAGGTGTTTGTAAGAGTCGTGCAGCTGCCGTGGGGCTCCTCCCACATAGACGGCAGAATTCACCATCAGCGGCTGAGCCCTAGACTGGGACACGCGCTCCATCAGTTCATTCACCCTGGCTGATACGACGGGACCTTTTTTTTGAAGAATCACTTTATTCCACTTTCCGTCACAATAGGACAGCCCCAGCCGCACATCCACTTGGGTAAAGGTAAGACTGGTATTTAACTGGAAGCTCAATATTCCACTCTTCAGTTCCATCTGTATTTCATATTAAAAAGAAAATAGGTATATAAAAAGACTGCAGAATGGCAGTCTGGGAGAGAGCAGAAGGTCAACTTCTTGAAGAAGAGCAAGAAATTTCCTTGAAAGCACCCCATAAAAACGTCCTACTATATTCTGAGCAGAACTGGAGTAACTTATAAGGAAGTACTTTGCAAGCTTATAATTGACATGAGGAATACTGTAATGAGTCAAACAAATTTATACCCAGTAATGATGATAAGATGTAATACAATATTATATAGGCAATTTTTTTTTCCTTTTTGATGCAACATAGGTAAAAGATTAAACCCTAGCATAGGTGACTGAATGACTGAAGAGAACAGAACAGTTTAAACTATGACTCTATTTTTATAAATGAGAATTTTTAGAAGATGAGAAAATACTACTTCATATATCAATTTAATTTGGGGGAAAATATGACAAGACAATAAGAAAATGAAATGTCAAGCCTGATTAAGCTTATTTTAACTGGTTGGGGAACTCAATTTCAAATTTGTAAGATGTATTTTGATTCAATATTTCAGTTTTACTACTCTAAACCTCTAGCATCATTGCTTCTATGTCTGTTCTTTTAGGTTAAGGTGCCATTTTCCAACGTGAACATATTTTACCCACATTTTCGTGGTAAAGGAAATGCCTTCACATGATTTTTTTTTCAAAATGTTACTCAATAATTACTTTACCTACTATGTTTTTATTTTGCTAAAAGTCAAATCTGTGGCCATAGGATACTTAAGAATTTGAGATTATGTCAGTGAAACTAAGTAATGCCAGATAAAAATTATTAATTCTCTAGGTAAATTTCATCTTTTTGAAGTATATCAGGTAAACAGTTATTCTGCTTTTTTAATCCTTTCATTCAATAAATATCGATTCCCCTACTATGTTCCACGAACCTGCCTCTGTAAGACAAACTAGACCCAAGAATCACACTCTCTTAATGACGGAGGCAAATATACGGGGGTAACATGATCAACAAGCAGCGGATGGGGTAGAGTGACAGCAGAGGAGGGATGTGTTTTGTCCCCTGGGAGGGGAAAGGTTTGAAGTAAGGTCTTTGGAAGTAGATTAACGTTCCCAGAGCATCTCCAGCAGGGAGATCTGCAGGTTCAATGCCATGGGGACCTGATGAGGATGTCAGGCCGAGCAGAAGGTACTAAGTGAGGTACGAGGATACATATGGGGGAGAGAACGTTAGAAGGAGTTCCGCCAGGTGTGTAGGAGCGAAGTTCTGGAGGATTTTGAGGGATACGGAAAAAAAGTTCATCTTTATCTTGCGTGACATCAAAGCCCATATTCTTCCCAGTAATATCTTGCACTAAAATTTCACACTTCTGGTCATAAGAAGTACCGCCTACAAAAATGTTCAGAGTAGCCTTATTCATCAGAGCAAAAACATCGAAACAGCCACTGCCTCAGTGAAAGGAGAAGAGATACTTGACGTGGCCATGAAAAATAAGTGGGGAACAGGAGTAGCTCGAAAACGACACTGAGGGCAAAAAGCACTTGCCTAAAGAGAGGGGATAATACTGCCTTTACAAAATTTGAAAACAAGGATTTTTAGGAATTCACTCATGGTGTTCAAATGATAAAAATACAAGGGGAAAATAAACCCGAGATTATGCTTACGTATTACCTCTAGAGACAGGGAGACAGGAGAATGGGACAGGAGAAACCTTAGAGACAGAAGAAATATTTGATAATTTCAGGTTTCTTGGGTTGGGTGGTAGTTTTATGACTATTCACTGTACTGTTCTACTATAATCTATGTGTGTATGTATAACATTAAATATATAATATATATGATTTTGATAGTATATAAAGAAGGAACATTTTTCATATATTGGGAAACTAAATTGGATTGTCTTAATTCCTTATATTTAGCATGTTTTGTTAAAATTATAATTTCAAAGTATCATAATCATTTAAAAAATTACCATGGCCCTAAAATATAAGATGTTTAACAAGATGTCCTAGTAAAAATGACTTATGGGTCGGGGGAGGATAAAAGCAAAAGTGAATTTGGAAAGAAACTTTCATTAGGTACAAAGTTAAAACAGACTTTATTGATATTAAAGTTTGGATCTAGGGAGTTCCCATTGTGGCTTAGTGGTAATGAACCTGACTAGTATCCATGAGGCTGCAGGTTCGATCCTTGGCCTCACTCAGTGGATTAAGGATCCGGTGTTGCTGTGAAATGTGGTATAGGTCACAGACATGGCTCAGATTCTGCATTGCTGTGGTTGTGGTGTAGGCTGGAAGCTGTAGCTCTGATTTGACCCCTAGCCTGGGAACTTCCATATGCCACAGGTACAGCCCAGAAAAGAAAAAGGAAAAGAAAAGAAAAGAAAAGAAAAGAATAAAGTTTGGATATAACATTTTTATGTAAATTTCAGAAAATTAATTGACATACAGCAAGAAAATCAGGTCCATCTTTGTTGTAAATGAAAAGAAGCAATCCATTCAATTGGTCCGTTTTGAACTTAAAGGAAATCTCAAAGTCCATTCCACCTTGAAACATGTACGGATAAAGTTCCAAGAACCCTTTAGAGAAAAGAACATGTATGTATTAGCGTGTACAAAGCAATATTGCCAGCAGTGTAAACTGTTATAAGATAACCTCAGAACATACTCTGTCACTGAGTAAATCACAAAAGATGAAGGTCAGTGTTATGAAATGCACCTTGTGATGGTACAGAAGTAGCAGAATGAGTCTGACATAGCCTTTAAGAGGAAGCAATTTATTCTCTAAATCGCTGATACGATTAAGACTATTACTGTTTTATATAAGTATTAAAAATAAGCAGTTGCACTGACTTATGAGAAAATCTGAAAGATGACAGTGATAAAAAATGACACAGAGTTTGATATTACTTAGCTTTCTGTTCTGAAGCCAGTTTAACCAACGTAATATCTAACCAGCTTAGCTGTAACTGTGGGAGTCAAATGTGGGTTTTTATTCAAAAGACAGACTATGTTGGCCATACCACCATGCTCCCTTCCACCCTTTCTGCTGGGTGGCTGCAAGACAGAGACTGTAGCTGTGGCCTATGCCCGGGACACTGCACCTCCCCTTTGCTGCAGCCTCAGAGCAATGGCAATGATGGGAATTACATTCTCTAGCTATCCCTGAGGGACCTACTCACCCCATTACATAGCTGAAATTTTACTCCTAGGAACACTGCTGGTCCGTGTAATGGGATAAACAGATATTGTGTGGAGTAACCTGGCAAACCCAACTCTGAAACGGCTAAAACTCCATCCTAAGTAAAAACAATGGCCTTACAAATGGACATTTATTGATACTACTGTATGTAAACCCCAGACTGCCAGAGATCTTACACATGAATATGCATTTATGAGCCTTACTACTGACACTGTGTATTCAGACCTTGAGAATGTATGTATGCTCATTGTGGCGTAACCAGGTATTTCTGTGACAGTAGGTTCATGTGAGGTCAAAATAATTGGATCAAGGAGATTACATTCTGCCAAAGATAGAACATGCAAGCTAAGCAGTGAATGATGCCCATTTGAGAACCTTACCCATCCCTAGGAACTGGGCTCCCTCCTGCAATGAAGTGGGACAGCCCTCCCAGCTGCTATACACGTTGATTCGCTCTTCAGAACTCTGCCAAACCAGATGCTCCCAAGTAGCAGAGGGATTATAACTCTTCATAAAATACACATCCTTGAGACAGCCCACAAAACCCTTTTGAATTATGTCTGCAGAAGTTGAAAGACATCAAGAAATACGGATTTTGAGAAATTCTTTTCAAGTAATTCACTTTACATGCTGTTACAATAAAAGAAATAGGCACTCCACCACAGCCAAGAATTGAAACAACCTAGATGTCCATTTACAGATGAATGGATTAAGACAAGGTGGTATATATATGCAATGGAATACTACTCAGCCATAAAAAAGAACAAAATAATGCCATTTGCAGCAACATGGATGCAACTAGAGATTCTCATACTAAGTGAAGTCAGCAAGATATCCAATACCACATGATATCACTTATATGTTGAATCTAAAATAGGGCACAAATGAACCTATCTACAAAACAGCAACAGACTCACAGACACAGAGAACAGACTTGCAGTTGCCAAGGGGGCAGAGGGGAAGGCTTAGGATGGAGGGGAATTTGGGGGTGGTAGATGCAAACTATTACGTTTAGAATGGATAAGCAATGAGGTCCTACTGAATAACACAGGGAACTCTATCCAATCTCCTGGGATAGAACGTGATGGAAGATAGTATGAGAAAAAGAATGTATATACATACATGTATGGCTGGTTCACTATGCTGTACAGCAGAAATTGACACAACACTGTAAACCAACTATAATTTTTAAAAAGGAATAGGCAATAGCGCTCATTCCCTATTTATTGCGAACTTGTTTGTAACTCATGTAAACACTACTCCAGCTATGTCAGTGGTAACAGTGGTGTTGTTTAGCTCTGGTTCAGGCTCATCCTATCTGCAGAAACAGATGTTCCTGCAAAAACCTTGGTTTTGTAGCACTAGTAGGAATATTGCCTTTTGAAATAACGAGATTTATCCTGCCACTGGTCTTAAAAGTAAAAGTGTGGTAACAAGCGTTAAGAGTAGTATTTGAAACAGGTCTATCTATGAAGTCTATAGTTTATAAATTAGTTACCTCATCATTATGAACAGTCTGTTACAAAAGTAAATCAATACTTTCACTTCATTTTTAGAAATTAATGTAATGCTAATTTTTTAATTCATCAGACCAGGTAGGTGGAAGGTTTGTGAATTCAACAAATGGGGTGGTCATAAGGGTTTGGGAAAAAGAGAAAGTGAGCAAAAGAGAGAATTAGCAGGAAAAAAAGTAGAGAGAGTAAAAGGAACAGGAAGCTGAGGTCGCATTTCATACAGTGATGCCCTTACAGATCAGTGCCAAGCTTAGCACTCAGCTTCTAAGTTCATGACTTGATTTTAGGGAAGGTGTTCCCTAGCAGTCGGTTTTACAAGGTCAACTTATATGCACGATGCCAAATCCTTTATTTATGATGAAGAGATGTCCTCTACAGGAGGAAGAGTTAATACTGGGGTAAGCTTTCCTCCTGATGCCTGCATGTACCGCAGCCAAGAAGTGTGCGTGATGGGCAAAGAACTAGGACGAAGACGCTCTCTCTCTCTTTTCAATACTTGTGTTTGTGTGCATGTGTCAATATTTTTGAGGGACATAGCTAAATGAAAACCCTCTCTTCTTACAGGTATTTCTGAGGAGGTAACTACAATCAGTCTTGAGGATTTAAATATATCCCTCTCCAAAACGCACTGAAAGTTTTTCAATCTTTTGATCCTAAAAATAACATACCTTTGACTGAAAGTAGTATAATTCATTTCAGCAAAAAGGTTTTTTTTTTTTTTGTTGTTGTTGTTGTTGTTTTTTGGCTGCACCTGCAGCATATGTAAGTTCCTGGGTCAGAGATCAAATCCGAGCTGCAGCTGCTGTGGCAATGCCAGATCCTTAATCCACTGTGCCACAGCACGAACTCCCATTTCAACCAAAGTTTAATGAACTGCTCTAATACACCAATAACTGGACACTAAGAATTTAAATGCAAATAACAGGCAAATCCTGTAGGAAAGAAGAGATCTAAAGGAAAACCTTCACATACTGATATATAAAGCATGAAATAGGAAATAATGCTATTATTGATAACTAAAATAATGTAACTCGACTCTATTCTAAACTGTGGTGAGAACACGTAAATTCTATACCTCCCCAGACTCACCAGAATCCTTCCTGAGGATGGTGTAACTCTGTGGAAGCCCTCCCACAAACACTCCTGTGTTCTCCCCAATAACAGTGCTGCCGTTCAGGGTGGACGAGGAACCTATGGATGGAAAAGGAGATGAGAATCCCAACTTCTGCAGGATGATCTATTTTTTTTTCTTTTTTCTTTTTGTTTTGTTTTTTAGGGCCGCAGCTGCGGCATGTGGAAGTTCCCAGGCTAGGGGTTGAATCAGAGCTACAGCTTCCAGCCTACACCACAGCTCACGGCAACACCAGATCCTTAACTCACCGAGCAAGACCAGGGATCAAACCCACATCCTCATGGATACTAGCTGGGTTCGTTACCACAGAGGCACAATAGAAACTCGAGGATAATCTGTTTCTACTAATTTGACTAATGATTAAACCCTTCACTGGGCTTCTGGACATCACTGTTTCTTGGTTCTCTACTTATTGGTTACTCTTCCTCACTTCTTCCTCATCACCCCATCATGGTGGTGCTGGAATGACTGACTTTCTCTGTTCTCAGATCTCTTTCTCCACCAACACTGATACCATAAATACTCTAGAAAGATGAAGAGAGAACTGGGTACCTGTGCCAACCAGGAGCGTTAAAGACCAGAAGGAGCCTGGGTCACTGATGGTGCTGCATAGCAATGCAAATCTCTGGTTCAAATTTCTAGCTAACTTGATCATTCTTTGGGAGGAGTTTTGTTTGTTTTTCTTTCTGTTTTCAGTGTCCAAACCACTGTAATTATCCCTACTTAGAGCTTGGACCCTGGCTTTAAATACCATCCTTATCTGACGACTCCCAACTTTTATCTCTAGTCTGGAACTCTGCCCTGAACCCAGACTTGTATCCAGGAGTCCGCTTGGTATTTTCACTTGGATGAACTCTGAACATCTCTCTCTGAATTTGTTTCTCTCACTACCTTGTCCACTTTTGTGATGACAGTTACATCCTTCCAATTGCTCAGGCCTCAAACCTAGCAGTCATGCTCAACGTTAGGGGTTATCAAAACTTCTGTTAAAAGCCAGGGAGTATGAATTTTAATCTTTGTGGACCACACTGCCTCAAACAACCATGGACAATACATAACAAATGGGTGCAGTTGTCTCCAATAAAACTTCATAAAAATAGGCATCAGCAGGACTTGGCCAATAGGTAGTAGTTTGCCACCCTCTGCTCTGACTCAATCAAATCTTTTTACTTTAACATTTATAATACATCCAGATTTGTCATTTTATCCACAAATCCTTCCCTGGTTCAAGAAACCATCATTTCTTGCCTGGATTATTTTAGAATTATTGCAGAAGCCTGTTAGCTAGTCTCCATGATTCTGTAATAAACTGATAAACAGAAACCTCAATTAAACAGAGTTGGGAGGCCAGAATGGGAAGTTCTCACACGCTGTAATGAAGGTAAACCCAAGAGGAAGAAGAAAGATCCATTTTTTCACCTGGCAAGGACTCAGCCAATGAAACACCATGGACACCTGGTTTGTTCTACTCTTCCCAGCTTCCTGGTCACCCTCTGTAAATGCCCTCCCCTTCCCTTGTCACGTGGGACTTGTACTTGGCCGGCCATGGTTGTAGACCTTCAACTGTGATTCTTTGCTGATCCCAAAAAACTCGTTTTTGCTGGAGAAATATCTGGCAGTCTGTTGAGCAAACGTTTGCAGTATCCACAATGGAACCCACTGTGCTCACTGCTTTTCTTACTGCCCTGGAGTCTGAAGTTAAGTCTTTCTCAAGGATCTGAATACACATCCTCTTTGCATTTGAAGCTCCCCAGGCTTTATTCAAGGTCTGCTTAAAGATTCTGTCCTTCTCATTAAGGCCTTGTTCTGTGCCTGAGTACTCATTTGGCACCTCAGTCTGATTTTGAGATTAGGCTATTTCAACCAAGGCTGGCTGAGGCGTCATCAGCCCATTCCTTACAAAATGGGGCTGATTCACTGAAACTGCCAGTTTTTCAGGCTCCGGCCCTTTCCTTTGGAATAGGTTTACTCTCTGAAAACTAACTGAAACGCCTTTGGCCCAGTTCCTCCAGGGCCCAGCTATTTCTTTAGAACTGGCTGGTATTAGTTTGCAGGCTGTTTTGGCCTGCAAGCTGTTTAAATTGAGCTGTTGAAGCTGTTTAAAAATTATTCTGTTACTCTGGAGACAAACCTCTGAAGAATGACATCCCAGTTATCTAAATATTAGGGAACCCCCTGACAGGCCAATTTTATGTTTAAAAGTTGTCCTTCCTCTTGTGCATTTCCAGCTAAATAGACCAAACTGGCCAAAGGCAATTTAGAATAACAGTGGTCATTATGGGGAATTTTTGAAATCTCCAAACTTAATTTCCTTAAAACTAAATTAGACTACCATAGCTCAAGAATTCCCAGAACTGAATGGTATGCCTATTTTGATTGGCATTTTGAAGACTTCAAATGTTATCAGGGGCCTAAAAGTGCCTCTTGGCAAAACAAGATTGTAGGATTAACTGAGGCAAACACAAGTGGCTAAAGAAAAACAGGGTGGTACCAACGCCTCAGACTCTTCTTCCTTGGCCTTTTTGTCTCAGGCTCCACCTCTGCTACCATCTCGTCTCTTTCTTTCAGCTTCTCATTGCCAGACTCCTCTGGCACCACCTTTCTCCTTTCCTGTTATCCTGCCCACTCCTCCTCTATACTCTCAGTTGCCCCATACTAATTCTCTCAACCAGCCTTTCCTTTTATCTGAAATGCTCTGCACTCTGTTTTCCTCTGAACATATCATAACCTGTCTCTTCAAAAGTAAGCCGTTGAGGATTCAGAAGCTAAACCTCTAATTTCTTATATACTCTGGCTGTTATTGCAACTAGCCATGATGCTGGAAAAGAGATTGCTACAAATTTAAATGCTTTTGGTGACTTGAGCCCTCTAACTAACCTTTCCAACATCCCCCCACTATGGAACAGCAGGCTCTGAGGAACCACAGGGGCTTTTCCCAATCCTCCCTCTTAAACACCTGGGGGAAAATTTTGTCCAGATTGGCTCTGAATCTCTTCCAGTCAGAGCACACTTAGTGCTCTAATTCACTACTATAAAGCAGCCCCTGCCTCCGAGTACCAAATCAATTCAAATAGGGGGGACCTCTAAGGAACTTCAAGAGGTTCCTGTCTCTGGACCTGTCCCTTTCCTTTAGGCCCTTTGCATGATCTCTTTTTCTCCTTAGTTTCTCTGCCCCTATCCATCTATTAGGCTGAGACTTCTCAGTATCATGCTGGAATTTCTCTCAAAAGGGGGAAATGACTCTAGAATTTGATAGTAGCCATCAAAATAAACAACCAGGTGAATTAAATGACCCTTCTCTTTGGTTGTTTGTTTTATCTCTGACAGTACTAAAACTGATTTTGGAAACACTGATCCTTTGCCCCTGTTGAATCAGCCACCACCTTCCTTATGGGCAAAATCTCCAACCTAGGTTGACAAAATACGCAGTCTATGCCCCTCCCATCAAGATTCCAACAGGTCCTTCAAAATCGCTTTCCAGCATTAATCAATATCCTATAAGTAAAGAAGCTCTTCAAAGCATTAAGTCTGTGATGAAAGATTACAAGGCTGAGGGCTTCATTATCCCTGTACTAGTACCTGTAACGATGCTGTTTTACCTGTGAGAAAAACCTAAGGGCTGAGGGTGGAGGTCTGTCTAGGACCTCTGAGCAATAAGCATTTTTGACCCTTGACACCCTGTTGTTCTTAACCCTTGTACATTCTAACATCTCTTTCCACTGGAAACAAATTCTTTGTTGTAAATGATTTACACAGTGCATTCCTTACTACTCCCGCTGATGAAACTAGCCAACATCTCTTTGCCTTGACTTAGGAGGAAGAACCATTCACCTGGACAGTATGTCACAGGGTTTTCCTGAGAGTCCTTCTTATCTCTTGCAGATCTTGAAGGCTGAAGATATACAGTTCCCAAGGCTCTACTTTGTTGCATATGTGAAGGGTTTGTTTTTCTGCTCTTGTTCTCAAGCTTACTCACAGGAAGACAGCATCCACGTTCTAAAGCTTTTAGCCTTAAAGGGACATAAGGTTGCCAAGGAAAAATTGCAGTTTTCCGCAACTCAGTTTTGATATTTAGGACAACCATCTGATTTCAAAACAAGGGCTCCACTTGGATTCACACAGACCTCATAGTGATGGGGTATGTTTTACCACGCGTGTCTATGCTGTTTGACCAGTTTTACAACCCTTTGACCATGCTTCTCACCCTTGATCCTCTGGTTTAGTTGATCACAGTAATGGCATTATTAAGACTTAATTGTCCCACTCCTGGACATCTAACCAGAGAAAATCATGACTGGAAAAGTGACTCCAATGTTCATTGCAACACTATATACAAGAGCAAAGACATGGAAACAACCTAAATTCCACAGACAGAGGAGCGGATAAAGATGATGTGGTACATATACACAGTAGAATATTACTCAGCCACTAAAAGGAAAGAAATAATAGCATTTGCAGCAACACAGATGGACCTAGAAATTATCATGCTAAGTGAACTAGTCAGACAATGAGACACCAACATCATACGCTAATAAATTTTTAAAAAAAGACTCAATTGGCAAAATTTATAGAGGCCCTATGAATATGTTGGCCCAAAGCATTGCTGTTGGCCCTTCTAAATTTCAGATCCATGCCTTTTGGAATTCAAGAAGTCTTACCCTTTGAAATACTCTTGGGACACCAAATACACTAAGCTCCTGCGTTTTTTGACCTACCACTTAAAAAGGGAGAGATTCTCAAATATTGCAAAGGGTGAATTGCTTCTATTAAAAACAACACAACATTGTAAATAAACTATACTTCAATAAAATAAATTTTTAAAAAATAACCATGTTTTGGTAGAGCAACTGTTTCCACAGTGAGCTCTCAGGAGATGAAGAATGCAAACACCACACCTAGCAACCTGAAGATTTTATCCCTTGGCCAAGACACCTTCAGAAGAACTTTCTTTAGTCTCACTGGAGAGGCCCCTGTCAGGTATTGCTAACCAACTTTCGTGCTGCCAAAGCCCAAGGAATAGATTCTTAGATTCACATGACACACCTAAAGAAGGCACCTCACATAACCTGTTGATCTGAAAGTAAAGATTTACCCAAACTATGGCAGATGACATCTGATGAGGCAACTTTCTGAAGCTATCTGGACCAGAAATGTTGGAAGTTGATTGCACAATTTTGACAATGACATAACGCTTCATATGATCTCCAGTGTCTATGATCTTGATAACATATGGACTTTAGATGAAACATGTCTCACAGTTCTCCCTCCTACCTCTCTTTGTTACTCAACGTGACCTCGATAGGTTTCCAGTCTGTGCACTTCACCTCCAATATGAGACACTACAGCCAGGAAATGGAGATTAAATTGATTGGAGATAAAGGTGAAGGAGACAACGGAGAAATATAAACTACAGAAAACTGTGGCAACCTCAGCCTATCAATAGAGTCATTTATTTATGTCAAGGGAGATCTTACCTGTATACTGCCCATCAAGTGTGATGTGGCCGAAAGCCTGATGCCTGATAGCAATTACCTCATGCCATTTGCCATCACTGTATTGTTTACCAGCATCATTAGTTGTGGTAACTTCCACTGCAGACCCCTTAAGGGAATAAATGAGTAAAATAAATCAATGAGAGAATATATATGTTTATACATACACACATACAAACTTGTATATTTGTTAAAAACCAATGTACAAATTCCAATACGATCCTGATGTGAGCATGCATATGTTTCAAATAGAACTCAAAATTTGAGTTGATATTTAACATCATTCTGGCTTTTCTTTGAGGTACTTCTGTGATCACCACAGTGCTCCAATCTGAAAAGAAATTCTCTTTGGGATAAGAATTTCTTACAAGCACATCTGGATGTTACATAACTATACTCACCAGAAAGGAATGAATTTCCTACTCTAACATAGATTTTAAATTTTTGGCAGAAATATAAGAGATGATTTTAAAACTAATAAAATATCATCCAAGCAATATTGCTCTAAAGATAGGGAAATGTCTGGCAAGTTAGTCTCTTGTGCCTTCATTATACTACCATAGCACGAAAGAATAAAATTCACATTAAAAATAAGCCAGTTACTGACATACTGAACACGAGTGTTGTGGTTAAACTTAGTACTCAGTGCTTTGTAATCTGGTCTAGCATCTATATTTTTGGCTAAGATAACAGTATCATAATTAAAAATGAATTCCTAAGTGGATAAGACTAAGGAATGGCAGATAGGAAGAATAGAGACTAGCTAAAAGGAGATAAGGATGAGGCAACAGAGAAAGAGAAGTAGAAGAGAAAACTTTAAACACTTTAGCACTACATATATCATGGTTAGCATGATAGCACTCTTTTTAATGTCAGCGAGCAAATAAAAGTAAGTAAAATATATTTTAACTTTGTCAACGTTATCATTTACTACTACTATGATTAAGGGAAAAAAACACCAGAAAATTACTCTAAACCTTCTAAAAGAAACTAAATTTCTCTTTCTTAATAGAGTTGGTCTCCTTAGCAATGACTAACTTCAATTTGATAACACATTAAAAAAATAAGATTGGGTAAACTATTACAAAATAATTTTTTTAATTGTATGGAATACCTCACCAAACTCTAGTAATTTCTGTTTACTGTTTTTTAAATATAAAAGTGATAATTACTTGATATAATGTGGTGAAGACATATCACACAAAGTGCAGTGTTAATCATACCATCTTCAGTAAAACATTTCTATTTTTATTTTCCTAAAATAGTTTCAGCAATATACCATGTCCATTCTATGCATTTAATTGTCTCCTGTCAGGCCTCATACAAAGCATGACAACTTGTATGACATACAGAATTTCATATTACCAAAAAACAGCTTTTAATTTCCCATGAGTACAAGTAGGTTTCTTCTTACGTGGACAATATCCCAATTTTATTGACAACTCGATCAGCTAGAAAGATGACCATTTGGGTAAGTCCCTGAGTCTTTGTAGGCTGACTTTCTATTTCTCTTTTCTCTACATAATCCCTTATTTTCTTCACCATCTCAACATTTTAATATTTTACAAACACACATTTCATTATCGTAGCTTAATAATTAAAACCAGAACTGGTGTCGTGCCCAATTAATGTGCCCTGGTAGCATGCCCATTAGTTTTTCCATTAGTGAATTCAACAATACTAATGGGATTACTAGCATGGGATGCTAATTGGGCGTGACATAAGAAACTGGCTTACTTCTTAGCATACCCTTGCTAATGATGAAATTAATGAGCATTTTATTAAATGCTGTCTCATCAAAGTGTACTTAGTTAGCGTTAAAATTGTTACAAACGATGCTGCATTCTGAAGATCAGGTGTCTGAGTCAGTGGTTCTTCGTATTATGTTTGGCAACAATCTGAAGCATTAATAGTTCTCTACATCAGAAACTGCATTTATCGGAGACAAACTCAGGTACAGAACATACAGCCTCAGTATGCCAAATTTTCTTCAAACTTAAGAGAACCTTATCATATTATTCTTCGATCATCATCTGAAGATTATTTCTCTTCACCAATGTGAAGAGAATAATTCTGTGATCAACTGTGGTGTCACACGATGCAATTTGATCTTTCCACTGTGGAACTATCAGGTATGTTAAGTAGATGCTATTCAGATTTTTTGAAAGCTTTCATTTCCACAGTTTCCTAAGTAAAATCAGAATGTTGCATGAATTCCTGTTAAGGCCACTAACCAGAAAACATTTAAATGATAACCACGAGTCATTACTGGTCAATAAAATATCATTGGCTCAAGTATATCCCAATCACAATTAATCTAATAAGAAATGGGAAGACTATAGCAAATCGTTAGAGATATAACGAAAAATACAGCAGCTTAAAAATGGAGTAACTCTACTGACTCTTAACAATGATTCCAATGTTCAGTTTCTAATATGTAAACATATATACAATTTTAAATATTATGACGATTTTCTCCTTCCCCCAAATATTTTTTCATAGAATTAATTGGATAGTTTGAAAGAAAGCCAAGTAAGTTTTTACACCAATAGCCTTTATGTAGGATTACATTGTTATGTAAGAAATTCATTACTTGAGTTTATTAAGATATTTTAAATAGAACAAAGTACACAATGATGTCAGGTATTTTGAAGCTATATATTAGAGAGCAACTTTAAATTCCTGCAAAATGCTTTTTCTACAACTCATAATTTCATTATTTTGAATGGATTCAGGCACAGCAGCTTAAAAACAACCATTAGTATAAGTAAAGGTACCTGATTTATTGACAGATTAAAACAAATAAGAACTAAACTGTTAAATTATCTTTAAAGGGCTGGAGATTTTACCCTAGAAAATGGGTAATTTTCTCTAATTATGAGTCCTGTTTTACCAAAAGTTTTCAAGCCAGTCAGCCAATCTGTTTAAGAATGAAAGGAGATGAACCCATTTTGTATACTTTAAATGTCACTGAATAAACTGTTATGCCATTAAAGTTTTCCTCCATTGGTCTACAGTCAACTAATCTATGACAAAGGAGGCAAGAATATTCAATGGAGAAAAGACAGCCCCTTCAATAAGTGGTGCTGGGAAAAACCAGGATAGCTACACATAAAAGAAAGAAATTAGAACACACCCTAACACCATACACAAAAACAAACTCAAAATGGATTAAAGACCTAAATATTGGACTGGATGCTATAAAACTCTTAGAGGAAAACATAGGCCACTCTCGGACATAAACCACAGAAATATCTTCTCAGATCCACCTCTTAGAGTAAAGGCAATGACAACAAAAATAAACAAATGGGACCCAATTAAACTTATAAGTTTTTGTACAGCAAAAGAAACCCCTAAACAAAATGAAAAGACAACCCCCATAGAATGGGAGAAAATATTTGCAAATGAAGTGACTGACAAGGGATTACTCTCCAAAATATGTAAACACCTCCCACAGCTCAATATTAACAAAACAAACAACCCCATCAAAAAATGGGGAGAAGATCCAAATAGACATTTCTACAAAGACGACATACAGACGGCCAAAAAACACATGAAAAGATGTTCAACATCACTAATTATCAAAGAAAGGCAAATCAAAACTCCCATGAGCTACCACCTTACACCAGCCAGAATGACCATTATCAAAAGTCTACAAACAAAAAGTACTGGAGAGGGTGTGGAGAAAAGGGAACCCTCTTATACTGTGAATGGGAATGTAAATCTGTGCAACCACTATGGAAAACAGTATGGCAATTCCTCAAAAAATTAAAAATAGAATTACCATTTGATCCAGCAATCCCCCTCTTGGGCATCTATCCAGAGAAAACCGTGACTTGAAAAGACACATGTACTCCAATGTTCATTGCAGCAGTATATACAATAGCCAAGACATGGAAACAACCTAAATGTCCAATGACACAGCAGTGGATAAAGAAGATGTGGTGCATATACACAACGGAATAGTACTCAGCCATAAAAGGAATGAAATAATGGCATTTGCAGCAACATGGATGGATCTAGAAATTACCATGCTAAGTGAGGTCAGTCAGACAGTGAGACACAAAGGTCATATGCTATCACTAACACACGTGGAATCTAAAAAGAGGATACAATGAACTTCTCTGCAGAACAGATAATGACTCACAGACTTTGAAATACTTCGGGCTACCAATGGAGACAAACTGGGGTGGGGGAAGGGACAGGCTGGGGGTCTGGGATGGAAATGCTGTAAAACTGGGTTGGGATGTTTTCCACCATTTGGCTTTGTCTCAAATAGACCTAGATATTAACACACTGAGGTGGGAAAAAGCAGAACTAGATTTTTTTCTTTTTCATTGACATTCTTCTATTTTACGGGATCGTTTCCAGACATTTAATGTTTTTATTGATATTTACAATTTAGCATTTGGTCTTTTTCCAGTCTTGTTAACTGTTCTTGGAATATTTTCAGTCTGTTAGTAATTAATTTCTTCTGTGATAACATTTAAAATCAAATATTTGTGCCCATTTTATGAAAACAAGAAACCAATCTGACCTGTACACTTACTTCCTCCTCCACTAAGCTGATACCTTTAGGAACTTTGAGCCACTGATTTTTTTCCGCCTCCTTCAACTTTTACGAATATTAATACCAAAAAGTTATTAAGCTTTTTCCCGCCTTTGCTCTATGTCTCTTATTCTATGTCAAAGATTCTTTGGCACTGCACAATACATTTCTAGTCACTCTGTCTTTAAATACTAGGTTGAACTCGATATCTCTAGGTTTATTTTTCACCACTGCTACTCCTCTATATTTCAGATTCTTTATTTTTTTCCTTTTGATTAGAAAGCTTGCTGAAATATTTCTGTCCAATATGTGCATGGATGGTATTTTAACTGAGCATCTGGACATCAGCAAGCATTTTTCTTTCATGTTGAAAAGCTTGGTCAGAGACCAGCTGTATGATTTTGGGAAAACTAACTGTGACACAGATATTCGCCTGTAAAAATGGGAATGATGGCTACTTACCCAACAGAGTAATCTTTAAAAGAGTGTGTATTTATGTACAGAGAAAACCCTTTGAATAATGGGTGACACCCAGAGGTCCTATAGAAGCACGAGCTTTGCTTAATCTTGACTGGAACTTGATGAGTCCATCTAATACATTTATAATCAAGTCTCCCTTAAATCAGATATTCTCTATTTTCTCTGTTGTTATTTTCTTTCCTTTTTCTTTTTCTTGTGCATGTGTCTCTTTGTTCTCCTGAATTTCTTCTTAAGGATATCAGCAGCTTCCTTCATCTTTCTTTATGTTTTCAGATTTTCGTTATGTACTCTGACCCACCAATCGGAGGCCCAATCGTCTCTCCCCTCATTAATCTACTTAAAGGTTCAACTGAAAAATATTTTCAGTTCTGTAACTGAATCAACTTTAATGTGCTGTTTTTGTTTTCCCAATGCCATCTACCTTGCCTTCTGAAACAGCTTCTTCTTATTCTTATCCCTTTGTCTTTGGATGCTGGATCTGATTAGGTGTGATGCTATTTCCTTTCGGCTTCCTCAGCAACCATCTATGGGCATGACTTAAGAAGCTTCAATTCCAAGTTCCTGCTGTGGTGCAAGGGTTCGCATCTCTGGAGCACTAGGACTCAGATTTCACCCAATGGGTTAAGGATCTGGCGATTGCCATAGCTGCTACAAAGGTCAAGACGGCAGCTAGGATCTAATCCCTGGGCTGGGAACTCCATATGACTTGAGGTGACCAGAAGGGGGAAAAAAAAGACAGAGAGAGTTTGGGCCATTAGCCACCAATTCCCATCTGCCATTGAGATTCACTCCTGTCTGTCACTGAAATTCACCTCATAAGAGTTCCCGTTGTGGCTCAGTGGTAACAAGCCCGAATGGTATTCACAAGGATGTGGGTGTGATCCCTGGCCTCACTCAGTGGGTTAAGGATCTAACATTGCTGTGAGCTGTGGTGTGGGTTGCAGATGCGGCTCAGATCTGGCATTGATATGGCTGTGGTATAGACTGGTAGCTGTAGCTTCAATTCAACCCCTAGCCTGGGAACTTCCATATGCCTGGGGTCTGGTCCTAAAAAGACAGGAAAAAAAAAAAGAAGAAGAATCTGCAATTGTAGGGGACACCCAGGAGTCCTCGTGCCTGAGGACCTAGAGTGGACGGGGCAGGGAGTCATCAAGCTGCTGTCGAAACCTCAGGAGTAAACCTTAGTCCTTCCAGCGGCCAGCTAAAGTGAGGACAACTACTCAATGCCCCAAGGAAAATCTAAATCTCCTCGTTTGCTTCCAGGGCCCTCAATTACTTACTCTCTACTCAGCTTTTCAACCAACCACCGGTTTCTTTGTCCTCTGTTCTCCACCCCTCGTAGAATCTTCTCAATGTACTGAATGTTCTTCACAAACTCAGGCATTAACATTTGCTATTTGCTCTGCCCATAAATTTACTGCAGCTCCTTCCCTCATTCCGGTCAGTATTTCCCCGGGCCACCCCACCTCAGACACAGTCCTTCTGCATAGACACATACTTCTTTCCTGACCAGCTTTTCCTCGTTGTTTTCCATCTGTTAAATATCACATTTGCAGAAAAGACTGACAACTCGAGAAAGAAAGACCCTTTATTTTATGCTCTCATAACACACAACATCTTACTTGGCTTTCATAACAGTCATGAATATTTTAAATTATTTATTTATTTATTTATTTCACTATATCCTACCCAGACTGTTTCATAGGGGCGGGGGCACACTTAACTTTAAACTAGTGTCATCTGTAAGACCCAGCCCAGGAGCACCTGACAGATAGTGAAATATTTGCTGGTGAAGAAAAAAAAAGACACAGATATGGGATGGGGGCAGGAAGGAAGGGAGCGCAGGCGGGAAGGACAGAGGGAGGAGAAAAAGAGAAAGAGGAAGGGAGAGAAGGGGGATCAAGAGCCACGTCGTTTTGCTCTCAAGGAAAGTTTTAATCCTCATCGTAAGGTAGCACAGAGTTGTTAAGCCCACAGAATTTCAGTCGGTCTGTTGGTCTGAAGGGCTGCTGTTTTGGTGGCGGGCAAGTCACATCACTTCTGTAAGTTCCATTTGCCTTTCGGTAAAGCAGGAAGTTATAAGAGCACTCACCCCTTAAGTTTTTGGTAAGAACTCAATGGGAAAACATAAGCACTTAGAATTTGGTAAACTCTCCAAAACATTAATTGTTTTTTGTTATTAAAGTATAGTTGATGTATAGCGTTGTGACACTTTCTACTGTACAGCAAAGTGGCCAGACATATGCCTACAGACATTCTTTTCTCTCATACTGTCTTCCGTCATGTTCTGTCCCAAGATACTGGGTATAGTTAGTCCCCTGTGCTGTACAGTAGGACCTCACTGCTTATCCATTCTACACATACCAGTCTGCATCTACTAACCCGGACGTCCAGTCCATCCCGCTCCTTCCCCGCTCCCCCGTGGCAACCACAAATCTGTTCTCCATGCCTGTGAGTCTGTTTCCGTTCTGCAAATAGGCCCATCTGTGCCATATTTTAGATGCCACGTATAAGTGACATCACATGGGAATAAGGACTCATTTACCTGAGGATCAAAAAGAAAATAAGGACGTCCATTCTTCAACTGGAGTGCGAAATACTCGTCCTGACTGCCAGGTGATGCCGCAAAGACAATCAAACCTTCAGGCACCCTTGTTCGAAAGCTGGCCTTAATGCCTGGGGAGACAAGTGCAATAAGCAAATCAGTGCTGGGGCTTTGTTGATTCTTCCTGATAATCGTACATTTACTTTCATTATTATTTATGATGTAGTGAGTGCTGTCGGGGAATACACACAGCGATGCACTGGGATGGTCCCAGCCGTTTGGTTTTCAATGTATCCCATTAAGAATGCCAGCCTGTTCTTGGAAACTCAAGCCTGCACCCCCACTAATCAATATATAATGAAGTTTAAATGTATGCAAAACTCATCAACATAAAAAGATGTGTTGTCAACCCCAAACTGGATACTAGGGGATCAATGTGATAAGATTATCAGCATCATAAAATAAATGGGTTTCTAACATGAGCAAAAGAAACAGAAGGTGCTTTGTTTAAAATACTTATTAAGCTTAAAGAATCTGTCCATTAATAGAAGCTAAAAATGGAAAGATCTACTATGAAGTGGTCCACAGAGTCAATATTCTGAAATGCCATCCGGTAAACAAATGGTCCGCCATCTTCAGAATTTCAGGGTCTCCCCTCACCCTTCATTCAGACCACCTGCCAGCACTGCCCTAGACACACAGTGTTCTTGTCTCACGGAAACTTCCCCCACTCAGGAAGCAGAGGAAGCCTGCAATGGTTCTGTAAGATGTCTTCCCAGTGTCACCACTGGGTCCAACTTCCATCCTACACAGGTGTGCCACTTACATGTACAGACCGCTGCCTGTGCGTAAGTTGTTAATGCACTGAAACAAATAAAGAGGTTTAGGAGGCACCATCTTTGTTTCAAAGAGTTTCCAGTTTCCTTGGAGATATAAAATGTATAGGTCTTTTTTTTTCTTCCCCCTTTTAGGCCCACACCTGAGGCACATGGAAGTTCTTGGGCCTGGGGTCAAATTGGAGCTGCAGCTACAGGCCTATCCAGCAGCCACAACAACACCACATCATCTGTGACCTACACTGAAGACTGCGGCAATGCTGTATCCTTTGAGTGAGGCCAGGGATTGAACCCATATCCTCACAGATACTAGTCAGATTCTTAACCCACTGAGCCACAGATGAAACTCCAAAATGTATGTGTCTTAACAGACACATTGTACGGGGAGAGTCAAATAAGAGTTCAAGAACGTACATGAGAATTTAATAATAGCTCAAGAGCACAATACTGAATAGTTAATTAACAGCTATTGATTTGATTAGTAATGCAGTCAACCAGAACCAGGAAAGTTGGAAAGGGATAGAGCTCACTTCAGGCTGGACTAGTAATCAAAGCTTTTTAACCTCGCCTCAATAGACTGCAACTGGTTCCTGAAATTGGGACCCACGTCTGAGTCACCTTTCTACCCTAGGACATCACATGGTATCCAGACGTACCAACTAATACGAAGGCAGAGAAAGGAGGTGAAAATTACATGAGTGGTAAGGGAGAAGTTTTAACACAGATGTGGAGGCAGGAGGGCAGAAGTCATTTTGTGAGCGTTCAATGCTCTCTTTTTTTAACTGTACCTGTGGAAGATTAACATGTGTTGAGTACTCAGTTACACAGTAAAGAAGAAAACATAACAAACTAGTACCTGACATTCAATTCCAGTTGGGGAAAGATAAAAATTGTATTGGGTGTGATTAAAGGTATAGACATACTCACAAGATACAATGTGACTCAAAGGGCTTAAAGAAGTTTTCACAAAGAATAAGATGCTTGAGCTTATTTTCAGAGAATATGAAGGACTTTGGGAGAAACTGTATAAAGGCTTAGAGGTAAGGAAAATATTAAGAACACTGGATGACAAGGAGTGAATTAAGAGATGAATCTGGAGAAACAGGTAAGACCTCATCTCAGTCCGTCCAGGTACAAGCTTCTCGCCTTTTGGTTCAGAATTGTGCTCTTCTACAGGTGGTTTATATTTCTGTCACCATTAAAATGTTTATGTGTGATATCAAATATTATAATTAAAACAGCTACCTTAAAATTAAGCAGCTAAATATTATTTCATAAAAATAGCTGCAATATCATTGTTAAAAAGACTGTGCTTTCCCCTTTGAAATGCCTCAACTTCATCAAATTTAAATTACACTGTGAATCTGGGTCTGTTTTTAATCTATTTGCCAGTACTTCCACAAATAATACAGTCTTAATTTTTGTGCCTTTAAGTCTTTAAATCAGATAGCATAAGTCTAACAAATTCATTAGACTTCATTTAATCTTGTTTTGGTATATTCTAAATCTTTTGCACTTCCTTTTCACTTAGAGTCAACTTGAGAATTTCTTCAAAAAAGCTCACTATAATTTTGATTGAAATTACATTAAATCTATAGATTTACTTGAAGTGGAATGACTATTTTAACGTTATGTTCTTCATCCATAATCAAGTCAAATCTTATTTATTTAGATTTACTTTAATTTTCCTAAGTTGTATAATTTTGAGTGTAGAATCTTTCCACTCATTTTTGTTAAATTTATGTAAGATGTTTTGGATGATCTCTTAAATGCTACTTTTACATATTTTTTCAATTGTTTATTACTATATATTTAGTTCATTTTATCTATATTTACTTTGTATACGCAACCTTATTGAATTCGTATTAGTTCTAGTAATTATTTAGGGACTGAACATACATACATGATCACGTCAACTACAAATAAAGATATTTTTCTTTTCCTTTCCAGTATTTATGCCCTTAATTTATTTTATTGCATTATTACAGAAGTTAGGACCACCAGTAAAATTTGAATGCTGACTTGATCCCAGTTGTGGAAGCAAAGCGCATGCTCTTTCACTATTGAGTATATCAGCCGTAGGGTAACAGCGGTCCTTTATTTAACCGAGGAAGTCCTCCTCTACTCATAGCTTGCTGAAAGTTTTCATTGTGAGTAGATGTTAAATTTTGCCAAATTCTTTACAGCTCTACTGAGAAAATATAATACTGAGCTCCAATTTCTCTATTAATGTGGTGAATCATGTTACTGATTTTTAAAATAAATTCAAAAATCTACCCTCCACTACAGGCCCTCTGCCCAATATTCTTGAAAGCCAACTTTGGGCTTTGATACCTGTTCCTATTTCATTGACACCTGATCTTTTTTAATTATTTTCTATTTCTTATTACTTGGAGTTTAATCTATTCTTCTGGTCACTCTTTTAATAAGAAAGATGGAAAAGCTTGGATCTTTTGCTTCTAAGATAATCATTCAACCTAATCATCAATTTCTAAATATTACTTTCCTTTTAAAAGCTGACATGCTACAATTTTTCACTTCTAAAATTTCAGTTAAAAAAATTCCCTTGCCATTTCTATTTGATTTACTGATTATTTAGAAATGAGCTGTTTAATTTTAAATATTCAGACATTTACTAGATATCATTCTCATGTTGATGTGTAATTTAATTCCATGTGGTCAGAGATTAAGCTCTATGACTTCAATCCTTTGAAATTTATTGAAACTTCTTTATGGTCCAGTATATACTTTCCAAGTACATCTGAAAAGAAGGGGTATTTTCAACCATTAAAAAAAAAAAAATGAAAAGACAGCCTACAGAATAGGAGAAAATAGTTGCAAAGGATGCAACCAACAAGGGCTTAATCTCCAAAATATGTAAACAACTTGTACAACTCAACAACAACAACGAAACAACCCAATAAAAAAATGGGCAAAGACCTAAACAGACATTTCTCCAAAGAAGACATATGGATGGCCAATAGGCACATGAGAAAATGCTCGACATCACTAATTATTAGAGAAATGCAAATCAAAATTACAGTGAGGTACCATCTCACATGAGTCAAAATGGCCAACATTAATAAATCCACAAATAACAAATGCTGGAGAGGGTGTGGAGAAGAGGGAACTCTCCCACACTGTTGGTAGGAATGTAAATTGGTACAACCACTGTGGAAAAAGTATGGTGACTCCTCAGAAACTAAATCTAGAACTATCATATCATCCAGCAATTCCTCTCCTGGGTATCTATCTGGGGAAAACCATAACTCAAAAAAGATCCATGCACCCCAACGTTCACAGCAACACTATTCACAACTGCCAGGACATGGAAACAACCTAACTGTCCATTGACAGACGAATGGATTAAGAAAATGTGATACATATATACAATGAAATACTACTCAGCCATAAAAAATAATATAATGCCATTTGCAGCAACATGGATACAACAAGAGATTCTCATATTAAGTGAAGTCAGAAGGAGAAAGACAAATACTATAATATCACGTATATGTGGAATCTAAAATATAACACAAATGAACCTATCTACAAAACAGAAACAGACTCGCAGACATAGAGAACAGACTTGTGGTTGCCAAGAGGGAGAGAAGGAGTGGGATGGACTGAGAGTTTGGGGTTAGTAGATGCAAAGTATTACATATAGAATGGATAAGCAATGAGGTCCTTCTGCATAGCACGGGGAACTCTGTTCAGTCTCCTGGGATAGAACGTAATGGAAGATAGTAGGAGAAAAAGAAAATGTATAAACACACACACACACACACGCACACACGCACACACCTAGGTAATTTTTCTGAATGGCAGAAATTGGCTGCTTTCCAGTTTTAGATACTGTGTCCAATAAATACCATAAGTTCATTCATAGTGTTGTCTGCTTTCTCTTATAGATTCTTAAACTATTTATTAATTACTAAGAATGTCATTTAAAAACCTTCGTATATGGTAGTGAATTTGTTTATTTTCTCCTTTATAAATTGTATTTCATCTATTTTGAAGCTCTGCTATTACATATGAACACATTTAGGATATTTTCTTCTTGAAGAATTGACTTCATCAGTGTGAAATGTCTTTGTTCCTGGTAATACTATTGGTCTTGAAGATTAATATAAATATTGCCACTGCTATTTCATTAAGAAAGGTGTTTCATGCTTTACATTTTCCATCCTTTCACTTTTTTACTTTTTATTTATTTTTTTCTTTTTATGCTATACCTGCAGCATATGGAAGTCCCCAAGCTAGGGATCCAACTGGAGCTGGAGCTTAAGCCTATGCCATAGCCACGGCAACACCAGACCCAAGCTGCATCTGTGAAC
This sequence comes from Catagonus wagneri, assembly GCA_004024745.2. NCBI lineage: Eukaryota > Metazoa > Chordata > Mammalia > Artiodactyla > Tayassuidae > Catagonus > Catagonus wagneri. The sequence goes on from PVHT020000061.1 coordinate 9,237,734, forward strand.
TATGCAGCAGCTTAAAGCAATGCTGGAAACTTAATCCACTGGGCGAGGCCAGGGATAGAAACCACATCCCCAGGGACACTAGGTTGGGTTCTTAACCCACTGAGCCACAACGGGAATGCCCCTCCTTTTACTTGTAATCCATCTATTTTTTTAATACCTAAAGTACATCTAGTGTAAACAGGAAACAGTGTATATCTGAGTATTGCATTTTAGCCAGTCTGATAATTTTGCTTTTTGGGTTGGTGTATTTGTACATGTATATTCAATGTAATTATTGATATAGCCAAATTTAAGTTTACCATCTTCCTAATCGGTATTCTTTTTTTTCCCTGCATTTGTTCTGTCTTCTTTTACTGTGCCTACCCTAACTTGTTTTGAATTAGTAGTTATTTCAATATTGAATTTTACTTATATCTTTACCTAAACGTTTAAAACTGGTTATTCTATGGATTGTTATATGCATTTTTAACTTATTCTACCAGAAATCAATATTATACCACTTCGGATATAAGATCTCTGTGACAGATGTAAGATTCCTATTCCATTTACCATCCTCTAAACATTTATGCTATTTTTATAAATTCTACTTTTATATAGGTTTAAACTACAGAATATATTTATAATTTCGTTTCCCAGTCAAATGTCTTTTCTAAAAATTAAGAAAATCATAGGAAATATTGGAATATATTGATTATTCGATCAATTTGTCTAAGTTTTATAATTCTTATTTCTTATTGCATTGATAAGACCTCTAGAACAGTGGCATGTGACTGCAGTCATAGATCTTTATTTTTTAATGCTATTTGTATATTTTTTTGAAGACATATATTTATTCACGTACTTGTTCAATTGGTGAATTATCCTCATACTGAAAATTTTTCCTTGAGGCAAATCCTGAATCTCTCTTGTGTAAAAGTATGCTTCTATTTTCTAAATCTATACTTTGTATAGAGGGTTATGATCCCCTCCTAAGAATTCTTCAAAAATTCAGAATAGCTTTTAAGTCAGGCCTTTATTCCTTTCAACCTTCAATAACAGGGGCAAATATTTTTTTCCCTTTAGAAATAGATATTGATCCGCTGGTTGGGAAAAATCATCCAAGTAGTAGATTAACTTAAAAATCACAAGAGTTCCCATTGTGACTCAGTGGGTTAAGAACCCGTCATAGTGTCTGAGAGGATGTGAGTTCAATCCCTGGCCTTGTTCAGTGGGTAAAGGATCTGGTGTTGCCACAAGCTACGGCACTGGTTGCAGATGTGGCTCGGATCCTCTGTTGCTGTGGCTGTGGTGCAGGCCAGCGGCTACAGCTCAGATTTGACCCCTAGCCTGGGAACTTCCATATGCTGCGGGTGTGGCCATAAAAAGAAAAATATGTAATAACAAAATAAAAAACCCAAACAGACTAACATTAGATAAATTCTAGCAGGAATGAAAGAAAAAATAAAAGCATCAACTTCAAGATATTTTTACTTGTAAAAATCGAGACAATTAAATAATAGACAACTATCTGTCTAAACATAACTTTATCATTTCTTTCACCAAAATATACTTTTTTTCTAAGAAATAAGGATAAGAAAGGCACAATATTCATCTTATATAGAACTTGTTCTATAAGAGTTGGGCCAAATGAATACAAAACATTAAAAATAACAGATTTAGAGAAGAATATGCAGTTCACAGACGTTACACAGAAAGAAAGTGACAAACTTAAAATGAGGGCAGGGTTGCATATGACAAAGTTCACAGGAGCTATGATGACTGAGCTGGATTGTGAAGGATAAATTATAATTTGGCTGTTGGATAGTGATGTGAAAACATGCAGAGCTTCCAAAGCCAAGTGATGGGTGTAGATAAATGTTCATAAAAAAAGAAGACACTGTAGTAGAAGAATGGCATTTCCCTGAAGCTTTTTTATACCACCTCTACATCTCCCTATCTTGTTGACTTCAAACACTATCTGCTGGAATTTTGCCTAGTACCTTCTTTGTATTGTATAGGGAAGCACCAAACCCAGGTGTTGAGATGAGGATGAAAGGTATCAGACTCTGGTGTTATCACTAAACTCTCCTCCATATGTCATTGATCCCAATGCTAAGGATGTGACAGTCAACACATTTTTCAAATCCTGTTAGGAACCATAGGAAATAAACATGTTTAGCCTAGGGTAAGAGTAATGTATCTCTGGTATAAACAATATTGTTCATCTCACATTCTATAGAAAATTCTAGTAAATAGAACATATGACTCAGTTAAATAAAATCTACCAGCAATAAAGGAGGCTATATTAGACCAGTATATTAAGCTGGGCAGAGACTTACAAACAGCCATTGTAAAACAACACAAATTAAATATGTTAATGTAATAGTCAAGGTATATTTTGTCAGGAAATTTACTGGGGTGTGGAAAACGGAGTCTTGATGCATGAGCTTCTGAAATTAAAATAAAACTCTTCACATAAAATTAATGCATTCTATTACATAGATATTTTCTTATCTTTGCTCTCATAAAGAAAGCAGAAATCCCTCGGCTTCATTATCAAATATCCCTTCTGCTTCATTCCCAGTCAAACCAGTTGCTTGGAGATGGATGCTAGTTGCCTGTTTGGTACATCAGGGGATGCAAAAGTTCAGTTTCATAAAGAAGCAACTCTAGCTGCACAGCTTAATTTGAATTATGCAAATAAGTTCTAAACTGGAAAAAGTGTTTCTTTTGACTTGACTGCCATTAGATGGTGCTAAAAATGTCTCCATTCATAAAATATGTATGGCTAACCAGCCCTATAAATACATGAATAACAAAATTTTCATTGACTATTGTTGACAAAATAACAACTGAAAGCTAATCTGAAAATATTATAAATGGCCTCGTATTAATTCCCAAATGGCTGACTCCTTATTAGAATACCAAATTTATTATCTTATTTAACATGTATTGTTTCATAATTTTTAAAATTAAACTGTCTTTCAGCTGGTTTCTGCTAGAGAACTTGGGAAATATTAGATCAACATTCTAAAAGTTACGCTGGAGATAAAGATTAGGATAAGAAGTATGGAAATGCTAGAGAAAAAAACAATAAAGAGTTTCACTGTGCTGGAAGTTTTGGGAAGCAGTATTGAATTCTAATCTCTATGAAACAAAGAATGCTCTCTTTCATCTTTTAAAATACTCCTCCATTTTGGGAATTCCTGTCCTGTGTCAGCAGTAATGAACACGACTAGGATCCATGAGGATGTGGGTTCAATCCCTGGTCCTCATCAGTGGGTTAAGGATCTGGCATTTCTGTGAGCTGTGGTGTAGGTCACAGATGGAGCTCAGATCCCATGTGATCCTGTGTGGCTGTGACTGTGTGTAGGCCTGCAACTACAGATCTGATTCAACACCTAGCTTGGAAATAACCATATGCCACAGGTGTGGCCCTAAAAAGACAAAATAACAACAACAACAAAAAAAATAATAATAATAAACCTCCCATTTCCACCTAGGAACAATTAAAAACTTTAACTGCCTGAATGTCCCTGCTATAAGGACCAATCATGCTTTACAATCTCCAAATGATAAGGACACAGAGAAGCGATGTCACTACATAGTTTCTGAAACACACCTATGCTGGGCTCTTGTTTCCTACACAGAAGAGGTTCCTGTCAAAGGAGGTAGTGGATTGGGTGATCTCTAAATTCCTATAGTAGTGTGACTTTATATTAACGAGCTAGAGTTTTCATCCAACTACCTTTTTTTCTGACTTCACTGCAAGACTTCATTCTCAAGTTGCTTAATTTCTCTTGCATATCGTACATACAGTCTTGCAACCATCGTCAGGCAAACGTTTCACTACCAGAGGGAGAAGAGGCCTGGCATATCGAGAGGACATATCTAGCATTAGATAGATTAAAACTGGAATTTTACTACAGTTTTATTGAATTTCTAGGATGAACCCTGAAGTTGAACTTTTATCAGTTTTTCCTCTGGCAGTCCCAAAATTCTTCACCAATTTTTCCTTTTCTTATGGCCACACCTGCACCACATGGGGTCAAATCAGAGCTGCAGCAACATGGGATCTGTGCCTTATCCGTGATCCATGCCTCGGCTTGCACAACGCAGAGACTTACCCCACTGAGCAAGACCAGGGATCGAACCCACATCCTCACAGAGACAACACTGAGTTCTGAACTCACTGAGCCACAAAGAGAACTCACCATGTTTTCTTTTCTGTTTTTGTTTTTTTTTTTTTGTTTTTGTCTTTTTGCCTTTATCTAGAGCTGCACCCGCGGCATATGGAGGTTCCCAGGCTAGGGGTCTAACAGGAGCTGTACCTGCCGGCCTTCACCACAGCCACAGCAACGCGGGATCTGAGCCGCGTCTGTAACCTACACCACAGCTCACGGCAACACTGGAGCCTTAACCCACTGAGCAAGGCCAGGGATCGAACCCGCAACCTCATGGTTCTTAGTCAGATTCATTAACCACGGAGCCATGATGGTAACTCCCACCATGTTTTTTTTTTTTTTGGTCTTTTTGCCTTATCTAGGGCTGCACCCG
>PVHT020000061.1:9256287-9451517 GCA_004024745.2 Catagonus wagneri
CACCCGCGGCATGTGGAGGTTCCCAGGCTAGGGGTCTAATCGGAGCTGTGGCCACCGGCCTTCGCCGCAGCCACAGCAACGCAGGATCCGAGCCGCGTCTGCAACCTACACCACAGCTCACGGCAACGCCGGATCCTTAACCCACTGAGCAAGGCCAGGGATCGAACCCGCAACCTCATGGTTCCTAGTCGGATTCGTTTACCACTGCGCCACGACGGGAACTCCCTGTTTCTATTTCTGAAGATGTATTTCTCACGTGCTTTTCCCATTATTGGAAAATTTTGAAAACAGGAAGTGTTCTATTTCCCAAGTCATTTGTTTTTAGATCAGCTGCTCCATCTCTGTGGGCAAAGGAGAATTTCAATCAACATAGCTGACTCACAAACCCACGTGCAAAATTATTACAGAAAAACTAAGCTTCAAACCCAGGGGCTTGTGGATTACGTTTATACCCACCCACCAAGAGGAGAACTGGAGCTTGAGTAGTCAAGTTAAATATCTAAGAAAGGTGTTTTTCCTGATGTAAGGGCATGTCTTGTACAGAACAGAAACTGGTCATATATTCTTTTCTTACAGAGAAGCAGTACAGTGATCCCTTTAGCCCTCTTCTCATCTCCTACATTAATGATTCCACAGCTATAAACCAGGCTTGACTAAGTTCTATAAAGAAGACCTTCTCAAAATTCTAGATTTCCTTTCCTACAGGAAGGTAAGACATCGATCAGAGCTGTTCTGCATATCTTTTAGACTGAACTGCTGATGTTCTGGGTGGTAATTTAAGGAGAAACCTTTTGTCGCTTTAGCAGCAACTGTATAAACACGATGCTGCCTGGGCAGAAAGTAATTAAATTGATAGAGGAAAGAAACATGACTTGAACTGGATAAAATACAAATACATCAAAATTAAAGTCAGTGTAATGAGCTGAAACACTGCAAATTTAGACAACAGCGCATTAGCCAGAGCACAGAAACCCCTCTCAGGCAGTATCAAAGCCGACAGAAAACACAGTAACTTGGAATTCCTGCAGCAAGCAAGGAAGTGTATTGATTAGATGCTGCATATACTAAACAGGAGAATAAGTTTTTAAAAAGCTAATGAACAGCCCAGAGAAATACAATAGGCCAGACTAGAAATAAAGCAAGAAGAATAAGAAGGGGAAACAGTTCCAGATGGAAATACAAGAAGACAAAGCAAAGCTCAGCAAAAGAAAGAAAGAAAGAAAAATAAATAAATAAATAAATAAGCAAGCAAGCAAGCAAGCAATTCAAGTTAGAAACTCAGCCAGAAATACAGGTCATGGCAGAAATACAAGATTAAGATAAGAACATATTCAACCTAACACCGTTTTAAATCAGAACAACAAACTCAGCAACAAATCTGCCAAATGCTAATGATTCAAACAAGGAGACAATAATTGAGAGTAAGAAATATACCACGCCTCACCCAGTAATGTTCATAAGGCCACTTTCCCTCATTATTCTTGACATGGTGACCTTCTCCTGAAGAGACACACCAAAAACTCAGTTTAATTAAGGGTGGCCAGTGGAGAGAAGTGTTTTTCTTGTCTCTCCTGAAAGACTGCGGAGAATTAAGTCCTCATTTATCTGGCATCATCAGGTGACAAGGCTTTCTGCATACCTGGGTTTCCAGTTAGCAGGTGTTCATTCTTTGATAAACAAAATCATTGTAACTCTCATAATAAAAATGTTATAAAATGTCTCACACACACCCTTCCTTGCTAGAATACGGCTATGGCTCTTTAAGCTTTCTGCGATTTGACATGCTCACAGGCGACCAACCATTTTCACACCGTTTTGGGTTAGAATGGTGTCTTCAGGAAAATTTTGAGCCTTCCCATCAAAATGGCTTTCGATGTGTAAGAATTCCAAATGATATCTATGTTTCTTTTTTTAGGATTTGTTACCCTCGAATTAGGTTTTATTTAATCCAAAACCAAAACAGACCAAGACTCACAGATTCTGTTAGCCAGAAAGATCATTAAATGTCACCTTGACCTTAAGCAGCAGTTAGGTCCCTTTTCCTATCAGCAGAGCCCCTATTAGCTCCCGTCTCCCACCCTCGGTGCCATGAGCTGCCAACCGGCCATATTCTGGAAACAAGAATGTTAGAATTTTCTCTAAAGTAAGAGAAAGCAGGGTACAAACACAGGAAAAGTTAACTATAAAGAGGAAAAGGACAGACGAACGTTTTCCTAGGTACTGTGTATGTTTCATGAACTGAGCTTTAAATACCTGTTTTGATCATACAATGGCCTTTTTAATCCAAATCACATTTTTCAACCATATTCCAAATCGTCTAAGTTGTAGTGGAAGCAGCCTCTGCCTAAACACATGGTTACTTTATCAGTGATTTTTCACTACTGGCTTCACCTCTTCTGTCATATAGGCAAAGGAAACCAAATTCCAAGACAAAGAGGAGTTCCCATCATGGCTCAGTGGGTTAAGAACCCCAGACAGTGTCCATGAAGATGCGGGTTCGATCCCTGGCCTTGTTCAGTGGGTTAAGGATCCCGTGTTGCTGTGAGCTGTGGTGAAGGTTGTAGACATGGCTCAGACCTGGTGTTGCTGAGGCTGTGGCGTGGGTCGGCAGCTGTAGCTCTGATTCAGCCCCTAGCCTGGGAACCTCCATATGCCATGGGGGTGGCCCCCCAAAAGACCAAAAGAAGCGCCATGTAAGGATTAAAAATGTGTATCTATTTTTTAGAAGAGTTCCTCTGAAGGCTTTGCTCACTGCTTGTGGATCCACACGCTTGTGGAAGAGAGAGCCTCCGTGCATGCGAAGCAGCTGCAGAAGCTGTTCTTTCCTCCATAAGTAGCTGTTGGGTCACTGCTGTGTATCAGACATTACTCTTAGCCTACGTATTCAGCTTTCAGTCCTCATAATTATTTTTTTTATCCCCATGTGACTTAAGGAAAACTAAGACCAAGAGGTTATTTCTTATCCAAAAAGAAGTTACTACTTTTAAATGGCCTACAAAAACTGGGTTCCCTATTGCTACAGAAAAGTAACAGTGTCCTAATACATTTCATCCATGATTATTTTACCAAATTTTGTTACACAGTTTTACTGAAAGTTGATACCTTTATTCCGGGAAGTGTTTAATTTGTCTAATCTGTGGGGATAGTTGTTGTTCGCAAAATTATCGTTTCTACCATAATGATCCTAAGTCATAGAAGAGGTGCATTTCACGATCATGTGATTGGCTGGACTAAGTCCTGATTTTAGAATGCACATTTGAAAAAGGTGAGTCCATAAATGCAGAGCTTTTATCATGCCAGAGCTTACAAACAGCACGGCAGAGAAACAAGTGCAATAGTTTTTAGGTGTAACTACCTTAGCTGCAGATATGGGTCACCATAGAGAGAGTCTGCATCAAGAAATACTGAAAATCCTTGGGTCTCTTAACAGTCCAAACTGTTGGTGTGAACTTTCTGAGAAGCCCTGGAGGCCACAGTATTTTTTGTACAGTATTTCAAAAGAAATAAATGGGCAAGGGTGAAAGGAAGGAAGAATTTCGGCTATCAGTGAGTTCTTTTCGGTGGCATTAGAATTAACATTCTCTTTTCCTGACATTGGCCAAACTCATTTCTCAAAGTATTTACTGGATGAGTGAGATGCTGAGAATGATGTTTCTTTCCAAGGAATGAGTGGAGAGTGGAGAACAATCTTCTGGGTGCCTCATTAGAATATGTTTCCTGGGAGTGAGCTTGAAAGGAAAGGTCGGGCGATATTGAATGATCTCCATGTACCCACTAAGATGTCTGTTATTGGATCCACTTTGTCTGCTGTGGCCAGCTTTGGCCACATGCTCTCTTCTTGATCTGATCTGTTTCATGAGAGACCACTCAGGGCAAAGTTACCACCTCCACTGCTGGCATTTATACAGAGACCGTCTAATGTCCATCTGTGCTTCCTGCCACTGACAAAATAATAAGGGTGATTCTGGAAAATTACTCACATGATATATCATTTCTCAACCTAAAACTAAGAGAGGGAATTCAAACAAAGATTCAGTGAACCTAAAAATCAATGAGTGAAGAATCAGTACCAAATAATTCCAATTAAATGCTGTTGCAGCAAAACTATCAATTACCCTCCACTCTTCTGCTTCTATTTGTAAAATGGTTTTTGTTCCTTTCTTTGGAGCCCTTATGGAGCATCAGAATGGCAGAAGAAGGACTGGGGAAAAACAAAACAAAACAAAACACAAAACTGCCCAACAGAATTGCTGTCTATATTCTAAGAAAAATATGCTGATTCAGAAGTCAGTGTATTTTTAAACTTTCTCAACCCAGAAGATGCAACTCAGGATGAGTAACCTCAAAGACTCTAGATATTTGAGAGAACTTCACTGTAACCTAGAAATGAGACAGGATGTTAACTTTGGCTCCAAAAATCTGAGTACCATACTCAAGAGTCTGGTGAAATAACTATCATATGGAAAATGTAGATAGATACTATTAGATGGATCTTTACCTTACAGTAAAAAACATTTTCCAATTTTATTCTTCACTAGTTTTGAGATATCACATAGTTTAACTTGATTAAATATTTACGGAAACCCAGCACTGCCTTAGGTCCTTTTTTATCTAATTTATTTAATCCTAAGAACAATTACAGTTTAGACATTGTTTTCCCTACTTTAAAGATTAAGACACTGAGGCTTCGAGTGCTTAATTCTAAAAATACAAAGGATAGGTTTGAATCCATGCCTTGCAACTCAAGTCTAGAATTTTTTTTTCTTTAGTGTAAGATAAGTGGCTATTTTTTAAAAAATAATGTAGAACTATTTTGAGTTTACACTTAATGAGGTGCAGTGCCTTTCAGTTTGCTCTCTTATGCAAATATCGAGTAAACCTCATGTGAAACCGAGTTAGATGGAAACTCCTCTTTCTGTTTTTCAAACACTTAAAGAGTATACCCTTCCCAGAGTCAACTCCTACTGATTTCCCACCAAATGGGCAAAATGGCCAGTAAAGGCCCAGTGCTTCACGCACATTAATCAGTTTGTTATTTCTCAGACTTTGCCCTTTGATTTCTCATAGCGATGTCTTTATCCACGATTGTTCCTCTCTCTAGAATACCACGCTCAATCCATCTGCACCTTTAATAATTCACCTGTTCACAGATATCTTATTGCTACTTTCTCTCTGAAGGCCCCCCGAAAATTGTCAATGGACAGAATTTGTGGTTAGTAATACTAAATACGATGTTTGTTATCACAAGTCAGGTTCTCTTCTAGATGCCTTACACGTTAACTGCTTTCATCATCACTATGGGTCTTTCATAGAGACATGGCATGTACCAACAGCACCACCACTGTATCCACGATGGCACTCAAACACAGCATAACACAGTCACTTAGTAAGGTAGTGATGATGGAATTTGAACACAGGGACTTCAGTCCAGGAATCTGGACCAGAAACGCTAACATCCAGGCTGCAACCATTCCACATACTGCCTCTCATTCCTTTGACTATGACATGATACATTTTATTTTCTGTGCTTATAATGTTACTTTCATTATTTTACTGTCTCTCCAGGCCTTAGACCTGGGAAGACTGACCTTTCAAGGAAGCAATAAATTTTACTCTTTGCTCTCTTCCTTAGGACATTTTGTTGCCTTACAAAGATTCATCCACTTGCCTGATCTTATTTCCAACCCCTTCATTGAGAATCAGAAGGCAAAGGACAAACATATGTTATAGGCATGTGCTTACCTCAGAAATAGCTGTGTTCTCCATAGCGCTAAGTGTCTCACACATTCTCTGTAGCTTTTCGAGGGATCGGGCTGCTTTAGGAGTTAAGGGTCATGAACTCCTACAAAGCCAGCCTGAGCCAAACCATCACAGACACGCCATTCAGCTCCAAGCCTGCTTTTTACGGCCTCCAACTTTATACTTCTCTCTGACCTCATCTGTGGCTATCAAGGTAGCCAGAACCTTGTAGCACAGTGTAAACGAATCCAACTAGTAACCATGAGGTTATGGGTTCGATCCCTGGCCTTGCTCAGTGGGTTAAGGATCCGGCATTGATGTGAGCTGTGGTGTAGGTCGCAGATGCAGCTCGTATGCTGCATTGCTGTGGCTGTGGCATAGGCCAGTAGTTGTAGATCCGATTCAACCCCTAGCCTGGTAACCTCGACATATGCCATGAGTGCAGCCCTAAAAAGGCAAAAAAAAAAAAAAAAAGGTAACCAGAATAACTGTAATATTTATGCTAAAAGGTTGATGATGGCTTCTATCTAGTCAATTTCTTCTGTTCTTATTGAAGAAAGTGAAGCAAACATAATTTCCAACAATACTATTAATGCTGGCGGCCTTGCTACGGCCCTGCACTGTACCATGTTATCCTCTGCTGGCCGGGGAACATTCCTGATGGTCCTCCACTTGCAAGTTGCTAGGGATGGACGGCACTTCAGAGCATCTCTTCCTCTCCCTTTAATGAAAGCGTACTCTCAACAGCTTATAGTCCTAAAAGAGCAAAATGCCTCATCCATGTTAAAATGTTAAAGACTGATAAAAGCTTCGTGTGTTTTCTGACCCAGCAGGCTATGAATTCAATTTTAATGGGGAGGAAAAAAAAATCTTCATCTTCAAATTCCCAAAATATTTATACGGAACCCTCCTAAATGCAACATTAAAATAAATGCAGTGGTGGGGGTGGGGAAGAGTTCCAAGGTCAATGTAATGTAGAAAACACTCCTTTTAAATTCACAGTGACTATTTATTTGTATATTGAATAGCCTAAGAAATCACACAAAAAACTGGGAACTCTCAAAGTCTATTTACTTATCATGGCAGCTGAACTTGGGGAACTCGCACAGAAGAGACATGGGTGGAACTCACCAGCGATGGGGTTTGTGATGAGACTCAAAATGGAGAAGCTATACTTGGCAAAAGTGTTTCCAGGCTCAGAAAACCAGAGTGTAGGGTATGTGGCTTCTCCATCGTATTGTGGGCTGATAATCACTTTCCCCAGCTGAGGACAGAAGCTGAGGAGACTGGGCTCCGACATGAAAATACAAGGCTATATTAAATATAAGCCCTTTTTCCTAGGGCTCGGGCATGGAATTATAGGGCAATATTTATTCCTATTTCATACTCAAGAGTCCCATTATGTCATTAACTTAAAAGGGAATTAAATTAGCAGATAGGTCTATTTTTTTCCCCCTACATCTCAGAAAAAATACAAAGCTCTTCCTTGCAGGGCTTTATGTTGATTTTCCTATTATTGCTTAAAATATGAATGATTACCATGTATATGTCTGACTAATTCTGAATGATGATAATCAGGAAATCTCTTTTCCTTTTTCAGTAAACTCGCTGATAGCTTAATTCTTTTTTCCCTATCCTTTTCACAGAATTGTGGATTTATGGAACACTGAATATTATGATTGATTACAATATCTGTATTATAATGAATCTGATGATTGGATCTATCATGTTGCTTACAGGATATCTGCTCTGCATTGTGTTCTGTCTCGCCCATGAACACTCAATGCAGAGTTGTTTTGACTCAGAAATGCTGAACACTATAAATAATTAAAAACTGTTTTTCGTGCTTTGTAAAAAACTCTTTTGAGTCTCAAATGATAATATCTAATATAAAGAGGGATTCATTTCTAAACCAAACCAAAATATGTAGTACATAAAAGTTTTGAAAATTCCTCCCCTATTTTTCTCTTTGTAAAAAAGGGGGATTACATAACCGGTTTGATGCAAGAGTAATTCCACATGCAAATTCCTTTAAAATATATCTCAGTAGATATAGGAAAAATAAATGAAGAGAATAGAAAGGCAAATTTAGGAAACAGCATAAATTAACTGATACGGAAAAGTGAGCAATGTCTTGGGGAGCAGAACAGGATAAAGGAAGTTCATTTTAAAGACGTAAAACAGAAAACTCTGAAACTCCAATTGAGTCAACTGTATTAGTTTGATAAAGGGATTTCATGGCAACTTGTATTTAAAGGTTATAAATAGAGTGCATTTGGGTTCCTATAAAACCAGTTTTGTCAAATCAATTCAAAGTCTATCTTTAAAAGAGAAATAAAAAAAAAATTACACAAAAATTGTCCACCTAGTAGCCAAGCTTCTCATACTGTATTCTTGTTTTTTTTTTTTATTGACATTGAATGTGTCAGTTTTTGCAGCTGAAAGGTAACATTTTGTCCATAAAATGTATTCCACTGCTTTCAGAAATAGGTAAGTTCACAAACCATTGCCTGGCTTTACTGAAATTAAACAGACACTGTATCTATAAGAATTCTGAAATACGGAGGCCAAGGATGGACAGCGAGTACAGAGCTATGCACAGCTCAGGGGCACAGAGACACACAACTTTAAATGACTTAGTTTAACTCTAGTTCTTTGGCCAGCTAGAATCATATTGTCAAAATGGTGGATCGCAATCAAGCCGTCAGGATTGCTGTAGCTTATTTTAAAAAAGAGAGAGTACTGAGAAGATGAAAATAGTAGTTGTATACCATTGCCACAGTTACATAGCAAAGGCAGTCTACCATGTATATATACCTTGGAGACTGAAATTTAAATACCCCCTCTAGATCTCTTTCACACTGTTGATAGGAATGTAAATTGGTACAATCGCTATGGAGAACAGTATGGAGGTTCCTCAGAAAACTCAATATGCAACCACCATAAGATCCAAAAATCCCACTCCTGGGCAGTATCTGGATGAAACTTTCACTCAAAAAGATATATGCACCCATATGTTCATTGCAGCACTATTCACGATAGCCAAGACAAGGAAACAACCTAAATGTGGTAGATATATACAATGGAATACTACTCGGCCATAAAAAAGGACAAAATAATGCCATTTGCAGCAACATAGGTGCAACTAGATCTTCTCACACTAAGTAAGTCAGAATGAGAAAAACAAACACCATATCTCACTTAGAAGTGGAATCTAAAACATGATACCAATGAACCCATTTGCAAAACAGAAACAGACTCACAGACATAGAGAACAATTGTGGTTGCCAAGAGGGAGGGAGGAGGGTATAGGATGGACTGGGAGTTTGGAGTTAGTAAATGCAAACTACTACATTTAGAATGGATAAGCAATAAGGTCCTACTGTACAGCACAGGGAACTATATCCAGTCTCTTGCGATAGACCATGATGGAAGATAATATAAGAAATGAAATATATATGTGTCTGTGATTGGGTCACTTTTCTGTACAGCAGAAATTGGCACATTGCAAATCAAATATACTTTCATTAAAAAATACGTAATCTCAAAAAAAATACCACCTCTAAAATATACTTCCAATATGGCTGTGGGCGAGGTACTTACCTTCTCTGAACCTATCCTACACATCTAAAGAGGGAATGAAATAAAAAAGTGCCAGTGAACCACTTAGAAGATTGTTGAGAAGGAAACTAAGGTATTATACTCAGCGTAAGAGCTCAATGATCAAGAAACTGCAGTCAATGTCCAGTGACTTGCTGCCATATTAAACTCAACCCTTTGCTCTATACATATTCACTATACATAGTGAATATGTATAGAGCACATATACATATTCTTATATGATTTCTGATCTCAGTTGCAATAAACTCATGCTGACTGAACAGTCACCTACTGTGATTGACAAAAATATCAGAGCTGTTAGAACTAAAAGAGAATCTTAGTGATTATTTATTATAACTTTCACATAATATGGTTAGAAAATGCGCCAAATGGGAAAATGACTACATCAATGAATGACTTTTTCCAATGGACTTGCACACATCTGAAAAGAACTGAATAAGACTGGCACATATTCAATGAAGTATTCGTTGATCTTTTAGGAAGATTAAATCATATGTGTATCTCAATATGTTAAGCCTTATCAATATAAGCATAATAGATAGCATAAAAGATTAGAATTTTTTCTTGTTGGGACCCAGCATTTACAGTCCAAAATTGATCTTAAATATTGAACAATGAGTTTCTGTCAACGCTACTATGAATGGCTAGACTTTAGGATATCCATGGGGAAAAATAAAACATACACAAAGTCCAGGATTCTATACATTTAAGTGATCATATTGTAATAGCTGTGATGACAATGGGGTATCTTTGATTATTATCAAACAATGCTCTCAAATATTAGTACGATCATCAAGTGACGTAAAAGGTTGAACAATAGCCCAAGTTGATGAATTCCATTGTTGCTATAAATGTACTAAAATCAGCAGGAGTTGATAATAAAAGCATTATCTCCATACATTTAAGGTCTCAACCGAACCCAAGCATTCTGAGGGAAACTTAAGACAAAACTGCTACGCTATCTCTACAAATGTGAGCAATAGCATGCTAAAATAAATTGTCCATTTAATCATGCTGCATTTTCCAGGATACATTTTAAGTAAAAATACACAGCATCTCTGATTAAATGTTAATAATAAGAGATTCTGACAGGTCATTCAATCGCTTTAGTTATCATAGCATGCCACGCTATGTCTGTAAATTCATAATTTTCTATTAAAGAAATTAAACACGAGGAGTTTGGGGAGAGGGGATGTTTCCTATCTCTTTTTGATTAGCTTATCTCTTCCCATGCAAAATCAGCTCCTTTTGGTCTCATCAGTCATACAGAGTAATTGTTAAGGGTTGAATTGTGTCCCCTCCCATATTAATATGTTGAAGTCTAAATCCCTACTACCTCAGGGTATGGCCTTATTTGGAAATAAGGTCTTTACTTACGTAATCTGTTCAGATGAATTTCACTGGAGTAGGACAGGTCCCTAGTCCCACATGACTGTGCTTATATAAAGGATGCCGTGTGGAGAGAGAGAATGCACACAGAAAGAATGTCAGGCAAAGAGAGTCAGAAATCAGGACAATGCATAAGAGAGGCTGAAGGCTGCAAGTGACCTGTTGGAAGCTGGGGACAGATCTGGAACAGTCTTCTTCACTGCCCTCAGAGGAAGCCACCCATTCCAGCACTGTCACCTTGGACTTCTAATCTCCAGAACTGGGAGAAAAACCAACTTTGGTTATTTGAGCCATCCAGTTTGCAGTGTTTTGTTATGGAACTCCTAGTAAACTAGCACAGTGATAACTCTAAGAATAAATATGAAGTCACATTAAGTGTTGCCGGAAGAGAGAACATTATGTCTTCCACAAAAAATTATTTTTTAACTAAGAATGTAAGATATGTGTATGCGTGTCATATGTTATAGGACATATGTGCATATCATACACTATGCTACATACATATCGTAGCACAAAGTTTAAAAAAACAAAGGATTAGTCAGTGAGTCGTGCCAGAGAGAAGCTGTCACATAACTTTTGATTAGGACTGGCATTCTATAGGATGAATGATCTGACTGAAAAGTGAAAAAAGCTAAACTGGAGAATAATAAAATGTAAAGACCTCACAATCCACAACTTTGACTTCTTAAAGCTGTTGACCCAATTTTTACAAAACTCTTTGTTGGCATGTGAAATGTATTTGGGTGTGTTTTTTTTTGGTTTTTTTTTTTTTTTTTTTTTGGCCATGTCAGCAGCATGCAGAATGTCCCAGACCAGGGATCGAACCCATCTCACAGCAGTGACCCAAGTCATGGCAGTGACAATGTCAGCTCCTTAACCTCCCGAGCCATCAGGGACCTCCTAAAATATATTTCTTTGAATTGGGAATTTATGACCATTTGGAGCTTGGAGAGGGTCAGAGCACCAACTCGAATTTAAATAATGAATGACTATTTTGCCCCACTCATTTTACATACAGCATTTTATTCAGGGTAAGAAATTATATGTTTATAGAATCAAATGGCAATCAGTTTGCTAGAGCAATCTGTATTAATCAAGCTACTCTTTCACATGTGGACAAATTTTGCTAATATGGTTGGTTTACATCAATTAAAGAGAAGATATTTTGGATGTAAAAAGGAAAAAGATGAATGTTTTAATATAATGGGGAAGTCAAATCTGCTGATAGAACATTTATGAAAACTTTACCAGTTTATTCTAGTTTCTTTTGTCATTTCTCAAAAGGCCTTTTTTTTGGTGTGAGATACAGAGAAAACGTGACTATATCTGAATCAGACTGTTATAAGCAAACCAAAAATTTAACCTTATATTGTTATCAGACTGTGTATGTTCTGAAAACCAATACAATGTATCACTAATCTTTGTATCCTGATGTTTAGGATAATGTCTTGTGTTTAGTAGTAGACCTCTCAACAGAGAGTTTCAAATGAGCCAATCAACACTCAAATGTTCCAAAATGGAGCATTTGGTTGAATAAGGACAAAAAACAAAAATAAACAGTTTTGCTCAGCATGTTAAAAAGCTCACAAAAATAGGACAAAAACCCGTTGTCTTTTGTCTTAAGTTAAAGAACCACCACTGGTATGTAGGCCGTGCAGCTAAGGCTCCAACTGTAGCCCGTTTTCATGGATGATGAGCTTCAATTAATTTTATCCTGCGCTTCCCCGAGGCCACGGGGGGAAGATCTTGCCACAATGTTTTTTCTGCCTTTTATCTTTCCTGGCATTTTCTGGCATACCAAGTCCTCTCTTTTGGCTCACCCTTGCTTTTTTATTGACTTCCACCTGATCACTGGATGGACTTTTAATTTTTATTCGACTCTGTTGTAGCGATAACAGAGAGATGTTCTATAACCTTATTTTTCCCCCGCTTGTGACTCAGGGCAGAATATCCTTCTCTGACAAAAGGCATGGGCGTGGCGTCAGTACAGGCACTGGCCCAGAAATAGTTCAGAAAGACCACGCCAGGCTGGGATGGCAAAAGATAAAACAGGAGACCAAGACAGCTGAGGCATTTTCCTGGTTAAAATTGAATAAAATTCAATATAAGTAAACGTGTGCACGTGTGTGTGTGTGTGTGTGTACTCATCCTCTTGTTAAACCAAACCCGCACCCTCCATAAACCTCCATCACGTTAACACAAAGTACAGCTCCCTTTATCCAAGGCGTCACTCCTTTGTTTGTCACATTTTATGATCCACATGTTTTCCTTTTCTTTTCTTTCTTTCTTTTTTTTTAATTATGGTTGCACCGAGGCATACGAAGTTCCCAGGCTAGGGACTGAAATGGAGCTGCAGCAGCAGGCCTACACCACAGTCCCAGCAACACCAGATCTGAGCCACATCTGTGACCTACACCACAGCTCACGGCAACCCCAGATCCCTTAACTTACTGAGCGAGGCCAGGGATCAAACTCGCATCCTCATGGATACCAGCTAGGTTCTTAACACGCTGAGCCACAACAGGAACTCCACCCGTATATGTTTCCTAATTGTGACTATTCTCCCTCTTTTTTCCTTCTTCATCTGCTCAGCTTCAGTTTTTCCTTTAACTACCAACCGCTGAGGAGTATCAGCCAAGGTCAGGAAACCAGTGTGGGAATTCCATCTTTCAAGTTCTGTCCATTTTTGCTTAGACCAGACTCTCAATGTGCCTGAAATTGCTCCCAGGGGTTTACACTTGCCTGTGTCACCACTTTGGAACAAAATTCATCTCCCATACCCCAGGCACTGACTTTTAAAAAATCTTGACGTTATAATGGACCCTTGAGTCACAGCTGACTCGAGGCGTTGAACGTTTTTTCCCCCTCTCTAAAAATAAACACTTTTTTTTAAAGATAAAAATTCATTTTCTTTCCTTCCAGTCCTAGCCTACATGCCTGTGCACTGCTAGTAACTTACAGACTGTTCAATAGGCTTGATGAGAACACTAATCACAGTCCGTGTTTTATCACCTGGAAAATAGACAAAGCAAGATCCTGACTAAGAATAGACCACAGTGTTGATGTTTATTTAGTTTTCCCAAAATGTACTTCTCAATAGATTCAGTTCAGTGACTTCAAAACCTATCTGCCAGGTTTTTGATAATATGATCCTGCTGTTCAGTACTTCTCCTGAGTTCTAATTTCCATGAGCACTGATCTGATTGTATGCTTTACCCCCAAAAGCTCCACAGAGTCATGCCCTACCTCCTCCCTCTTCCCAACTTTTGGGAACGCACACACAAAATTAATTAGAAGGTAATTAGCTCACTTTATGAAAAATGCAAAACCAGATTCCTTCAACTAAGGGCTGCCGCAAATGTATTTCACAAACCACAGGAAGGTTATCTTAATCCCTCTCAAATCTGATCAAAGTCAATTTGAATTTGTTAAAATTTTTATTTCTTATTTCTTTTTTTTTTTTTTTTTTGGCCACCCCTTGGCATATGGAGTTCCCCGGGCCAGGGATCAGATCCGAGCTGCAGTTGTGACCTACGTCACAGCTATGCAGCCCCAGATCCTTAACCCACTGTGCCTGGCAGGGGATTAAACCTGCAACCCAGCACTTCTGAGCCACCCCAAAAACTGCTGCACCACAGTGGGAAGTCCCAATTTGAATTTCTTAAGATATGAAAGTGGTAATTTTTTAAAATAAACTTTAAGACAGAATTCTTTTTGGTGAATAAACAAAGTACTGACATGGATTCCTGCTCACCTGCTGAGCCCCGTGAAAACAAAGTCACCTTGAAGGCAGGGATTTTGTTTGTGTTGCTCCCCAGAGCCATGCACCTCACAGATGCACAATCAGTATTTTGAATGGAGCTGAGTGACTTACATGAAATATTTCTATGGAGTACTGGACCTCCTCGACTTAAAGTCAGCGATTATGCCTTGTTTGTTTAAGCATCTTATGTTCTAGCACAGTGCCTGGTAGTTTGTTGCTGTTTCACAAATATTTGTTCATATATAGTTTTTTCTTTTCTTCTTTTTACAGCTGTACCTGCGACATATGGAAGTTCCTGGACTAGGGGTCGAATCAGAGCTGCAGCTGTGGGTCTACACCACAGCTCACAGCAATGCAGGATCCTTAACCCACTGAGCGAGGCTAAGGATCTAACCTGCATCCTCAGGGATACTGTGTCAGGTTCTTAACCCACCGAGCCACAACAGGAACTCCAACAAATAACTAAAAAAAAAAATTGCAAATGACACTTTCACATGTGGATGGATTTAGGCATAGAACCATAAGGCCTCCTAGTCCTAAACCCTCTCTTCCACAAAGCTGCAATTTGATCCTGTATGTTCACTTCTGCTTTTATCCCTGGAAGGCCTCTGAGGAAGTGAACATCTAGTTCTGAGGAGGACGAGAAGAGCCCAGAAACATATTGTTTCCTCTGACATACTATCAAAGTGACATCTGTCAGATCAGCCTGCCGTCCAGATCAGGGGCCTGAAGGGACAGGGCTTGAGACAGGTACATTTCAGCTGAAGAAAGGCAGGCTATCACCCCAAGGTGATCAGACTGAAGAACAGGCCTTAGGAGAAAAAGCCTCAGGAAGGTGCACCAGCAGCCTTGGGTGCACTTGAGGCTACAGGCCCCAGAGAGAGAGGACACCGAAGTGGGTTGTGGGGATGCCAAAGGCAGAGGGTCTGCAAGTGTTCCCTGGGGCTGCTCTGCTTCCGTAGCAGGGGTTTCATCAGTAACAACATATATCTTTTCCTCCACAGATGAAACAGAATGGCTCCCTTAGGAGACTGACTTCTTTGCATTTTCAACTTTGCTATCGACTTAAAAAAAAAAAAAATGAAGGGAAGGAGCTGGGGACAGAGATCACATTTACTCAAATTATAGTTCTAGTTCTCTGGCAACCTTCAGAATTTGGCAAACGGTTTCCCTTACTTGGTGTGCTAGAAAAGTAAGACATGGGGCATATTATGCAACTTTCTGTAACTAATTAAGATTCTTACCATTTTGAACCTGCAATGTTCACATGTTAATCTCAGCAGAAAACAAAAATTAGAGCCTCTTTCAACATTATGCACAGGGGGCCATTAAGCTTTCTTCTATCCTTCTAGCAAGCATCCCACTGCAGCCTTCCTGCAGGAAATGCGCTGGGGTGGGGGTGGGGGCTCTAGGCTCTGTGGGTGAGGAAGGCACCCAACTGAGCATCACAGGAGTCTACAGAGGTTGGAATTTTCCCTCAAACTCCTCCGCTTCCTCCCAAGCCCAGCATCACACCAAGAGCCGTTCAGTACAGCCTACCTCCTCGATTCGTTCTCTGTGGAATTTGGACGCGTGGTTCAAGGAGTCTAAAAAGTCTTTTCAGACTCTGTGAAGTTCTTGCCAGCCGATCAAATGGTCTTCGTTTGGTAACATTTTGGTGTTAGCTACCTCCTGGTGTTGGGAAAACAATTCGTCTTATACAAAGTACTGTAACTACCTGCAAATCTGCCTCCCCTACTGGATTTTGAGTTCCTTGTATTCACAGAATCTGAGACTCTGACATACAGTGTTATTTATATTATATACCCATATTACATATATCATACACATACACAGTGTATGTGTATGCATACACACATATACAAAATTTTATATAAATTTATATATATACACACATATATATAAAATGATTTAAATCACTAGGGAGTACATCAAGATTACTATATATAGTATACTGTCCACATCTCATAGTATCCTGAAAATATTTATTTATGCATTTCTTCACTCACTCACCAATTACTGAATACGTACATTAGGCTAGGGCAAATAAATTTTAAATGCTAGACTAGACACTAGCTTTAAAGATCTGAAACTAGATACATAGATAAAAAGATTTTCTTGACATTAAAACAGAAGGAAATTATCAAATTAAGCACAATACACTAACAATATACTTTTATCCCCAAAGTTAATGCTAAGTTATAACTTATATGGTTTATTTCTCTGAACAGGTCGAGGTACTTTGACATCTATTTTCTCACTTGATCCTCATTGTAAGTGAGGAAGAAACCAGAACAAATCATAGTTTTCCTTCTACAGATGAGGAATGTGACATGCATAAAAGGTGAAATAGCGTTACAGTACAAAGCAGAGTCCCACCATACTTCCACAGTTAATATTTGGCTTGACAATGATTTGTCAAAACTTAATACTAAAGTGCTAACTTTATTCCACAAGAGAAGACCAATAATGTAAATAAAATAGATACAAGCTCAATCATATTTCTCATCTCTTTATGTAAAAAAAAAAAACGCCAGTTGACTTACAATTTATGCATTGTTCAATTCTTACCTTAGTTAATGAATATGGGAGGAAAAAAATAAGAAACCTTATTTCTTTATTAAGGGGACATATTTGGCACCTTAAAAGCCAAAAACTCAACTGATTCAAGGACAATTCACCACAATGAAAATCATTACCAATGAAAAAGTAGCAAGACTCGATGGGAAAGATAATGAAAGAATCTGAAGAACTGTCTTCTAGCCCTGCTTGCCTGTCCCAGACCACATCTTTTGCCTAATCCTGGATGTGGGGAGGGAAGGGGGGGGCCAAGTAATGACATTTATCTCTCTGAAATTCTATTTCCTCAACTGTAAACCTAGTGGATACTCCCCCGGCGATTTCCTAAGACTGCTGGGAGATCCATAAAACAATACATGTGAAAGTATCTGAAAATACGTTATCATAGGATCATTTTATGCAAATGTAAGCTCTTTTAATTATTAACCCCCTGCATTCAGATCTGATTTGTTTTCACGCTCACATTCCTATGCCAATTCTAATTTGATTTTGTACCTGCAGCTTAAGGATGGCTGGAATCATAAAATTTTAAATATTTAAATTTCACTAACTTAATCTCATATTTAAGCTACACTTTCCCCCACGTGTTTTCAACCCATTGCTTCTTGAAATGTCTTTGTTGACTAATGAGAAAAATTGGTCCCTCTCCTCTCGGTAACACCTCTTTATGCATCTGTAAACAGTTATCATGTGTCCCCTTGGTCTTTTCTCCTTAAGATTGAACGTCCTCAGGTCTCTCAGCCTTTTCTTAGAGGCCCCATTTTCAAAGCCCTTCATCATTTTTTGTTGCTCTCTTTTGAAACCTCTGGCAAATCTGTCTGTGTTTTAAAAAGTGTGCCATCCCAAATGAAATACAGTACTCCTAACAAGGGCTGAGGATTGCCAAGTCGAGTCTAATAATCACTTTATTTATTTTATCCTGGACAATTCTGCTAATACAACACAGGATACACTTCCCTTTTTTCTTTTTTCCTTTTTCTTAACAGCATCACACTATTGACTTTTTCTAAGATGTTAACTAGTGGAAATGAGAGCTTCCGAGGACAAGAATGAGTAAAATTAACTTACTAATTTTTCTTTTAGTCACATTACCTAGGACAGCATTTCATAAACATTAGGTGCTTAGTAAGTATGGAGTGGGCCCATACATATGACTACTACCTACAAATGGTAATGTTTAAACATATTTTGATTTGATGAAAGACATGATGCTTTCATTTCTGACTGAAACATACTGAAGATTAGAAAACCCACAGCTGACTCCTATTGGATTACTTAATAAAGTTAGATTGAGACGGGTAAAAGAAGGTTTTATAGCATTTTATTTACATAAAATGTCTCTTCATTTCCATGAAAGTTTCTGGAAACTTGACCAGAAAACCAGAAACACGAACCATGAAACTAATGACCAATGAACTGAAAATCAATCACTGTATGTAATGTGATAAATGGCCTTATGGAATTTCACTGGACTGTCGGACTTGCTTTATGTTTGATTTCATAGGACCGAATCTAGAGAAAATATGAAAGGATCTGGCAAGGCCAGATTACAATGCAGGAAGCCTTGATCTTCTATTGTATCTGATGCTGTTTTAACTATCAAAATGCAAGGCAGGAATCCAGCAACTACACCAAGACTTCCTTTGCAGGGGCGGGGCGGTGGGGAGGACTAGTAATGAGAACAAAAACATGTAATCTCATGCAGATCAGGAGACTGGGTTTAAAGGAATCTGAGGGAGTGATGATACCCTTTTATCCTCTAAGTATTATGAACACTTTATCTTATCACACTGGCTAAGAATCTGTGGTCACAATGTTACACAGTGAGAAAATATCAAGGGCATCCATAACAATGTAGCTAATCTTCCTAAGCTTAGTCACATGAGAAATGACCCATAGTACTTTTGGAGAACAAGAAAATGCAGCTCTTTGGGAAGAGAGAACAAGAAAATGCAGCTCTTTTGGAAGAAAGAACAAGGAAAGAGCAAGGGATTCTCCTAGAATTTTAACCACTGCAGAATAAATTATGCATCCTAGACTGAAGATTTTTTTTTTCATACTTGGCAAACATATCTTTGGTATGGCTTCTCACTGAAAATATGCAGAGTCAAACTAACCCAAACACTTTTCATCAAATAGTTAAAGACTACAGTTGGCTAAAATAAAGGCATATCTTTTGAAAATTAATCCCAAGAAATTCTGATTGTTCGGTTTTCAAGTATGTACTGGAAAGTTACATGATACTAGAAATTTTACGAAGAGCCTAAAAATTATAAAACACATTTTAAAAATAATTTAGTCAGGTAGCAGGGCATAGAAATGTAAAAATGATAAAATCCAACCACCGATTTCAGCTTTTAGCCTACTTGACTACTGAGCAACATTTTATATGGAATTCATGGAAATTTCCCAAACTCTCAGGAAGGTTCTTCACCCACGTATCTGACTAATTCCTCTGGGTTGTCTTGTACTAATCCATCCCTGAATGTCTTCCATTCCCGCAAGATGCAATCTTGACCTTGATGCTAAGACACTTAAATGGATTCCCATGGCTTCCACTTCCGTCCACCTTCTGGTGGCTTCTTTTGCAGTTAAGAATATAACTTAATATGCATAATATTAAGTTATTGCATATAATATGCAATATACCAGTTACATATTCAGATTCACTCTCTCTCGAGCCAAGGAAGAAGTTTATTATCCAGAGATAAGGGTTATGTTCTGAAACTCAAATCCAAGAACACAGCCCAGTCTAGGGAAGATCCTTGGACAGACAGTGAATGGAAAAGCCTTCCGGAATGCTCTGCTTCCTCTTCTCTCTCCACTGCTTTCTGTTCATATGCTTTAATTTGCTCTCCCACTTCCCCCCACCCCTACAGCAGTACACTTCTCTATGCTTTTCAATTAATTTACATGTTTCAATTAAGTTATATGTTTTATTCAAGAGATAAGACAGGCTGACTGGTTATCTCTGAACTTCAATTCCAAATCCCTGTGAGATTTGGATCAGTCCTGTTCAGATCGGACACGAATACTTGTCTTCAAACAGTGATCAGTCCAGCAAGGGCCTGTGGCACAGAGAACGTGGTCCCGTGTCCCCCCTCGGGGAGGCAGGGCAATGTGCTAACATGGGGAAGTTATGTGCTATGCCGGTAGCTTAAAGACCGTCTGATGCCGCGATCAAACCTATGCCTATACCTCAGGCTTTTTTTTTAAGGTTAATTCCTAATCCAGGAGTTAGACTGGTTGGATGGTTGTGGCTATTGCATACTAGTAGCCAAAAAAAAAAAAAAAAAAAAAAGACAGTATAGAGTAATGCTAAGCATAGTCAAACAGCTATGGATTCTATTCTCATATGGCCTGTGAGAGCAGGAAACAAGTCCACTGGATTCCAGGCATGTCCCCATAGACCAACGGTGTGCCTCATGCATAACAGACATTAACAATGAAGGCAGCAAAAGCAAAGCCAAAGGAGAAATTAATCACTTTGGAAAACAACTAACAGACATTGCGAGGGTCCTTGCCTGGGATGTGATGTTTAAAAAGCTTCCGTTTCATACCTGCGGTTTTGATGAGTACTCCTGAGTGTGCTGTCTTACACAGGCCCACAAAACAGAGATAACGTTGCATATTAGACACAAGGAAAAAAAGAAAATTCAAAATAGGATACTTGCTGAAAGTTTCTAATGAGGCATTAACAGCTCTGTAAATTAAACTTCTAATTTGCACAGTTTTATGAAGTAAACAAGGAGAGCCCAGCATCAGACATAGGCTGCTGTTGCTGCCTCCACTCAACACATTTTAAGCGAGCGTCAAATTGATTTTGCAATCCTTAATTATATTTCTCCAATATTTTTTGACTACTGAATTTATCAGTATGCAGAAAAAATCAGTTTTCAGCAAACTATTTTTCTCAGTTAAACTTAATAACAGAGCATATTAGCGCCAATTATATGAGCTATGAAAAATACAGAGGTGCAATGACATCAAATCACAAATTGGTCGGCTGCATAGTCAGATATGTGTTTCACATTTTTACTGATTAAATTCTTTCTTATAAAAAACCTTGAAAAATAGACAAACTACTGCCATTTATTTATAAAAACTTTTGTTCTAATATGAATGGGTCCAAAGGAAATTTTTCTGGTAACTTTTCAAATTGAGGTATAACAATAAACTACACAGATTATCAGACTATATTTTGATGTATACTCATAAAAACATATGTATCAACACCTCTCATACTAGTACATAGACTAATTTCAGATTCTAAGGCTTCATTTTGCTTTCTTTCAGTTGTTACCCCATTTTCTGTCTTCCATCACCACTGATTCATTTTCCTTTTTTATTCATTTTTGAAATTTAATTTTTATTTTGTTATAGTTGATTTATGATGCTGTTAGTTTCAGATATACAGTAAAGTGATTCAGTTATATAAATACACATAGCCATTCTTTTTCAGAATCTTTTCCCATATAGATTATTACAGAATATCAGGTGGACTTCCCTGTGCTCCACAGTAGGTGCTTGTTGATTACTTATTTTATATATAGTACCGTGTATATGTTAATCTCAGACTTCTAATTTAACCTTCCCTACCTTTCCCTTTTGGTAACCATAACTTTGTTTTTGAAGTCTGTGAGTCTGTTTCTGTTTTGTGAATAAGTTTATTTGTATCTTTTATTAAGATTTCACATATAAGTGATATGTTATTTGTCTTTCTCCACCTTACTTCACTTAATATGATAATCTCCAGGTCCATCCATTTTGCTGCAAAAGTATTATTGCATTCTTTTTTATGGCTAAGTAATATTTCATTGTACATATGTACCACATCTTCTTTATCCATTCCTCTATTGATGAATGTTTAGGTTGCTTCCATATCTTGGCTATTGTAAATAGTGCTGCAACGAATTAAATTGTGATTTTCGTTGGGTATATGCCCAGGAATAGGATTGCTGAATCATATGGTAGTTCTATACTTAGTTTTTTAAGGAACCTACATACTGTTCTCCAGAATGGTTGTACAAATTTACATTCCCACCAACACTGTAGGAGGGTTCCTTTTTCTCCAAACCCTCTCCAGCATTTATTATTTGTACACATTTTGATGATGGCCATTCTGACCACTGGATAAAGTCATCCTCTAAATATACGCCTTTTAAAGGACCTGCCCAGTGGAAAGAAAAGACCCAGTTCCATCAACCAGTGCACAAGTACCAGTCCCTCTAACCAGGAAACCTATACAAGCCACTGGATCAACCTCACCCAGCCTAGGGCAAACATCAGAAGCAAGAGGAATTATATCCCTGCAACTTATAGAATGCAGAAAACACACACAGAAAGTTAGACAAAATGAGATAGCAGAGAAATATGTTCTAGATTAAGGAACAAGATAAAAGCCCTGAAGAACAACTAAGAGAAGTAGAGATAAGCAATCTACCTGAAAAAAGAATTCATAGTAGTTATAGTAAGGATGATCCAAGATCTTGGAAGTTCCAAGAATGGAGGCACAGATACAATAAGTGTATACAAGAAATGTTTAAAAAAGAGCTTGAAGATTTAAAGAACAAACAGAGATAAACAACATAATAGTTGAAAAGAAAAGTACACTAGAAGCACCTGACAGCAGAATAAATGAGGCAGAAGAATGAATAAATGATCTAGAAGACAAATTGGTGAAAATCATTGCCATGGAAATAAATAAAAAAGAATGAAAAGAAAGAAGAGAAGTCTAAGAACCTCTGGGACAATATTAGGTGCACCAATATTTGCATTATAGGGGTCCCAGAAGGAGAAGTGAGAAAGTAAGCGTCTGACAAAATATTTGAAGAGATAATAGCTGAAAACTTCCCTAACATGGGAAAGAAAAAAACTCATTCAAATCCAGGAAATACAGATCACCCCATAAAGATAAACCCAAGAAGTAATATGCCAAGACACATATTAATCAAATTGACAAAAAATAAGACCAAACAGAAAAGATAAATCCAGTAAGAGATTCATTTTTCTATTCTTAAAATTTATATAAATGGAATACTAGACTCTCATTCCTAGCTTCTTTTGCTCAGTAATAGGTCATGAGATTTACTCATGTTGTGTGAAGCAACAGTTGGTTCATTTTTATTGCTCTACAGAGTTCACTGAATTAACACACTGTAATTTTTTGCCCATTCTATTGCTGATGGAAATTTGGGTTAATGGTTTTCTAATTATTAGGAATATATGTTTCTATGGATAAGATTACACATGCTTTTTGGTACACACATATATAGGCATTTATTTTGGATATACATGTAGTAATATATCCTTAGTCTATTTTTGTGTACCCTTATGCCAATACTAAGCTGCCTTCACTACTGGAGCTTTACAAACTTTTTTTCTCCCCATACCCAGGGCATGTGGAAGTTTCCAGGCCAGGGACTGAGGTGGCCACAGCTGCCACCTATGTCATAGCAGTGGCAACACGAGATCCTTAACCCACTGAGCCTTGTGACTTACACTGTAACAACATGGACCCTATGGATAAAATTAGGGAGACTTGCTATTTAATGACAACTAAGTCTTCAAAGTCAGAAACATGATATTTCTTCATTTATTTAGGTCTTTGATTTCTCACAGGAATACTTGGTACTTTTCAGTGTAGAGGTCTTGCATTATTTTTTTACTGGATTTGCTTCTAAAACTTTTATGCATTTTTGTGCTAAGTGGTACTTAAATATTTTTCCTTTTTCCACTTGTTTTTTGTTATTCCATAGAAACATTTGATTTAGGCATATTGACCTTTACCAAACATTTCTGCTAAACTTATTTATGAAATTGGATAGCTTATATATTGCTTTGAAACTTCTATACATAAACATCACATCTGCAAATAAAGAATGCTTATTTCTTCTTTGAATTTCTTAATTACTTAACTAATTTGCTTTCTATATTGCCGAGTATAATACTGAATAAAAATGCTGATAGTGGACTTCCTTGTCCTATTTTTTCTTTTCCTTGTTTTTGCTTTTTAGGGCCACACCCATGGAAGTTCCCGGGCTAGGAGTTCAATTGGAGCTACAGCTGTTGGCCTATGCCATAGCCACAGCAACTCTTTCTAAGCCTCATCTGTGACCTACACCATACCCACAGCTCATGGCAACACTGGATCTTTAACCTGCATCCTCATGGATACTTGTCAGATTTGTCACTCCTGAGCCAAGACAGAAACTCCCTTTGTCCTATCTTTTACCTCTGGGAGAAAGCATTCAATATTTTGTTATTGGTAGTCTTCTATAAAAATACATTTGCTCAGATGTATAATTCTTAGTTTGCTGAGACTTTCATCAAATGTATTTAATCTATAGGAATAATTTAGAAGACTTCATCTTTATTAGGTTAATGTTGTAAATTACATTGCCACATTATATTTTTTCATTTTCTATTCATTAATTGTTGCTTTTATTTTTAATATTACCTTTTTTCAAATTTGGGGAGTTTCATTTGATATATTTTCTGATTTCTTCTTGATTTCTAACTATTCTTTTTTTTTCCTAACATTCGCATTCAAACATTCGTAGTTTAAGATTAGTCTAATAACATTTACTCCATCAGGGATAGAACTGAAATTCTATCTACTGAGATACTAATTTAGCTATTATTTTAGTTCTAGAATTCCTGTCCTAATATATTCCAATTCTCTGTTTCAATTCTGCATCTTTATTTTCTTCACAATATTAACCATAGTTATTTTAAAGTCTGTGTCTGGATATTATACTATGTATATAACATACCTAGATTGCTTGAGGATCTATATTTTATTTAATCTATGCTTTTTTTTGGTGTTTCCGTTAATTTCAGATTGAATACCAAACACTGTATATTTTAAAAAACGTAAACTCTGGTTCATGTTATCTTCTGATATCAAATATTCAAATCATTTTGGCAGGGAGATAACTTTTAACCTATCACTAGTTGAGTTGGGTTGAGGATTTACTTTCTGCTTTGGGACGACTGCCCTAGTTCTTACTCGCTCTCCCCGCTAGGATTTCAGCTGAAAATCTGGCATATTTACCAGGACCATTCCTGCTTGGTCCAATTTTTTTTTTTTTTTAATCTCTGAAGCCATTTTTTGTTTTTTACCTCCAAGACTATGTAATATAGGAATTAGGGAATAAAACAGAAGCAAATTCAAAGATAAATAAAAGCTTCACTTAAATGATTTCTTTCCTTTTTATGACCATATCTGCTGCATATGTAAGTTCCAAGGCCAGGGTTCTAATCAGAGCTACAGCTGCAGGCCTGCACCACAGCAACATGGATCCAAGCTGCATCTGTGACCTCACCACATCCTGTGGCAATGCTGGACCTTTAACCCACTGAACAAGACCAGGGTTTGCACCTGCATCCCCACGGACACTCTGTCGGGTTCTTAACCTTCTGAGCCACTATGGGAACTCCTAAATGATTTCCCTTATTTCTGTGATCTTGATACCACAAATCATGGTAGTCCTACTTACTCAGTAATGTCTTTAAACAATCATATTTTATTTATTTATTTATTTATTTATTTGCCTTTTGTCATTTTATGGCCGCACCCACGGCATGTGGAGGTTACCAGGCTAGGGGTCTAATCGGAGCTGTAGTCACTGGCCTGCGCCGCAGCCACAGCAACGCAGGATCCGAGCTGCGTCTGCAACCTACACCACAGCTCACGGCAACGCCGGATCGTTAACCCACTGAGCAAGGCCAGGGATCGAACCCGCAACCTCATGGTTCCTAGTCGGATTCGTTAACCACTGCGCCACGATGGGAACCCCTAAACAATCATATTTTAAAGAAATTTTACCAGTTTTTAATATTTTCTCAGCAAGAGGATTTTTTGATATACTTCATTGCTGGAGCCAGAAATTCCTTGCAATTATATTACTACCTTTTTTTTTGTCTTTTGTCATTTTTAGAGCCGCACCCACGGCATATGGAGGTTCCCAGGCTAGTGGTCTAATCAGAGCTGTAGCCACTGGCCTACACCACAGCCACAGCAACGCAGGATCCGAGCTACGTCTGCAACCTACACCACAGCTCACGGCAACGCCGGATCGTTAACCCACTGAGCAAGGCCAGGGATCGAACCCACAACCTCATGGTTCCTAGTCGGATTCGTTAACCACTGCGCCATGACGGGAATTCCATATTATTACATGTTTGATGCCTCATTTCATTGCAAGATTTTAAGCTCCCTAAGGTTAGGGACTGTACCGATTTTACTCAATACCTTTTCTAAAACACCAATCATAATATCTGGAAAAAATGAGGTAAAATTAAGATCCAAAATACACTGACTAAATGATTTTTCTCCATTTAAAGGTGCGTGTAGAGGAGTTCTTGTCATGGCTCAGCGGAAATGAATCTGACTAGGAACCATGAGGTTGCAGGTTCCATCTCTGGCCTTGCTCAGTGGGTTAAGGATCTGGGTTGCTATGAGCTGTGGTGTAGGTCACAGTGTGGCCTGGATCCCACATTGCTGTGGCTGTGACGTAGGCTTGCAGCTGTAGCTCCAATTTGACCCGTAGCCTGGGAACCTCCATATGCTACAGGTGAGACCCTAAAAAGCAAAAAAAAAAAAAAAAGATGGTGTAGATGGTGTAGAAAGCAGAACCAAAAGGCTTGAAAAAATTTCCAGAAAATAATAAGGGAAAATAAAAGGGGCTAGCCTGGTGAGAACTATTTAGTTTCTTGATATGTTTAAAAGGATATAATGATACAGTTATTATTTAGGAATATGTAGGTTGAGGATTAGGAAAGGGACCTTGGTTTGAAAATTTTTGATACTCTTGAAGAAAATATTTGTAAGAAGGAAGTGGGAGAAAAAAATGCAGATGATAGAGGGAAGAGTGATTGGTGGGTGAGAGAATGGACTGGAGAGAGCCTTGTATTTTAAGAAGAGTGATAATGCAAAAAGATAAATGGAGTTAGATGTGTAAGTGCATGTTAAAATGTAAACAGCCACTAGAAACACAGAAATGAGATGCAGCACATCTCAGCTTCTGAAGAGAGAAAAAAGGTAACTAAAAAAAAAAGATCAAAACTTGATAGATTGAATAAAATGCAGTCAATGAACAGAGTGAGAGTACAGAGAGGTTATAAAGGTGTATCATCAAGATTTATGTGGTTTAGGCATATAAAATATAGGCATGGATGGACCAGCTCATAATTCAATACCCTGAATTAAAAAAACATCGGCCGTAAATGCCCATATAATAATGACCACTATGGTAGGGTGCATTAATCCTTAATGGTGATCCCTGCGTTGAAACCGCACAACAATCCACGTCAGAGACGAAGAAACTGAGCTAGAGGATGTGGAAGTGCCTCAGGCCAAGTTAAACGCCAGCCAGAGGAGGTGCCAGATTTTGATCCTGGGGCGTCTGACTCCTGAGTCTGCCCCCTGTTTCCACCACTGCTGCCTTCCTCTCAACAGCCATGCTGCCATCAATACCTACACTGCCCTTGAAATAGAATTCAATCAATTTGATGCTGTTCATCCATCCACAGCATTGATCACTGTTGTTTATAAAGCACTTTCAAGATTAAAAGTGCTTTTTATTGTACTGTATATGTTTATTATGACTGTCATCTTAAACCTATTGCAATAAGCCCTAATGATATGTATAGGTAAAAGTGTCAAAATATTCATTAACCTCGAAATTTAATAAACCTAAGGAGATCCCGTATCTAGGAGTGGTGCAACAGCTCATTTCCAACAATATTGCGTGAAGGCTGTGGTGGGGCAGAAAATGCCTCTAGCTTTAATAATCAACAGAGAAGTAACTTCACCAACAACTAAGGATCATTACAAAAAATTTTTTGTCTCTTACAGAGCTTAAAATATACTTTCTTATGCATCTTAGGCCAGCAGAGACTAAACAAATTGAGTTATCACTCTAAGCTCTCAATACTTCCAAAATGGTAGCTTTCAAAATCGTGATACATTCTAATGTGCTGCAAATCTCATCATGAAGTAATTCTTATAGCTAAGCAACCTTTCTTATGGATTTTTCATTTTCTATCTCAGTTAATTCTTTATTAAACACTTATTGAACAACTAGTATGGGTCCTACGATGTGTAAGGTGCAAATGTTATAACCGAAGAAAGCAGTTATAATTTCAGTCTACTTGGAACACTGATGAGTGAACAAGTAATTTCAACAGCATGGGATAAGAGTTAAACCAGAGAAGTGCTTGGTTTCTGTTGCAGTACTTGGGAGAGGTCTCTAGCCACAATTTGGCGTGGGGTTGGAAGAGGCTGTTGAGAGGAACGGTGTAAAGGAACAGTTCAGCTGACACTTTAATGATGAGCAGGAATTAGCCAGGGGAAAGGAAAAAGAATCACTTGCAAGGAAAGGAAGGCATTCCGGGTAAAGGAATCATTATCTTCAAGGATCTGGGCATCTCAGCGAACGTGGTACAGTCTAGCAGCTGGAACTGAAGGGTAGCCCTAGAACTAGCAGTGAACCAGGAGGTATATGAAGAGATGGGGTCGAATGTAAGCAGAAAAGAGCTCATATGGGGCATTTTGAGAGATAAAATGATAAGAAAGATTAGTTTGAAAACAGCATGGAAAAGAGTAGAACTTTGGTGCAGGGACCCGCAACACAGACCTGGACAAGCAGCTATCTATCAGACTAGTAGTGGATGCTTCCGAGAGATGTGTCAGAGGAAGAATGGTCAGCAGAGGACCAGCTGATGGAGTGTGAGAAGGGAGTGAGAAAGAGTATTCAAGAACCATTTCCAGGTTTCCGTCTCAGCCTCCGGTTAGACTCCCCTTGGTAAACACAGGGGCAAATGCAGAAGAGGAACAGATGGGAGCAGTGAGGTTGTGAGCAGGTGGAGAAGCCAAGAAAGAGGCCTCTGCGTTCTTTTCCCATTTTCTGTGCAGTTGGATGGGAGGACCATTAAATCACTCATTCTCATAAACTTCCCATAAGTCCATATCTTTCCTTGATGAAATTCTCCCAAGATCCGTTTTATGTGTAAGGATGGGGTGGCCACCATTGCCGGAGGGGATGTGGACGAGCTGAACGGCTAAGCAGGAGTTACTGCTGTCCCTGCCTCTCTTCTGAAGCTGCACTCGGGGTCAAAGAAGCTCCAGACTGAGACTGCACTCAGACAAGAGAATGTACCCCTCTGAGTTTCCTTTCTCGAATTTCCTGAGGACTAAGTCTGTGAGCAGCCTTCCACATACAGACCTTAAATGTGGTCTTCATGAAATGACCTGAAGCTTCCTCAGTCCAATGGAACCGAGGGCCTGATCGCATAAAGCATTTCTTCAGACCACTAGAACTTGGTCTTGAAAGATCCATCATTTTGACAATATTTGTGGAATCCTTTCTATCTGATTGGAAATGACGTTAATCTTACACTAAGTTTTTCTAGGGGTGTTACATTTATCCTAGCTGACATAAAATAATTGTAACTATAGATCTTTAAATAATTGAAATGAATTTTTCCAAAATATATACAAAAATACACACAAAAATTTTTTTTTTCTTTTTACACCCGCACTTGTGGCACATGGAAGTTCCTGGGCTAGGGGTCGAATTGGAGCTACAGTTCCCTTGCCACAGCAACGTGGGATCTGAGCCACACATCTGTAACCCATGCTGTAGTTGGTGGCAATGCTGGATCCTTAAGCCACTCGGCGAGGCCAGGTATTGAATCTGCATCCTCGATGAGACTACATCGGGTTCTTAACCTACTGAGCCACGGTGGAAACCTTCACAATCACCTGTACAAGTGTTAGCTTCGCTATCACTACGGACCATTATGATTCTTTTTTCTGCTCAGAGTTCCTCTTTTAACCCATCTGAATTGGATGAAAAAAACTAAAATTAACCTTTTATATATTGAAGCAGATGTTATGAGGAGACAGATTTCTTTCTTTTGCAACAAAGACTTAAAGAAGATTCCAGAATGGCTAATGTTTTGTAAGAAAAAGACCCTGGACCATTTAGGTAGGTAAATTTGAGGCTGCTAGAAAACCCAGGGAGAAGGTGGTAAGTGTGTGTCTGAGGGTGTGGCCTGAGTGTGTGAGAATGCAGGTACGGTGGTGTATCAGGAAACAACCGGTTCGTCTTTATTTGGTAATAAAAGAGATGGGAGAAGCGGACGCTTTAAGCTAACAACATCCGTTTGTTTCAATGAAAAGGTTATTCTATTCTATTGGCATGATCAGTGTCAGCTTGGCTCACTGGCCGTGTAAGGCCCTGCTGAACAGACAAGATGCTATTCCAAGATACTTTCACTTATCAAGCATTACTGCGTATTCTGTCCTGTATGTTTCTCTCCTGTGTCTCTGATCTGGGCTCACTCCCACTTATCTTTAGGCTTCCTGGCATTGAGGCAGAAGAAAGAAAAATATATCATTCATGATGAAATTACATATTAATTTTTTTTAAGAACTAGACTTCAGATCAGGGGCAGGCAAGTGACCAGCCTGTTGCCCATTTTTGTAAATAAAGTTTTATTTATCATTTACGTATTGTCTACGGCTGCTTTTGGGCTACTGCGACAAAGGTGAGCAGTTGTGGCAGGAAACTCATGGCCCATAATGTCAGAAACGCTGTCCGGACCTTACAGGAGAACTGTGTGGCCCCTTGCTCCAGAGAAGCCCTGAGGAGTTTACTAAAAGGGAGGCTTCCTTATGCGAAGGAAAATTTGCGATTTCATTCACGGCGAGCACCTCAGCAACGCCAAACTCCAGAGAAATATAAAAATTGCGGTGAGAGAAGTCGTGTGTTGAAATGATTGTTTTACGCACTATCTGAGACAAATACGCCAAAGTGAAACTGAACTTACCCCCAGACCAAGTCTACCGGCAACATTCCAAACACAAGGCGACATCACAGAAACGTGCTTTAAAATTAGGCACCTTAAAAATGCAAGGTTAAAGCAAATGCAGTCCTCATAAACTGGTCTTTACCATGGGGCTGGTGAAAGGAAAAAACGCACAGTCCCCTATCATCCTTCAACGTGCCCTGAAAAGATCTCCTAAGGACTTACTTGCACCTCTCTACCAAAGGTAACCAAACCGAAACCACCTTAATATTCACTTCACAGTATCTCCATTATCATTGGTTAATCTGACTTCTGTTATTCTAAGGAGACACGCATTTGGACCCGTCTCTCTTGAGTCCATAAAGATGAGCTCAGCAAGACAGTTCCGCCTCTGCTGCTGCTGCAATCAGAAACACCCACGGAGTCCTGTCACTGCCGGAATTCCACTTCGTTACTTTGCTCTCAAGTTCTGTATTTTTTTTTTTTTAGGGCACTCCCAGGCTAGGAGTAAAATTGGACCTGCAAATGCCGGACTATGCGACAGAACACAGCAACACCAGATCTGAGTTGCAGCTTACAAACTACGCAGCAGCTTTCAGCAACACCGAATCCCCACTGAGTGAGGCCAGGGATCGAACCCACATCCTCATGGATGCTAGTCAGCTTGTTAAGATGCTGAACACTACATCAGTTCCATATTTTTAGTCTTGCCTTCATTTTCCTGTATCATTACAGCCTGCTTGTTAAACTGCTAGCCCGTATAGTAGATTCATATATTTGTTTTTCTATAACCATGGCTGAAATCTAACATCAAAGCTTAAATCAATTTGTAGTTTAAATATGCCTTGAAAAGACTTGGTGTTTTATTTAGTGTTTTTTTTTTTTTTAAACGCACTTTCTGGCAAAACTACTTGCTCCCAGTTAGAGGAAGACAAATACAGGGATAGCAAGGCTGCTGAAGGTCAGAATTAATATGCTTTTACTAATTAGTGTATCTGAGGAAGTTTGCCCTACTTGCAACTTCACTATAAATGCTTAGAATCAGCTTTCCTTTAATGCAGTGTTTATATGTCTGGCTGTACTTTATAAAGAATACAAAAAAATAAGAAAGCATAAATATCATATAGTAAAAAAATAGGAAATATACGCTTTTAAAGAGTATTGATTCCGGAGAGGTCGTATTTCTCTTTTCATGGGTTGGTATTTAATTGTATTTCTGGATCCTAAAGAGTTTTAGTTCAGCCATTTTGGGGGAAGGCAAATACTAAGAGACAAAAAGGTAAGGCGATCAGGCGGTGTCCTTGAACGGCATTATTATGAAGAAAGTGTACAGAGTTCTCATCTGCAAGATATTCATCCTCAGTAATCACATTTTTCATGAAGACAAATAAAAGGGAATTACATCCAGGTGCATACGTGTGCTCCCTTCCACTGAGGGCTGCTACAAAATCCCCCCAGAGGCAGTTCCTGATTTCTAGGTAGGGTCACCAGTAAAGGCAGTTTGAAAGGCTGGTGTGATTGGCATCTGGGTACCACAACAGTCAAACCTTCCCCCATTCCCCCAAATGATCATGGACCTGTTTTCGCTGATAGGAAAAAAAAAAAAAGTGACAAGGAGAGAGAGGGTCACCTTTGGATGCCGATCTGAGCGGTGTTCTCGTTTGCTGTTTTTACCAGGTTTCCGGCTGGCTTGTGAACGCTGCATGGAAAGGACTAACTAAATGCTTTGTGCAAATCAGGTGGATCGACTCTGCATTCCTGAAAATAATAAGCATTTTCTTTTCTTCTCCGAAGACAGAGTGATAGCCCTTTCCTGTTGGGGACGAGAGGGGTGCTCTATTTGCTATTCCTGTTCGGGAAGGCGAATGTGCCGTTAACCCCATGTAACCAGGGGCCTGTTTCATTATGAGTGTTTACATGATTTTCCAGTTATAAGACCATGAAATTATGCTGAATTTGCTGCTTCTTTACACCCTCTGATGTAATCCAAGAATTGAATAGCCATTTTATATTGAGTAATTTCCCTGTAACACTTAAATTACCCCTCAAAGTTAACTTATCTGCATAAATTCTTCAGATTAGTAGAGAAAAAGTATGCATTTATATTAATCTTAAATGTGACTGTAATATTATATAAAAGAATTATAACCAAACAATTTATTTAAAATCTAAGTGTTTCTAAACTCACAGATGTCTTGGTAATGTTTTCCATTTTGAATTTCTGAGGCTAAATATCCTGTATTTATGGATTTGGAATTTTAGAAGCAAGAGGTGTCGGTCACCCAGAACAAGCCTCCCTTTCACAGAGGAGATGATTAGACCCAGGTAAGTAGTTTAATGTCTCAAGACTAGGGAGATTCATTGAACTGTTTCCAATAACAAAACTACCACATTTTAACACAGACATTGCATATTACTTATATCCCAGATGTAACATTTAGGCAAACATATCTTGGAGGTGTAGAAGCAGATGACTTAAGACTAAGTTAATTTCATTAATTGCAAAAGACTTTCAGAAAATCTCCTGTCTCACAGTAGGCATTTAATAAATATCAGTGATAGCTGATAGCTAACATTTAATGACTGTATGCAAATTTGCTAGGTGAGATAGCTTCTTTAATCCTAACCTACCTGCTAGATATCAACATTGTAAGTAAAGGCAGTATGCCAACTGTAAAGAAAAAGAAACAGAGATACACAAATGATTAAGTGGTTTGTCTAAATATATTTAGCTAATAAATAATGGAGCCTGGATCTGAAATGTATCTATTATTCTGCTCCCAAAGCTTCACCCTTAAACATACAGAGATAGGGAACTTATTTATACTATGATGTAAATGACTGCTAACATGCCTTTCCTGAAATTAGACATTTGAAAGAACACTTGTATTAGGAAAGCAAAGAGACCAAAAACAGATCCTGAAAACGATTCATCTGGTAAATTTTGCAGCCCCGAAAGAGATTCAGACAGAGTTTATTACTAAGCTTAATAGTAAACTTAATAGTTCAACACCAAGCTTAATGATTTATAAAATTAAGCAATATAGGCATATATTCCTATGTTTGAATTATTTCCATTCTATCACAGGAGGTAAAAATATTTAAAGCGAATATTGAAGAGGAGTGAGTTATATGAGAGATTCCTTTCTTGAACTGTAATAGTGAGACAGCTTATACCAAGACTGAACATAACTGCTTATGGCTATGGAACATGTTATGAATGTATTTACAAATCCTGTCATTGATGGGTGAAACGTCCTACTTTTGCTTATATAAAATATGTATAATAATACTCATCACTATATATTTTTGAGTTATTTGATATCTCCATTCATATTTCAGGAATCACTTTAGTTAGGGTTTGTGATTTTGAAATGAGTCAAAATAAAAGACATTCTAGTCCTTCTTATAATTATTCACTTTTTAAATATAATACATCATCTTAGAGATTTCTAGGATTTGCTCTTTAAATTTGCCTCAGAATATAAAAACCGCATGAAATACGTAGGAATGTGAGTTGAAAGCACTCTTTGACACATTGCACTTCAGCCCATTTAAAATAATTATCTTTGATGCTAAATATCTAGCTTTAGCAACACTCTAGAATTAATTGCTATGGAAAAAAAATCTTATCCCCAGATATCTTTGGGGATACGAGTCAATAAATAACACCAATACTATTTGCTGTTTGTTATTTGAAAAGCTCCAAACTGAAAGGCAAATCCATTGCTGGGTAAGGCATATTTGGGTAAAATTATTTATCTTCCAGCCTCTTTTATTACTTTTTAGAAACTTCTTATTCCACAACTTCCAAAGAACTGTCTGTGGTGCTGCTCCACCCCACCCCGACACTGTGGCAAAATGCCAGCTTTTGGTACCAGAAGCCTTCAATTCACATTTCAACTCTACAAGTCAGTAGCTGTGGCACTCCGGAGAGCCGGTTACTGGAGCCTCATATCCTCACGCACCATGAAGGTAAAAATATCTACCTTACAGGTTGTAGAGGGATGGAATGAGAGAGGATGAAAGTAAAACAAATGTGCGATGCTATTTATACAATTACCTGTCTACAGAAGAAGACACAAGTTACAGGGAAGCGATGGAGTTGGTTTCACAAACTTGTACTAGCTCATTAATTGGGTAAATTCAGTTAAACCATGACCTGGCTCCAAAATAGTTTCCAACCAAACCTTCCAACTGAGCCAAAGGTCAAACCAATAACTTGAGGGAGACCTGGTTACCGTAAAAGTTAAGAGAGCCTTACAAGTAAGCACAGCTGCTAATAAAAAGGAGTTAGCAAGGCCCCAGAACGTGCCTGAAAGCAGAACTTCTTGCTCTCCAGGAATCACCAAAGCTCCGGGGAGCAGTTCAAGCCAAAACTGTGATCTCCCCGTCTTGTCCTTCAAATGATGTGCGCTCCAAACACATTTTCTGGGCAGCTGGAGGCTTTGTTACAGACAGAAGGATCCTCCTTAGTGAGGGCGGTCCTTACGGTCTAACTTTTTTAAAGAGGAATTTGGAAGACTTCCCAGACGCTGCATCTGCCCCTGCCCTTGCACCTCGGAGTCCGCGGCCGGCGAGGGAGACAGCACAGACGACTAAATTTATTAGCGGTGGACGGGCCACTCTGTCTTTCGTGGCAACAACAGTAGGTGATCCCATCAAAAATCTGTCTGTTGGCTACGGCCGCGGATCCAAGCTGACATGCTCGCCACAGCTACACCCAGACGAATGGAAACGAAGGCTGTTCCCTCGAAGAAACACATCATGAGCCAAATGTTGGCCCAGGAAGGCGGTTTCTGGTTCCATCTGAGAAAGCGTCTTTTACCGTTTATCCATAGGTTCTTTTTCAGACACCCACCTTTTCTTTTGTTTGACTTTTCTGAATATTAAGCAGGAGCTGAGCCTTTCAGGGGAGCTCAGTGGCTGAATTTCTAACGCTCACTGAGGAGTGTGGTATACCCGGCCAGCGGTTAAGCATGCAGCAATCATAATAGACCTCAGCATGACATAATCATGATCCATAACAAACATACATCAGGAGCCAGCCTTGCTTAAAAGCTAACTATTTACTATTTTAAGTAAAAATGATATTTGAGCTACATTTTTTTTAGCTCCAATTCTGTTGTACTGTCCTCAACATAGGCAACGATTTAATTGGCTACTAGCTCCAAAATAACTTCCTCGTAGATTAAATTCATATCATTACCAGTTTGCACAATAATACATATTATATACTTCATACACCTTTTTTTTAAAAAGTGGGAAAGTAAAGTATGTATCATATACAGAGTTTGCTTTATCAATAGTGAAATAGTGATTTTCAAAACTATAAGGCACAGAGGTAACAGGATTTCCAGAATGTGATAATATCAAGAAGACCAGGAATTGAGTGAAACACATGAGGTGGGGTCATACAGTAAGAGTCAGCTCCTGTCTCTGCTTATATTTTTTTATATTTTACTGGACGTTTTTTGTGACACTGATTTTCATTTTTAAACACTTGTACTAAAATATTATTTACACTGATTATGGTGCCTCACTCGCCTTTACCCTAGTCCTGACCTGTAGAAGGTATGATTTCTCAGAAATTACTTTTTCCTATAACCCGCTCCACAGAACATGGGAGTATTGAAGTTGGTACACTTAAAACCAAAAAAGTTACATCAAATAAGCATTAGGAACATTTAGTTAAACAAAATGAAACAGCCTCCCTGGAACTCTTTGCGGAGACTTTAGCAACCTGACGTACCCTGAGGATGTCCAATGGCATGGGGTCATTTCTCAAACTCAGATTTACCCACAGAACTCTTTTTCACAGAGCCAGTAAATAATGAGGAAACTATCCCGGCAAATAGCGTTCAAGGGTCATTTACAACCACCTGCTCTGATCCAGGAAGCTGCCCTTTTCCACATCAATTTTTTTTTTTTCTTTCCTCCACTTACCCTATATCCCCTCCCCCAGAATACTAAAAAGATAAATACATTGACACCATCAAGCTAAAGTTACAAAAGGGCTGCATTAGTACGTCCATAAATGGGCGTATAAAAATTCATTGTAAAGGGATACCAAAATAACAGAAAACACCTTGGGGCTTAGCACCTTGTAAAGAAAGTGATGTCAAGCACACTTACCGGTAAAGTCTGTATTGACGGGGTGAGTGGAGCTGGGAAACTTATAATATCCATGTCCTACGAAACGAGTGCCTTTCATCATCGGGGCGCTCGGAGCCGATAGAGATGGCTCCTTCCTTTCCAGCTGATAAGCAGGAGGGGGCCCGTTCTGTTCTTCAGGTGCCAGCCACCAAAGACGCATGGCTGTGCCGTTGATTCCTTCCACCAGGGGCGGCCTCAGTCGGGCCGGTGCTAAAATATTAGAAAACCTTCGTTACTCTCAAGAATTTGGCTTCTATCTCCAGACACAGATGCACACATATGTTCACGTGCACCTGCGTACGTCACACTCAGAATCAAATCAAGTATGGTCTAGGGTACGTATATGGTTCTAGGAACTGAAAACACGAGATTGAGTTTATCTTAAAGGTGACCAACAAAATTTAAGTGGCCCACAAATTTGCTTTTATCATTAAACGACATTTTTTTCTTACAACTAATTTCTCCATTCTGTCTTCCTAGAGAACAGACACTGTATATTATAATCTGTTAGTGCCCCCCTGAGATTTCCTTGACTGGGCAGGTGCTTCAGTGCTCGTTTCTGTGCCTTTGTCTCTAATGACTCAGAGATGCTCCATTTTCTAGAAATTTCCTTTGAGTGGGAGCTACCCTACCCAGGAGCGGAAAGATCCCTTGTGAAACCCGCAACCAGGGGCTACCAGCTGCTAATCACAAAGGGCAGAGTGCCTTCTCTTAACTGGGTATGAAATCCAGCCTGCAATTCACAGAGGCCAAGCAGGCAAAGGATATGGTTGAAAAGGACTAGCAAGGGAGACAGCAGAAAGTACAGAGTCTGAGAAAAGCTGGGTGGGGGTGAACGGTCACTAGCCAGCTGATGGATGAGTCAGGAATGACAGTTGAGGGTTGCCAAATTTTTAACTTTGTTTAAAAATAAGTCATTTTTTGGAGTTCCTGTCGTGGCTCAGTGGTTAATAAACCTGACTAGTAACCATGAGGTCGCGGGTTCAATCCCTGGCCTCACTCAGTGGATTAAGGATCCAGCGTTGCCGTGAGCTGTGGTATAGGTCGCAGATGCAGCTCAGATCCCGTGTTGCTATAGCTGTGGTACAGGCCAGTGGCTACAGCTCCCATTAGACCCCTGGCCTGGGAACCTCTATACGCTGCAGGTGCAGCCCTAAAAAGCCAAAAATAAAGTCATTTTATGTGTAATTTTCAGACTTTTTCTTTTTTTGGCTTTTTAGGGCTGCACCTGCCGCATATGGAGGTTCCCAGGCTAGGGGTTGAATCAGAGCTACAGCTGTTGGCCTACACCACAGCCACAGCAACACCAGATCCGAGCCATGTCTACGACCTACACCACAGCTCCTGGCAACGCCGGATCCTTAACCCACTGAGCGAGGCCAGGGATCAAACCCGCAACATCATTGTTCCTAGTTGGATTTGTTTCTGCTGTACCATGATAGGAACTCCTAATTTTCTGACTTTTAAAGCCTACCAACTGGTCTACATCAAAACAAATAAGCCTAAACCGCTGTTAAAGCCAAGCAAAGCATCCTGATGAAAGAAAAAGCCTGTGAGATCAGGGGTTTGCAAACCCTTGCCCAGGCACAGCAGACTCTGGGCAGCTGTGGGCCCGGAAATGACCCTCCACCACCAGCAGCATCTTGAGCCTCGGGCCCCAGCACCTTTCCAGGTTCCAGAATAGCGGCAATTCTTTGGAGGTTCCTGGGAAGCCCCAAGAGTGACAGACTTGAGACTTCCCCTAAAACCTACTGCAAAGGGATCAGAGTAATAACTGACTTGCTGAAAGTGAAAGCCTGTCTTGATTTTTATTTTTTTAAACCGTTGAGTTCACAGGATGAGCTTCAGCCACACTCTAAGTGTGTCAGCTGGATCTGATGGGTACAGTGAAGAAAGGAATACATGTCACAACAAGCAAAGGACCCACTTACTAAGGACCCAGACTGAGGCTGAGGACTTTAACTTACGCCTGTGTTAACAGCGTCTTCGGCAGACACAAAGTCTTTGCCCGTTTTAGTAAACGTAAATTAAAATGATGTGAATACAAAAACTAATACCCTTAAACCAAGAAAGGAAATTCATCTTAAAATAGCTTAGAACAGTTACCATTTGTTACTTTCTAGAAAGCCTGGCCAGCTTTCCAAAAAGGAACACTTTGCTGTGATTCTATTTTCACTTTTTAAGAAATAAGAGCCGGCACAGAGCAAAAAGTTCATCAACTTAGATAATTAGCAATTCTGTTCATTTCCTGCCACTGTGAACCAGGTGGTATTTTTAGTCTTATATATATGGGTCTGTAACGTTTATGCATGATTTCCTTTCGTATTCCCTGCCAAAAATTAGCTAAATCGTGGGTTCTCAAAGATATCATTCGACAAACTCTGACCCCTCCTTAAAACAATCCAAAACCAAATAAAAAGCTAAGCCCAGCAGAAACTACTT
This sequence comes from Catagonus wagneri, assembly GCA_004024745.2. Taxonomy (NCBI): domain Eukaryota; kingdom Metazoa; phylum Chordata; class Mammalia; order Artiodactyla; family Tayassuidae; genus Catagonus; species Catagonus wagneri. Next base: position 9,295,796 of record PVHT020000061.1, read on the forward strand.
CTCCCACTCAGCTAGTCTCCAGAGTTTGGAGTTCCATCTTTGGATTCAAATTTCAGCAAGCCACGACCGGCTCTTAGCTAAACAAAGGAAGGAGGACTGTGAAAGATTTCCGAGTCGTGGGCTCAGGGAAACCATGGGAATCCAATTCCATCTTTTTTTTTTTAATTTTAATTTTTTTGCTTTTTAGGACCATACCTGCAGCACATGGAGGTTCCCAGGCTAGGGGCAGAATCAGAGCCCCAGCTGCCGGGCTACACCACAGCCACAGCAATGCAGGATCCAAGCTGTGTCTGCAACCTACATCACGGTTTATGGCAACGCCAGATCCTTAACCCTCTGAGTGAGGCCAGGGATCAAACCCACATCCTCATGGATACCAGTCAGGTTCATTACTGAGGAACCACAACGGGAACTCCTCCATCTTTTTAAATTGTCTAAAATTTGCTAATTAGAAGCACAAAAGAATTCTGAGCCTTTTTGTTATAGTTTCTGTATTCCATGTAAGATTCCCTAGGGATCAGGGACACAAAGACTTGAACTTTTTAGTGTAAAAGATGCCATCTGTTCGGTGATTTCCAAGAGAGCATCCTCTAGTGAAACTTTCGAGGTCTGTACAGTCCAAAGAGGCAGGCACTGGCCACACAGAACCACTGAGCACCTGATATGTGGCGAGTGAGACCAAGGACTGGAAATTTCAATTTCGTTATTATTATTATTGCCTTTTTAGGGCCGGACCCACGACATATGGAAGTTCCTAGACTAGGGATCGAATCAGAGCTACAGCTGCTGGCCTACACCACAGCCACAGCAATGCAGGATCTTAGCCGCAACTGTAACCTACACCCCAGCTCACAGCAACACCAGATCCTCGACCCACTGAGCAAGGCCAGGGATCAAACCCATGTCCTCATGGATACCAGTAGGTTCGTTACCATTGTGCCACCACAGGAACTCCCAATCTTATCTTAAATAACTATATTTATCAAGACCATGGACACCAAGTTGACAGAAAAGACTTAGAGAATCACGGATTACACATATTTGATGGGTTGAGAAGAGGATTTCCATTTTAACTATTTAGTGAAATAATGAATAAACTTCCTACACTTTTTAATGACTAGAGAATTTTATTCTTATTTTAAAGTAGCCTCTTTCTCAAGGTCCCATGTATATGACAGTCGATAGCCTTTTCTTCTCCTCCCAAAACCCAGCTGGATGGGGATAACAGATTATCACTCATTAATGCTAACAAAGTTGTACCACTATTGTTTTCAGAATTCTCTCCCCATTCATGCATCATCCAAAACCACTTATTCATCAGGAATATAATTTCAGAGTCAAACAAGAAATAAAAGGAATTCTAGCAACTCGCTAAGCTGTCTGTCGACTTGTTGGTTTTCGTATCTACTAAAAGTGAGAGCATACAGTTTTCTTTTAATATGGCAAAGCACTTATAATCAATAAGGACATGAGCATTGAGAATCCATCAAACCTGGAGTTCCCATCATGGCTCATTGGAAATGAATCTGACTAGCACCCATGAGGATGCAGGTTTGATCCCTGGCTTCACTCATTGGGTTAAGGATCCAGCCTTGCTGTGGCTGCGGTGTAGGCCAGCAGCTACAGCTCTGATTTGACCCCTAGCCTGGGAACTTCCGTATGCCAAGGATGTGCCCTTAAAAAAAAAAAAAGACAAGAGAATCCATCAAAATTAACTGTTCACTGTTTCGGCTCTAACCAGTAGTAGACCACTTCTATATTCAACAGGGGAATCACTGAATACAGTAATACCGTCTCAGGAAGTCAGCTACAGAGAACGAGTCGAACTTGAGTGTGTGTGTGTGCATGTTTCATTCACTTGCTTAAAACAAAACAAAACAAAAGAAAGCCTCGCCTCAAAACAACTTTCAGCTCATGTGTTATAGTTTCACTTGGAGGAATCATCTCAGACCGATTGAAAGGGTGAGCCCCTACTGAGTCACGATCTTCAGAGTCCCCCTAAGACCAGAAAGAGACTCATTTTTGGCTGCGACCATGGCATGTGGAAGTTCCTGGGCCAGGGATCAAACCTGGGCCACAGCAGTGACAAGCTGGATCCTTAACCCAGCAGGCCACCAGAGAACTCCAGAAAGGGACTTTTCACTCACTTAAACTGGTCTCACACACACACATACAAGTAGAATGATGATAAGAAAAATAGATTCTCCTGAACTATGAGGCACAGGCACACAAATTCAGATTAAGAAGCAGGAGGAATAAAAGATTATATCTTAGAGCATCAGAGTGAAGGGATTATACGTACAAATTTTTTAATTGCAAAACAGTAACTTAAGAGACAATAGAAAATAATGGAAATAACAGAAAGGTCCCTGCAGACTTTTAGAGATTATAATTTTCACTTTTCCTACAACTATGCATGATTTTAGAAAAATCAAAACACACAGGCCTCAGCTTTCCCATCGACAGAACAAGGATAAATTTTCAGGGGAGCACTTTGAAAACAACTGCTTTTAAAAACAATATAATCGTGTTAGGTTTTACAAACAACAGTTCTATACAAATATAAGGCAGTATTATTACCAGCCAATAAAACATCATTCAAATTACATATTATAAAATGATTCAGTTCATCCACATTCAAAAATCTCTATTTACTTAGAAAATCCTCTTATAAATGTAAAGTATAAAACGGATCTTTAATATGCATCATTTCAAAGAATAACACCATACAAAGTCTGCTTCCACTTGAAATAAAATTACAATGTTCCTGTATTCTTTTGCAGCAGCAGCTCTGTAATCCAATTCCTAGCCTCGCTATTCTATTTAAAAGCATTCTTTTATAAAACACTCTGTAAGATACCTTCTTCTATATGCAGCATTTATTGCTTTATAATCTGATTAATAGCATACCATAATGCATACATTTATACTTGCAAAATTTATGTAGTGTGGGGTTTGAGCATCTTAGGATAAGCACTGAAGACTCAATGAGCAGCTGCTCTTGTTGATGACAGGTCGTTAAAATCGAGTCCTTGTTTTCCAGGAGGAGTTTGTTGTCTATGAAGACTGCATAGCTGTGTCCGTATCTTAAAACATCATCAACTTTCTATTAGGTAGACTGCAGTCTAGGAAGGGACAGACTCTCCTCATTCCATGACCGTGAGGGGAGCAGACTAACAGAAGACACCCTCCTGCATCTTGTCAGTGGAAAATGATCCTGACTTTTCCTCAGAATGCAAACTGTCACAGGAAAGGAGGTGTGTCAGACTCTGCCAGACCGAAACACCTGCACCAGGGCCCCGGGAACAGGACCCAGACACGAAAGCCAGGCTGGTCACGAAGCCGTGATTTCTCAGTTGGCAACTGCTCTGCAATCAGGGTCCAGAAGTGGAAAAGATTCTCCGTTCAGACTCTCAGAGGTCTCTCGGTGCTGCCTTGTTGACTCTTCTCTGACCAAAGAGAGCGCAGCGTCAGCTTTACCAGTTCCTTCTCTGTTCACCACCCTCTTTCGAGAGGGGAGATGTACAGTGGAACTGATTTCGGGAAAGGAGAGAGCTTAGGTTCTAGACTGGCTGTTTAGGACTCCACATCTGGCACGTTGGCTAATCCATGATTTGCTCTCTCTTTTCTTCAGTACCTCGTTCATTCATTCACTCACTGGAATTTTTTAAAATTGAAGCAGAGCTGATGCACAATGTTATCTTTATAGGTGTACCATATACTGACTCAGTCTTTAGAGGTTATGCTCTATTTACGGTTATTACAAGACACTGGCTGTATTCCCGGGGTTGAATCCTTGTGGCTTATTTTACACCTAACAGTTTACATCTCTCACTCCCACCTCTGCCCCTACATTGCATCCCCACTTCGCTCTACCCAGTGGGGGCCACTAGGTTGCTCTACATCTGTGAGTCTGCTCTTGGGTTACATTCACCAGTTTGCTGAATGTTTTAGATTCCACGTAAAAGTGAGATCGTAGTTTTTGTCACTCTCTGATTTAGTCCACGTGGCATAAATGCCCTCCAAGTGCCTCCATGTTGTTGCAAGTGGCATTATTTCATTCTTCTTTACAGCTGAGTAGCATCCTACTGTATGTATATATTTATACTAGATCTTCTTTATCCATTCCCCTCTTGATGGGCATTTAGGTTGCTTCCATAACTTGGTTATTGTAACTAGTGCATTCCTCTCTCCATGGGCACTTAGGTTGCTTCCATATCTTGGTTTATTGTAATTAGTGCTATGAACATATGAGTACATATATCTTTTCGAGTTAGTGTTTTGGGTTTTATACACACACACACACATCTATACCAGGGGTGGAATTGCTGGGTAGTCCCCCATTCACTGACGAGCCCGACCGGCCTGATTATGATGAGGATCCCTTCCAGTTTCAAAATTCTGACTGAGCATTTGCCAGCAGTGCTTCTCAAGAGTAAAGCATGAAGAAGGGCTGTACAGATGGATCCTCTCAGCCCTCCAAGGAGCTGGCCAGCTTAGCCCCGGGAGATCTGGGACACCTCGTCCTTTACTCTAGCAGGTTATACAGATACCACGGTTTTGATATGGTTAAAAAATAATACAGAAGGCGCTGCTTTAGAGAACTTAAGGGAAGTCGTTTCCTTGGTTGACAAATACCACCTTAACCAGCTGTCGTGCTGGTGATCATCAATAGTTTGCACACAACTTGCATCCTACTCGTGAAGAGAGGCAGGATCCAAGCTTTCCGAACTGCACGTAGGGTAGCAGTGATGACCACCAGCCCAATTTCCTGAAGTCCACCATGAATAAAAGCTAGTTTCTTGGACTGTAATTATGGCATCCTTGCTACCCCAACTTGAAGCTTTTATGGGGCTTATGCAATTAACTACTTAAATGCATCGTAACACTTGCTTCTTTGACAGCAAAGTATTGATTTTTTAATCATTTTCAAGTCTCCTCTAGCACAAATAAATGTACTACAGTTACAGTTAATGCACTGTGTACATGCATTAAACGTTGCTGTGACAAAATTTATTATTTTGTGATATATAGAACTGAAGTGGGGCTTCTCAGAAAGTAGCATCACAGATTCAGTATCAGTATGGAAACCATCATTGTCCTTGATGCTCCAAACTCTCTAACTTCAAAAAGCTAGAAATCTGTTTTAATAGGATACTTAGGCTGAAAAAAAAAAAATAGGAGAAGCTGCTGAATATAAATCTTTCCTACGTGTCAGTGTAGGAGAAAATTAAAAATAGTCCAATGGAGAAAATAACAGTTTCTCCTTCCCTAAAGGTGTCACTGTGAGCATATGGCAAATTCATTCAGAGGAATTTTTGTCCATTTAGTTTTTTTCCCTTGTGCTTATTTAGGAGACATCTATCAAAACAGTCTACATAACAATAGTCTGTCTAATGCAATTTCAACACATTTTAATTGTGTTGTTTTAATGCCTTACTATGGTTAGTATATCAGAAGACTAAAACGGTGTTTAAAAAAGTGTGATTTCTGCAGGCCATTTCTGCCATGCCAAAAAGGCCAACAGAGGCCCCGTGAAAGTCACATATCTAGATGCAGACCTGGAAACCGAGGTCATTACATAGTATAGCAATAAGTCTTTTCCTTGGGTGCATCATCCACAGATTCAAAACTAAAGTTGGGGAGTAAAATGCAGTTAATTTTGTTTTGTTAGAAATAATATCATTTTAGTTTTAGCATTGAAGACAGATGCCAGCATTTCACTCTGAACAGATGGTAATTCTATCTAATAGTGCATCTCTGTATTAGTAAGGTCTGTTGTGTATACAAACAGTAATAAACAGTAGGTAAGGATCAAAATAAATTTTAATTGTTGACATAAAATTCTGGCAGCCACAGTTCTAAGGCTGCAATATTCCTTTTTCAAGTCTGTCAGATTGACTAATGCAATGTAAGCTTGGTCAAAAGCTGCCAGGTCCTAGTTTCAATAAAAAGATGTTTCCTGCTACCAGGATGCTTGTTTTCCCATACTGAAATAACCCTTCAGGAATAACATGGGATTGTTGCTGCTATCTATGTGATGATCTGCCAGGATTTCTTTTAGAAGGCTCTGGAAGGAGTGAACCTCTAATTAAGAGGTTGACATAAAATGTTGCATACGATTGTTACATTAGAGGGTCAGAGTTTATCATAGCCACTTTCCTACCCTGCTCAGGAGGGGCCTCTCATTCAATTCCCCTTATTCTCTTTCCAAATTGGGGCATTCCTGAAACTCTCTGAATGTGACATCATTCCTTTCATTTTGTTTGCTTTTGCCCATGCCTGAAGGATTTTCCTGACAATCGAAGTCCTCATCAGCACTGCTCTTTTGTAGACTTTGCTGTGGCTCAAGCCTGCCAGCAAGCACCAGTTTGGTTCTCATGACACCTGCAATGAACTGGTATTACAAGCAGTAGCCGATATTTATTTTGGGAAGCTGCTGGTCAAAAAAAATAATACTCATCACTGAAAAAAATCCCAACCAACTCAGTTTGGCATTCAAGCGACTGTTCAATAACAAACATGCTTTGCAATCATATTTCTTTAAAAAAATGGATGCATTTTTTTTTAATCATGAAAAATATATTGCTTCCACCATATGGGACAACCAACGTCTCACCAACCGATTTAAGATGCAGCATATTGAGCTGACCATATGTTACAGTGCTGTTGAATGGCTGAGTGATTCATGCCCGTCACATTCTAGTATATCAATTAAAGCTCCTTGAAGTCTGCATGATTTGTGTCTCTGTTATTAAACCCTGCTAATTCATCCCACTTACACATCTGTTATAAATCTCTAGGAGTGCTGCATGATTCATGACAATCTGTGAGCATGCTACAGCAAATTCTTCTCCTTGTAATTAACAGTAAATTGTTTTACTGCCATGCAATGAATTTTTCAGTTATATTGCAAATGAACTCCTAAATGTGCGGTTCTTTCCTAAGAACTGACTTATATCATTAGGCAATTAAAAAGTATTGCTTTGAACCAAAAGCTTTTAATCAAGAGAAATACAACTTAAACGTGGCTTCAGAGCCATGGAAATGTGACACGCTGGTTAAAAGTGTGGAAGAATTTGTGTTGTTGAAAGAGCAAAACAAACAAACAAAAGCAAAGCTTCGGTGTCCTCAGGGTTTCCCGGATGCTAAGACACAAGAACTGCTGGTGAGACAAGTCTGCACAGATACTGTTTATCCTCGAAGTGACTTAAGTCATCTGTCATTACCAAATTTCTCAGATTGCCTTACACTTCTCTCATTGGAAAACAGGGCCTTTATTCTTGAAATAAATAATTGGATAATTAGCCAAGTTGAATCATCAGAGGATTTCGCTGCTGTTCAAGTGTTCTTGTCAAAGGTGAAGCAAATTCATTTCAGCTTGCCTCTGCAGCTCTTCGAAGAGGCTTTGATTTTTTTTTTCCCCCACTTTCTTGGCAACAGCCTGAGATTCATGAGTCCATACATCAAGTCAGTAGTTTAACAACAAATGGAATTAAATTCAAAGAAGGGAAACTAATTGAAGGACAGCAACAAAAGTGTTTGGTAATGTGCTTTTTAATATGGCATGCCACATTTGCATGATAATTTTTCCTTTTTAGCATGGAGCAGAAAGTGACTAGCTTAATGAGGGATTATTCAAGACAGGAACGAACAAAATGCATTCATAACTAAGAACAAAGATTGTATTATGAAACAAAAACAGGCAACCTCAGAGAAGTAACTGGGTGATTGGTTTATGCATTATGAATAAAAAGATAGAAAAATATTTATATTAGTATTCACTAATGACTATATATACAAGCTAGTTGTAATTAAAATTATAAATTAACATATTAAGGGTGCTTGTTTAATCACTCTGGGTCCTATTCACAATGAAAAGACTTATGTACCTGCATACAAAGCAATATGTGTTTTCAACCCAGCAGCAAACAGCCTAGACATTCTAGTTTGGCTTCAGGGGGAGAAAAAAAAAAAAAAACTTAATGCACCACTAATTACTTGCTTAATGGGAGATGAGAACTTCTAAGCTTGCAGTGTAGAGGTCAGTTTATGACAGATAGAAGCAATAGGGCACTGTTTTCTCTATTCTCTTGGAATATCTCCGTAGAAAGGTTTAATTTGTACTTCATCTACCAAGGGTGGAGACGAACAAGTTATTAGATTAACAGGGTGATCTTGAACAAAAGTCTAAGAAGCACTCCAAGAAGGCACAGGCCAGTGGCTCTTCATCCTTTCACACCCAGGAGCATCTCCAGAGCCACCATGACACTTTCTTGAAGATTCTTCTACAGAGATGCAGGTGCTCAAGGGAGAAGCCCTCTTTCAAACCAGTCCTTAGACTTTGTTGTGGGCACCAAAACCACAGGGGTAGCAGTAAATACTCTGGATGAAATGTGCCAATTCTAATGATAATGCTGATCAAAAAAACATTTAAAACAAAAGAGAACAGGGTATAATTCTCAAGTTTTTTAGTGAAACGGGTAAATCTTTATAAGAATCTTTTTGATTTCTGTGACTGAGATTTAAGGAAAAAACATGTTTTCATAACTCAGTGTTTCAGAAAGATTGAACAGTACTTCTAATGTTTGGTGCTTTTACTCAAAAAGTCTTGGAAATGGCCACTGCCTTCTTTCAATCCCTGGCAATTAAGTCAGATGAACTACCTTTAGACTTCAGTGTTAAATTTCCTACGAATCCATTAGAATTCATCAGAACAGTACATGCCCTCCAAATTACATTTTTTGTCATTAGAAGAAACAGAGCAGGAAGAATCATAGGGGTGTAACTCAACATTATTCCTTTCCTACAATAAACCTGTTGACCATTCAAAAGGATGGACCTCTCCTTGTTTATTTCTCTGACTTAACATCTATGAGTTACACCTAGATATTTAATTCCAAGAAATTTTTAGAAAAAAATGTCATTCACTTACTGAAAACAAAGGAAGCAAAAAGGATATTGATCTGTAATTACTGGGGTTTTCCTCATATTTCAATAAAAATAAGTCCATTCTCTCTGAACACCCCCTGAACATGGTGTATTTTATAATAAATCAAATGGCAGCAAGACTTATTTTCCATACTACTGTCATGTAAGTGGTTTTATTCTCTGCTTGACAGATGAGGAGTTAGAGAGTTCTGACAAAATGTATTAACAGATTAAGAAATAAACATTTTCCCAGAAGAACATGAAAACAATTTTTCCTTCAGAAAAGAAAAGGATTCAGGGTTTTTCTGGTGGCCCAGTGGTTAAGGATCTAGCATTATCACTGCTGTGTCTTGAGTTCGATCCCTGGCCCAGCAATTTCCACATACTGTGGGTATGGCCAAAAAAAAAAAAAAAAAAAGAAAAGAAAGAAAGAAAGGACTCCTTGTGGGAAGAAAATTTAATTACTTTTAAATAGAAATTGTGTGTAGAACGAACATTTTAGCCAAGAATAAAAAAACTACGTATTTAAAACTTACCATTCTGTCTTCTCCTGCAACTGTTTTATTTTTTACCTTGCAGGTTCTGTTCCAGCTTCTGTTTCAATCAGAGTGCTGCCCAGAAGGTCATCAATGACCCAAGTTCCTTGTAGTTCGCATTTCTTTTGTTTTCCCTACAGCATAAGACTCTATTAACAACATTCTCCTAGAGTTCTCTCTCCCCTTGACTTTGTGGAGAACGTCCGTGGTAGGCTCCTTGGCCAACTGTGACCATGTCTCTGTTCCCTTTATTCCTCCCTTCCTCTTTCTTCCAAAACGTGAGCATTCATTGAGATGGAGAACTTTTAATTCATATTTTCTCTGCCTTCACTGATACATTTTCATCCACAGTTTTTAGCTCCTTCTACACTACGATGATTGTAAAACCTCCCTCATTCTTAAGCTCCGGTTTTGCGTTTTCTGCGGCTGGCTGGTTGCAGTCGTCATGGATGGGTTTCTATCAAGTAATCAAACTGAAAATCACGGGTCTATTTCTCCCACATGTTCTTTCTTCACCTCTTGCGTTACATTTAGTGGCATCACCACAGTCTAGGACACTTGCTGTCATCTTCAAGTCCTCCCTCTTCTTCTTCTTTTTTTGTCACACCCACAGCGTGTGGAAGTTACCAGGCTAGGGACTGAACCTGAGCCACAGCAGTGACCTGCACCACAGCAGTGACAATGCTGGGTCCTTAACCTACTAGGCTACTAAGGAACCCCCCCATTCCTCCCTCTTTTTAACCTGTGGATTTCTGTTCCCTGATCCGCTAAATCCCCTTCTTTCAATCTTTCTTTTTATTTATCTGATTTACCCCCTCACAGCCACCTTGGGATGTCTACCAGACTCTTACTTATGCTTACTCTCCTAATCTGTTTTATACTCTGCTAACGGAACTTCATAAAACCCAACTTTCATCGTGTCAGTAGGAAACAGCGCAAGGCCCTCAAACAGCAGCAAACACATGGTATAAGTCCAGTAAATGTCTGCAAAAATCTTTACCAACTTTTATGGTCCCCCTCAAATGCCATTTAATCTGACATAATTTCCCAGTCTCCCCAAGTTCTCTACCGTATTCTCTGTTCCCATATCTTCCTCTTAACCTTTCTCATGTAACTCCAAGGTGTGAATTCTACCCGTTATATGTCAAAACCTTAATGCAGACAACATTAAGGTATCTTTGAATGGATTCTATTAGAAACCCCCACAGTGCTTTAAGTAGTAACCTTAATAGATATTTACTGAACTGAATATTCACAACAAAACACTATAAAAACATGGTAATGGCACATTAACACTATATGGTAAACAACAAATTTGAAATGTGCAGTTTTTGATCAAAATTTTGAAATGCATGTCAAAATTCTAAATGACATACTCCTCACAGAACTTGAAAAATGATGCTTTTTGGTGTTAGCACCCCTGCAGTTTACTATTCCAACACTACTTAGTTTTAGGACTCAATATTGTTACATTTATATTATAATAATGTTACAGAAACATCAAAAAATCTACAAATAATAAAGCTGGAGAGGGTGTGGAGAAAAAGAAACCCTCCTACGCTCTTGATGGGAACATAAATTGGTGCAGCCACTATGAGACAGTAGGGAAAAACTAAATATAGAACTACCATATGATCCAGCAATCCCACGCCTGGGCATATATCTAGAGAAAATCATCATTTGAAAAGATACATGCACCTCAGTGCTATTTACAACAGCCAAGACATGGAACCTAAATCGACAGAAGAATGGATAAAGAAGATGTGGTATATATGTATGCCATGGAATATTACTCGTCCATTAGAAAGAATGAAATAATGTCATTTGCAGCAACATGGGTGAACCCAAAGATTATTATACTAAGTGAAGTCAGTCAGACAAAGACAAATATCATGTGATATCACTTACATGTGGAATCTAAAAGAAAGATAAAATGAAATTATTTTCAAAAGAGAAAGAGACCCACAGACATAGAAAATAAACTATGTTACAAAAGGGGAAAGGGGGGATTAGAAATTCTATAACATTTACATTGTGACTGAAATAAGTATTATATAATGGTTATGATAAAAAAAAACCATTACAAAAAGACAATTTTTTATTGAGGATTTACTCTGTGCTGGGCATTGCTTTAAAACTTAACACCTATTCACTCTTTTCACTCCTCAGGAGAACCCTATAAAATAGCTTATCGCTATTTACAAATTGGAAAACTAAGGCACAGATCTTGAGTAATTTACTCCAAGTCACAAACTTAGTAGATGGCAGAGCCCAAATTCAAGTCCTGGCATTGCAGCTTATCATTTTCCCTTTAAATATATGAATAAACCAGTATTTGAAAAAGCTGATGAATTTGCACATCTCATGGTTCAGAGAATATGGGAAATTTCCGAGTTCTGTTCTTCAGGGACAGAAAGGCAGAGGGGGAACTGGAAGGTCTGGATTAGTTTTAGTTCACTGACCTTCCAGTGGATGGAGTGAGTGACCTTAAGCCTCCTCACAGGTGACTCTAACAAGAAGAGCTCACAGAGCCTCGGGTGTACCGAATTCCACATCACGGGAAACTCTGCTGTAACCAGTGGGGATGCTGTTTGCACAGACATCATCATTGGTTCATTAAGCGGTGTGGATATCGTTCCACAGACATCTTCTTGCCTTTCTTATTCCAGCTACAGGACCTGTCTAGTCTCTGGGGACCATCATGCCCCCCACCCCTTCAGTTCTGTTAGTGTGTGTCTATGACAAGACAGAGTAGATCTTATTTATCTAGAGGAGAGTGCCTGTCCTAACAGTGCTAGGACTAGGGCACGTGAGGTGTGGCGGGGAGGTACCTCAGTCCGCATCCTGAAGGAGAGCAGACTTGGAGGGAGGTATTCTTGTTGAAGATGTTATTGGGAGATGCCATGGAGAAGATGAATTAGACTGGGGACAGCCTCAAGGGAGGAGAACAAGGAGGTTGAATAGAAGCCACAGGGAGATGTTTTGGATCAGTATCATCTTCCAAATCCTCTTTTCAAACAGGTCTCTCAACATGGTATGATTTACCAGAGAGGCAGTGGTTTTCCTTCTACTAAAGATCATTGCAAGTTGGACAAACACTTGAAGGAAGGTTACAAAGGACATACTAATGCTGGCTAGATAGTCACACTGGATGACATGTAAATGTTTTACCACCTTGAGAAGCTGAGATTTCAGTTCTGCTTGGTCGTGTGATGGGAGTCCCACATCCTCCACTAAGACCTTAGGCCAATCTTCAGCTTCTGCAGTTTCTGTTTTCACTTTATCCAGCCCCCAGGATGGATTCCTCTTTTAATGTTTGTTTTCTCATCCCAAATTATGCCATTTTTCCTAAAGGAGACAGGGACTCTTCCCTGTTATCCACAGTCATTAACTCTAATAATATAGTATACAAAAATAAATAAATATACCATCTGATAGGAGAATGGTGCTTTGTACATGTTAGCCATTCCATATACATAACATACATACATGGCTTAAATATGTAAAAATATGAAGAGTTCAGTCACAGAGATAATTTTCCAGTAAGATTATGTTTTATAACAAGATTTTACAGTTGTTCTCATTGAGGGAGAATTTGAAGAAACGAAATTACCTGGATGAGACCACTTGAGCCAAACCAGTTTTTCCAGAACTAAAGCAAAACAAAGCCAAAACCACAGGATTGTACATGAACACAGTAAGGAAGAAGGTCTGAGGAATATTTTCATAGCTAAATGTCTTCGCATGCTACCTGCCAATCATCTAGGAATCTCCTAACCTCCTCACATTTGGACATTTCCTTAACGCACACCAGGAAACTCAACCTTGTTGCATGCTGACAGAAAAACCAATTTGGAGACACACTAAATGCAAAGTAATTGGGTTATATAGGTGTTAATAATACATGTAATCAAGTTTGTATGAATCTAATTTGTTCCAAGTGAAGCAAGCAAAAAAAATTATACAAGCCATTTCCTGTTAATATTACACTGCATAACAAGATCTTTTTATTTCAACTTTATGTACCTAGGAGCTTCATATTCATAATAAACAGATCAATAAGCATGCTACTGCCTATCCAATAAAGGTAAAATAGAACACCAAGGCAATCCAGGAAATCCTGGGTGTCTGCCGTTAGTTCTAGACCCAGCCCCACACAAAAGGTTGGGACTGAGGGAAGCAGAATCCTGAGTCCTCATAAAAGCATCCCAAAGGCTTTGAACAAGTGTCAGGACATCTTCAGGACTTAGGGTGGTGGCTGAGCCCTGGGTTCTCTCCACATCTAACTGTATTTAGAACTTGAAGCATATGGATGTTCTGGGCTGGGGTCGAATCTGAGCTGCAACTGGGGCCTATGCCACAGCCACAGAAACACTGGATCGAAGCTGCATCCACAGCTTGCGGCAATGCAGGGCCCTTAACCCACTAAACAAGGCCAGGATCAAACCTGCATCTTCATGGATACAGGTCGGGTTCTTAACTCGCTGAGCCACAACGGCAACTCCAGATCTGCTATGTCCTCTCCATCAGTGAATTGAACCCCAGTCTCCTGTGTGACAGGAGGGGCCACTCACCACTATACTAATGAGGAATGAGCTTACATCTACCTATATTTATTATGACACAGCTGCATCTCAGGAATCCTCAGGGCTCTTAGATTTAACTTTATTTTTCTGTTCATTTACGTCAAGGTCGGTAGCAATCAGGGTAAGTGAGAGAGCAAGAGGAAGCAGAGAAGAAAATATCAAGTCCAGACTAAGGAAGCCATTGAGTTTTGTGGGTGTTCGTTTACAAATACACAATATATTTTTCACATCCACTAAATCTGGCTTACCTGCTGCTAAAGTCTGTCCTGCTCCTGAAGCACTGGTTACACAATCAACTGAATTGCAGAGAGAAACAGTAAAGTTGTATATCCTGTAAGGTTTCAGTCCTTTCACAACGTAAGACAGTTCTTGGGATTTAGCAGTGTACAACACCTGCAAGGCAAAAAAAAAAAGTGATAATAGACAGTCAATGCAAAAAATATAAGCTTGACAATCAAAGTTCCATGAATTCCGACAGAGGGAATTATTGCCAACCACTATTAGGAAAAGGGTTTTTTTTTTTTGGAAGGGCCTCACAAGCTTGGATTTAATTGATAATTGTACAATCACACTGTTTTACGAGGTAATAAGCCAGTTCCTGAGTGGATAAATGAGGAAACCAAGTTATTGCCTCATAAAGCAGCATGGTGGTGCGGTTACTGTCACTGATGGTACAGATAAAGGATGGTGACATCGTCATTGTTATCATGAAAAAATGTCCAAATAAAACCATGGGGCTTGGCCAAAACACACCCAGGGCAGGGATGCCCTCATGACAGCTGATGGAGCTAGCACAGGAAGATGCCACAATGGTAAACCAATCCCATTATTTGTTCAAAAAAAAAAAAAAAAGCCAGAGGAAGAAAAAGGGGAGGAAAAGAAAAATGGCTGAACATCCACACGAAATCAGTTTTCAGTCATCTTATACAAATAAGCGTAAGCGGACTGATCTAACAGTTACAGTTTTTGAAATACGATCTTTACCACAGAATTTCAAATGAAAATAGCAGATTCAAGCAAAGGAGACTGAGAGGAACTCTATGGTCCATTAACAAGTAATTAAACAATCAACATTGAGAGCTGGTACTATCATTATAATTGATAAAAAGCAACCACGTAAATTTGCTTAGTACAAAGATGCTTGGTGATTATATTCAGGGAAAAAAAGTCTTTAAAACAGATAGTTTGATAGAAAGCATGAGCACAAAACTATTTTTCTGAGGGATATTGATACACATTCATATCAAATAACCTTCCATAAATATAAATACCACAGGGAACCATAAAAATTGGTAACATTTGGAATCTCTAGATTTTTGTTTTTTCCCTTTAGGAATACAATAAAGTTCATCTGGAATATGTGGCTGAATACTGACTTTAAAATTTCATAAACTGAGTAGTTCTATAAAGCAGTGCGATTAGAATATAAATTACATTGGTTACCTAACATTTTTCATAAATAAAAGTGATTTCAAAGATTCTAAAAGTCGAGGAAATACTTAAAACATTGGTGCCATTCCTTGTAATTATACTCAGAAATCAAAAAAAGTCACTGAATTATTAATCCTTTCTCTAATTCTAAAATGGCTACTTAGATGGTAAAGATATAAACTTTCTCTTTTGAGAAAATGAGAAAATAACTTTTTCTAAGAAAAATAAAATTTATTGTTCCAGAAAGGCATCTTTTTCCTTTTTTTTCTTTTTAGGGCTTCACCCACAGCATATGGAGGTTCCTAGGCTAGGGGTCGTATCAGAGCTGTAGCTGCAGGTCTACACCGCAGTCACATCAATGCAGGCTCCGAGCTGCGTCTGCGACCTAGACCGCAGCTCATGGCAATGTCGGATCCTTAACCCACTGAGTGAGGCCAGGGATAGAACCAGCATCCTCGTGGATACTAACTGGATTTGTTACCGCTGAGCCACAATGGGAACTCCACAGCTCAGTTTCTTATTGCGCTCAGTTTTGCTCAATCAGAAACCTGGAAGATCAGGAACTGTGGAGTCTGGAAGAAGGCCTTGGGTAGGCTCATGGGGCAGGGCGTCAAGTGTGAAGATCTTTTTAAGTCATGTTCACGTCCACCAAAGAGCATCTTCCCCAGATGAGATGCTCAACAGCTAAATGCATGCAGAATGACCTGTCCAGGTGACATCAGCCAGTCTGTGTCATTGGTCACCTTCATGCTGACAGACTGGACAGCAGGCACACTATCAACTGAAGAGTATCAAGGGCCTTTCATCCTCCAGGATTGTTATACATATCAAAGGACCCAGTAAATCCACTGTTATCTATGATCTTTATTCTCATTGCTGCCAGGGAGGCAGTACGTCAGTACATATCCTAAACCTTGAACATGTTTGTGACATTTGCTATGAGCTGTGATAAATTCAATTCCTCAAATTTTTCTTGGGAAATAGAAATATGCAAAATGTTTATATAAGATGTATATATATATATATATTTTTTTTTTTTTTTTTGGTCTTTTTGTCTAGGGCCACACCCATGGCAAATGGAGGTTCCCAGGGAAGGGGTCCACTCGTAGCTACATCTGCTGGGCTACACTACAGCTATAGCAATGGTGGGATTCAAGCCTCATCTGTGGCCTGCACCACAGTTCAGGGCAACACTGGATCCCTGCCCCACTGAGCAAAGCCAGGGACTGAACCCATATCCTCATGGATTCTAGCTGGATTCGTTTCCACTGTGCCTTGAAGGGAACTCCCTGTATAAGACATTCTTGATGTTATTTACATTTCCAAAAGAATCAATGCAATATAAATATCAACTGATCGTGGACTGGTTGAATTATCATTGAATAAATAATACAACTGATTGTGGATTGGTTGAACTATCATTGAATACCTAATAAACAGCTACTGAATGTCAACATCTTGCATGATATCTAAAGGGATATGCTAAGTATAAAAAGTCAATTTTATGAAGCAAAATTATAACAACTTTGTTCCAATAAATTCTTATAACAGCAAAAAAGAAAGTGATGTAAGTACATGGAGCCTGACATACAGAAAATAATATTAAGAAATAAATGTCCCATTTTAGGACTATCTAAGGGAAAATTCTCTCACTAAATTCTACAAACACGGAAAATATCAAAATGAAGATATAATTCTGAAAGGACATTAGTTGAAAATAACAATACCTGTGAAAACACCATTGGATGAGGTTGTTGAGGTGCCTGTTCAGAAATCATACTGACGTTATACCCTACAACCTTTCCTCTTGTAACGTTTTCTGCTGGCACCTCCCAGGACACATTGAGCGAGTGCGGTGAGAGAGGCGAGACGGTAGGAGGGGCCATGAACGCAGGTGCTGTTAACGACAACAGCAGCAGCAGCAAATAAATAAAGCAAGCAAGAAAGAAGAATGGTATATCTACAGGTTTGCAAACCGAATTCACACATTTATCCTCGTTTCGGAGATACCACACTTCTTCCATAATATTCTAATGCTTAATATGCAAAGCATATACCGGTGTGTATGAAAGCTGCTCACTTTGTTAATATCTACAAGGATGTTCTTCACCTTTGTATCACTTACAAAGCTATTTTCCATTTACCAAATAAAAACAAGAATTGGCTTGTGTTGTAAAGACAACAGTAGATAACTGGGTAGGAAACCGTAGGTCTGATGAAGTGCTGGGAAGAAGCAGCCACAGAGACAGGAGAGCTCTCTGTCCACAAAGTCGGGAACAATGCATGGCGACACTGGATTTCCTGTGTAGACAAGCATCTCCCTGAGCTGCTGGGAGGACGTTACTCTTCAGAAAGAGGTACCTGGAAAATGTTCTCGATAACCCTGAAGAAATCTGAAAAGTTTTCAATAAATCTTGATTGAAGTGTTCAGGGACATAGAAACATACATCCTCCCCCTGCCAGCCTTGAGATCTTAATATGGATTTTAAATGTGCTAACAAAGGGGTATTATCAGAGGGCCTCATCGCACTTTCATTAGCCAGTGACCCATACGATGATGAGGGTCCAATATTGCTATTTCACCTATTACTTTTCCTTTCTGACCTTGATTTTCCCCTTCCAGAACGCCATGGCTCATCACTTGTGCGATCGCGGCGCTACTATTTGTCCACGATGGCTGGGAGTCATTAAGATAGGCGAAAGCACAATGCACATTTTATTCATGAAATGATTCCCCTGGACATCAACCTGAAGCTACTGTTATCCTCCACTGTGCCAACGGATCCAATTTAAATCAGGACTTGGGTTTCTCTACATAGCCAGAGAGTCAAAGCACAGCCAAAGTGCCCCCCCCCCTTTTTTTGGTCAATGCCACATCAAATTTGAAACGTTTTTAATAAAAAGAGTAAGGTGGCGGAATAAAAGTATCTCATTCACTTTAGCAAAGCTACCTTAAGAAAATTTAAACTTTTCACCATCCTTCCTCACCATGTTGGCAACTGCTTATAAGCACACTTGTGAATTGCAGGTATTGATTCAAGGATTATGTTTTAAGGTGCAATTTAGTACCTAAACTATTTGTTTTGGAAAGAGAAAAAAAAAAGATTCATGAAACTGGTAAGTTATTCCTTTCACTGAACATAAATTGTGCTTAATTTGGACCAAGACAGAACCTATGAGCAATGCACCTCAAGCCTGGAAACCAAGTGGTATTTTTGACAAACATTCCCCAAAGACTGTAACTACAGTTAAGTCATTTTCCTCCCTTGCAGTAATAGTACAAACATTAATTTTTTCCTAAAAGCTATGGCAAGAACTTTATGACCTTGGGTTATCTACGCAACTCATCTATGTATCAAATATTTCTTGGGCTTATAAAAGTTTATAACTCTTGCTTTTCAAATGTGTTTTAGTGCTGTTGACTTTACTTGAGGCAATATTTTCATTCATGAATTTCCGAAGTAGAGTTTAAAGCACCGATATTCACCTGATTCTCCAGTTCTCTCTGTGGTCCAGGCAGAAGACACACTCCCAGCCATAGTCACAGCTAAGACTCTAAACTTGTACTTGGTGTACGGCTCCAAGCCAGTGATGACTGTGGTTGTCTGAGGCGGTTCTAAAGCATTTTCATTGGCTGATTCGGCAAACTGGTGAGGACTGAGCCAGCCGCTGCTCTGAAAAACTCGAGTTTCTGCTGACCTGGTTTCTCCATTAGATCTTAATCTTGTCATGTATAGTTCATACCTTATAATTATGCCTAGAAAAGTGAAACAGTGAAAAAGATGACCTAGTAAGACAAATGGACTATTTTAGGGGTGGGGGGATTGGGTTATTTGAAGAGTTCTGGCTTTCATTGTTCTTCTGATTCCATTACTTTCCCATTTCCTTGGTAATCTAAATGATAATTACTTATTTAAAAAAAAAAACCTGATAGCTTGATCAATGTATGAGATATCACTAAAAAGCATATTCACAGAAAATGAAAACCAAGCAGAAAAGTATACAAGCACAAAATGTATGATAGATAAATTCAGTATTTTTCAGAATGATTGGTCATAACTTCTAATGTAATGGCTACTCCTTTTGGGGAATTAGATCATTTTAACTTCAGTTTGTATTTTTTCAACTTTGGGTATTTTAATTTGATTATCTGCTTAACATAAGCCTTATTGGCATAAATATTAGAATATTACAGTTCATTTCTGTCTAGTTTTATCCAGTAACTTAAAAATTCTAAGAAAAAAAGTTTTGTCGTAACACATACATGATATTAAATCACTAAAAATCTATGAATCTGTGCTGGCCTGTATAACCAAGCGTTCAATTATATGAGCACAAAAATTAGCTTAATGGAGTCAGCTAGCCTATATACATATTTTTTGAATCATTTCATATCTTTCCCTTGCTTAAAAGAAAATTTACTACTTATGGGTGCCCTAACTTGTGACACAGTCAAATATAATGCATTTCATAAGTGAGTTTCAAATTAGAAACATCATTTGTGTTATGGCAGATGTCATTAAAGAGCAAAGATAATATTAGCCTTTTAGGGGGCAATTTAAATGAGTGGATTTGTTATTAGATTAAAGAAATATACTTGTTCTACTAACCAAGACAAATAGCATCTTATATGCTTAGAAATTATCTACCAATTATTACGTCCTGCAGTTATAAAGTCGAAAAGAGTTGCCATAATTTTACTGCACAATTCCAAAAACCCTGATTCTCATTTATCAACTCCAAAAGGGGGCATCTAAGCCCTGAATTCCTACCATTTGGTTCCAGTGGAGGAGCCCATTCTACATGAAGCTCTGAGGCACTGATCTTCCGCACTGCCGGAGGTTCCAGCCTTCGGGGAGGTGCCTGGGCTGTGGTCACGGTGAGGGGGGAGCCATGTAAACAGCCCCCACTAGTACATGCCTGTACAGTAAAATGGTACTTGGTGAATGGAACCAGATTCCAGATGGTAGCTGTGGTGTCAGGACCTTCGTAAGGAACACATGGGTAGCCGCCCTCTATGGGAGTGCACGACAAAATGTATTTCTCTACGGGACCAGAACGATTTGAAGGCGCAGCCCAGATAAGCGTCACCGAGTCTGAGTTAACAGGACTGATATAACTCAAGTTCAGGCTTCCCTCTGGAGCCCCTGGTTTTGTCCTGTAGGTGACAGCTGCACTCTTTGTTGAACCGCTTACACTCCTGGTCTCCATGTAGTAGGAATAGGAGGTATACGGCAATAGGCCAGTGTCTAAGAAGTACTGAATATCTGAAAGTAAAAGAAAAGAGAAGAAAAGGGTTACATTTCACAGATTGGTAAGGAAACATTTCTAATTGTTTTTCTATTATATAATTACATGAACTATACCAACCCATTCTTATTATTTCTGGTCTTTTTAGGGTCGCACCTGCAGCATATGGAGGTTCCCAGGCTAGGGGTCAAATCGGAGCTATTGCTGACAGCAACAGCAGATTAGAGCCGCAACTGCAATCTACACCACAGCTCACAGCAACACCAAATCGTTAACCCACTGAGCAATGCCAGGGAATGAACCCACAACCTCATGATTCCTAGTCGGATTCGTTTCCACTGTGCCATGACAGGAACTCCTCCATTCTTTTTTTGAACAAGAGTATGGTTCATAAAAACATAAAATATATCAAATACTGGTTGCTTTTTACTGTACAGTGTAATGTAAGAAAAGTGCCTTTCGTAACAATGCATATTTAGAGGTTTAAGCTCTTGTTTTGTTCTTTTATGATACAGTCCTTCTAACAGAATGTCTAAAAGAAAGTTCTTACAGTTCTCTGAAATAGAAATAACTATGTTTCTGATATGTAACCGGATTGTTTGTAGACAACGTACATTGTTTATAGATACTGCCACTTAATACGCTAGACCAAGGGTTGCAAAACTACTGCCATATCTGTTATCTAGCCAACACCTTGTTGTCTAGCCAACAGTCTTCCCTGAATTTCTGACCCGTGGCAACTGTGAAATTATAAATGACAGTTGCTGCTTTAAGCCACAATATTGTAGAGACAATCTGTTATTGGCAATGGAAAATTCATACAAGAGAAGCCCTGGGTAAGTAGGACCTCTAGACGTGAAGGATTTTGGAGAGAGAGAAAAGGTAGAAAAAGAAATCTAAAGGAAAAAAAATGATAGCAAGTGCACATGATCAGACCTGTGCCTGGAACTTTCCACTCTATGGAACAGACCTCATACTACAGATTGAGAAACCTACAAAGGCCACCATGGCCGCTGCCCACTCGCTCCTGGGACTATGTGTGAAAAGGCAGAGAAGAGCCCATGAAGCAGTGGGTCTAAAGATGCAGCATATTTAAATACTCAAAGAAAAATAATTATCTAGAGCTTGTTTTTGCAACACAGGATTTCTTGGTTTCCTGAATGATGAAGACATTGTGTTGAGAACCAGCAAGGGTGCAAGGGGAACTTCTGTGGCCAGAACAAGGGGATCCTACAGTCTTGGAAGGGACAAAGCTTGGATGAAAGACATGGAATACAACCTTAGGGAGCTCCCAGCAATAGCAAGAGCCTGGGAAAGGCCGAGCCAGGGGGTGCACACAAGGACCTAAAGGTGAAGATGAGGATGAACATGTGTTCACCAGCTTCGTGCATCACAAGCTGATGTCACAAGAATGACATGTGAATTACCTCTAAAATGAGCCAGCCTCCTCTGAAGTTTCTGAAGAAGCAAAAGGGTAGAGGGAAACCATCCTTCTCCCAAACGCCATCATGATGGTTGGGGAAAGGGAATAACTGAAGACTGAACAAGAGTGAATTCTATAGATTGAATGTTGTGTTCTCCCCGAATTCATATGCTAGAAACCTAATGCCCGAGATGACGGTATTAGGAGGTGGATTAGGTTGCAAGGGTGGCATCCATGAATGGAGTTAGCACCCTGAGGAAGGAGGCTCCAGAAAAATCCCTCCTCCCTCCCCCATGTGAGGACACAATGAGGAGATGGCAGACTACAACACAGAAGAGAGCTGTCATTGGAACCTGACCATGTCGGCACCATGACCTTGGTCATCCAGCCTCCAGAACATTGAGAAATAAAGTTCTGTTGTGTATAAGGTACCCAGGCTGTGGTGTTTTATGATAGCAGCCTTGATGGATTAAGGCTGTGATCATCTGAGTGAATACTGATGTTCTGTTACATAAGTCACTGCCAATTTTTCATGAAAACATATTGTCTATTGCAGTAGAGTCCAATCAAGTCACAGAAACCACAGAGCAATCTAAACAATGAAAGCTGAATACAAAGAATGATTACAAAAAGGTTTCATCCAGTGAGGGGACCAGAAACCTATGAAGAACACTGGAAGAAAAGAGACAAGGAAAAGCCACAACCTGCAATGCTAAATCAGAGCACCTGGTGAAGGAACAGGACTGGGAGAGTTTCCTGGGATGAGGCCAGGCTTTGCTGGAGAGGGTGAAGCCATGCCCCACTTGATGGTGAAGTTTGCTGAGGTTCCATGGAGGCAAAACTCCCTCGGAATCTGTCCTCCAGCATCAGAGGTGCTCTACCATAGAACTTACTGGAAAAAGCTCACCGGCAGAGTGCCAAGGAAAGCTGCCTGGGATGAGTATCTGTACCATGGAACTCACTGGACAGCCACCACCTGCAATGCAGGGTCCCGGGGAAAGACTGACCAAGGATGACGCTGTGCGTGTGTCTGAACACCACCTATTATGTGGTCTCCTGGGAGGGGTGCACACCACAATCAGGAAGAGAAAGCTGTCTCCTGCAGAGTCCCTCCGGCACAGAGTTCAATGTCATACCAACTAGTAAAGGAGAAATGTTCACGGGTTCCAGCTGCATCGCCACAAAGCAGACAATGAAGAGAGTTTGGAACCAAGAGGCAAAAAATTTATGACCTGAAGAAGTATACATTACAAAATCTTTTATGAGACCATGGTCTTTAGCCAAGTTCTTAGGAAGCAGTTCCTTGGGAAGCATATAAAATGACTGATGTGTTATTTATAATAAATATTTAAGTAAATTAAATTAGAGGGTTTTTTTTTTTTCTTTTTACAACTGCACCCGTGGCATATGGAAGTTTCTAGGCTGGGGTTGAATTGGAACTGCACCTGCCAACTTATACCATAGCCACAGCAATGCCAGACCCAAGCTACATCTGTGGCCAGTGCTGCAGCCTGTGGCAACGCAGGATCCTTAACCCATTGAGCGAGGCCAGGGACCGAATCTGCATCCTCATGGATACTATGTTGGGTTCTTAATCTGCTGAGGCACAATGGGAACTCCCAGAATTTCTTAATGAGTTACATTACTTGAATATTACATTAATAGGATAATACTGTATAGTGATTTAAAACAAGAGTGATGAAGGCCACAGAGCCACAGGAGAAAAACTGCAGAAGGTAACGGTACATGTACTTGATTATTATGAAAAATAAACTGGAATACATATCTTGCAAGAAATTTTCCAAAATGAACTTAGTTTTTGCTCTGGCATGTTGAAATTGTGATGGTTACATTGCTTTCTTTTAAATTTCCTTAATTGGATATACCACTTTTATAATTAAAAGGTCTACACACTAAAATCAGAATCACTGTTAAACAAAGTAGTACACAGGAACCTCTTGAAATTCCTCTTTAGGGAAGCAGGGGTCCACTGTCTTGGCTGACGCCACCCGAGTGTGCCATTCTCCCAAGGTTCACCCACCAGAGCCAAGGCAAATTGATCAAGTTTCCTAAACCAACCTTATCTTCTCATACACCTTCAAGTCTTGTCATGTGCAACTTCTTCCATGAGAATTATTCTTCCTCTACAGCTGTACCTGGCTAATTCAGCTTATGTCGTCACCTGCTTATCGTGAAACTTCTGATGGTTTTTTATCACTATGTCTGCCCCCAGAGGCATGGCTGCTTTGTCCCCCTTGTTCATGTATAAGAAACTAGAAATACTCCTTAGACTATTTCTTAATACACTAAGTCCATTCTGGTACAACACAATACATTACACTGAATTTTGGTCTATCTGTCTCCCTTTTCAATAATGAGAACTGTTCCTTCCGTCCTTGTATTTCTAGTGGCTGGTGCAGGTCCTGGTATGCAGCAAGAAGCAAACAAAGTGTTAATGAATGAATGATTCTTCATGTGCACCTGATTTTTTTCCAGGAAATAATATTAAGAACCTTATAATAAGCATTGATTTTCATCTTCTCTTCTTTTTTCATTCTTACCCCCTCCTAATATTTTTGTTTATTGTTCTCAGAGGTAACTGAACTATCTCACCATTCGTTACACTGATCCTCTGATGTAGTCTGGAATAATAAATGACAATGACATGAAAGGTAGAAACGAAATCCCAGAATTAAGGAAGATATTTTATTGTCTAAAACTCTCAACTTAACCTATGTTTATGTCCCTAGATGATGGAAGCAACAGTCATGTGCAGAAATAATCAGCCTCTGGTTTGCCTGTGGAAGCATCTCCCTGGAGTGACATTTAAGGACCATCTCCCCACACATGGCACACCAAAGGAGGAATGATTTAACTGATCATGAATTTGGAGGGAAAAAAAGCAAAGCATGCTCAGATCAGCCCACTGATTTTTTTATTTTCTAATCTGTCTTCCTGCAAAACAGAGAGCATATTCTCCAAACTGTCTTATATTAGTAATGAAAAAAAGATTTTATTCTTAATTTCCATCTGCCTGATTCTTATTTCTAGTTCCTCTTCAGTTTATCAAACTCAAGTAGAAAAACAATAATATGATTTCCTGACCATGCCCTAAAACCCCAATACTATCAAAAGTATGCCGTTTCCTATGGTAAGAGTTCTCTTCACACCTATAAAGCATAAAATACCAATGGGGAACTCTGACTGGGGATCAGGGGAGATAATATTAGGTGCTGATTATGTAGAGTTCCCAGAATACTGACTTTAACCTCTACACTTTCTCTGCCACTCCTGAAAACTTATGAGGATGGAAAACAAGTGAAATTTTACTGAGGGAAACCATTTAATATACGTTAACTTCCTTTAAAAAAATTTATCAGCTTTAAAATTGTGTAACCATCAGCAGCAGCTATTACTAAGAACAAATAATCTGCAGACTCTCAAGACGAGAATACCAGTGTGTCATGATCCTAGTTCAGAAACTACAGTTCTGGAGAAACCTAGAGTGCATCAGGCTAGCCAGGAAAAGTTTTATTCTAACAAGGAAATCTATAATGGTCTCAAGCAAATGGTCAAACTTGCTTGGGAGACAACACTATTAATTTTCTTTGAAAAGTTCAATGATTCTCCACCTATAATTCCAAATGCCTTTATTTAACCCAAAGATTTGTGTTCATCCAACTGAAAATAAGTGCTGTTTCCTCTTCATATCACACTTGCTATCCACACACTGGAAACAGAGTAATAAACATGAGGGTATTATTAGAATGCTACAAAGTTCTGACAGCATTAACCAATTGTTCTTACTGTTCAAATGCCATCATGCAGATAATTTTCACATGATTAATTATAGTGATTGCCAAGAAATGCCAGAAGCAGCATTTCGTTAATGAAATATAAGGCTTTAAGAAATAATACCTTGTTTAATAGGATTATATAAATGTCTGATTAGGGTATGAGCACACATTTATTATGTAAGAAACTGTTATTTGCCATCTATAGCAGTGCAATCATAAAAAACAGGCAGAGTGCTGTATTCCAGATGTAGTGTTCCATTAAAAAAAAAAAAAGAGATCACACTGTGCTCCTTTGAAAAACATGCCTCTGGATTGAAGGGTGTAACTGAGGTTTAATTTTACTGTTGAATTAACCTGTGTGGAAGAGAGGATGACCCTAATTCACAGCTTCAGAAATAATTCAACCAGTGGTACTGTCATCTTCAAAATCACTTTCAATATTTTTATAACTCTCTCTTCTCCTATCACAAAAGCTTAAGTTTCAGGACACCTGGATCATGCTGACATTTGGAAGAAAATAAACATTCTGGTAGCAGGTTTTCAGGATGCTTTGCCAACATGGCAGATGTAGACAGATGTTCGCTTCTCTTTGAAACCTGCATTATGAAGTTCAGAGTTTCCATTAACTTCAAAGTAGACTTGGAGCACTGAAGGGACATGCAGAGTTAACACAAAAGTGCTGGACATAATCACGTGAGTCATACAGAAGTTGGTGCAAAATGTAACCTACTGTAATATATACAAAATAAAACTGTATGCTATGCAAAAGTTGTAAAGCTAATCGATATGTCAAAACAAGACATCTTCCTAATCATTGTGAAAAAGATTTTGGAACTTCAGTGTTTCTTCATAGCTTTATACATTCTCCTAACTAATTAAGCACATTAAACTAGAGTTTGAAAAATTGGGTCTTAAACAAAGAGAACAAAATGGAAACCTGAATTGGAATCACTGTTCCAATGTTTATCAAACCAGTTTCTTAAACTAGCTTGTTGCTAAACATGGCCAAAGCAAACATCAGGGAAGACAGAGCAGAAGAACAAAAAAATTTCTAAGTCTTCATTCTGTCCTTATAGAAAAAGTATATAAAACATCTTAGTAAAAATTTTTTAAGACAATGGGTCTCAACAGTTTGACTTCTACAAGCTACTTTAAAATCTCCAGGAGTTTCCATTGTGGCTCAGCAGTAATGAACCTGAATAGTAACCATGAGGATGCCAGTTCTATCCCTGGCCTTGCTCAGTGGGTTAAGTACCCAGCATTGCCATGAGCTGTGGTACAGGCTGGAGACATGACTCAGATCTTGCTGTTGCTGTGGCTATGGCATAGGCTGGCAGCTGAAGTTCCAATTCGATTCCTAGCCTGGGAAATTCCATATGCCATACTTGTGGCCCTAAAAAGCAAAATAATAATAATAATAATAATAATATAATAATAATAGTAATAATATCTTCATAAAAGTTTCAGGTGCAAAGATAGTCCATGGTTTGTTCACAGCCTTCCTCTCTCAATTTAATATGTTGGGTTCTACCTCTGTGGAGATGACATGGTGTGCATAAAATTACACCTATTTGTTTGAATGTTAGTGTTCTAATTTATCTTTTGGAATAGTCTATTTTTCTACTAGAGAATTTAAAGCTTGAACCCCTTATGAGAGAAATATTTGATATTTCATAATCCTTATATCCAGAGAAAATTATAGACCAGAAGTCGTAGATTCTTCTTTTTTTCTTTTGGTCCTTTTAGGTCCACACCTGTGGCATATGGAAGTTCTCAGTATAGGCATTGAATCGGAGATGCAACAGCTGGCCTACATCACAGCCACAACAACGCAGGATCTGAGCCATGTCTGCAACCTATACCACAACTCGTGGCAACGCCAGATCCTTAACCCACTAAGCAAGGATAGGGATAGAACCTGCTTCCTCATGGACACTCATCAAGTTCGTTACCACTGCGCCATGATGGGAATTCCTACTTTTAATATCTTTTCATTACCTTAAACAACATTTCATCAATGTTTTCCATTCATTGGTAAGTAAATTAAGATAATTTTATCAGTGACCACATTCTACAACATACTTTATAAAATATCAGGTTCTATAATGCCATGTGCCACAATTAACTGAAAGTTTTTTGAAGGTCTGAATTTGTCCAATATTTTGCTATTACAAATAGTGTGGGTTTGGACATATTTTGTGATTTGCTGTTCATTTATGACTATTCATTTGAGATAAATTTTCTAAAGTAGGTTTGCTGAGCCAAATGGTTTGCAAAAGGGCAAGGTTTCTCATACATTTTAACAAGTTATTCCACATGAAAAGTCATACCAATGAGCCCACACAGATAGCCCAGCAGTTTGCATTAGTTCTAGCTTCTCCATATCCTCCTTAATGCTGGAAAGGGTAATTTTTTTTTCATCTTTGCGAATTTGATAAGCATTCATGGCTTACCAGATAATAAGCATTTCATTTTCACTGCATTTCTTTGATTACTAGTGAGATTTGTAATTCTCTCTCTGCTTGAAACACTCCATGCTAGACAGAAGAAACCACAAGATTTCTCCTCAATGTCAAAGACATTAACTAATTTATCAACTCTTAGAATATTCTATCTTTCCATCACAAAACCTTTAAACTCACTGTATGGGTATTGATCTTCGGTTGTGTAGATTTCAAGACCATCTCTGAATAAACTGTAAGTAAGCTGGTGGGCATTTGGAGAATCAGGTGGACTCCAGGAAAGATTGATAGCAGAAGAACTTTGAACTTGTCCTCTGGGTGGAGGTTGCTGGGATGGAGCTAAATTACAATGGAGAGAGCATTTATTAGCAAAGGCAATCAATAGGGACACAAGTAAACTGAAGCAAGACATCCAGCAAAGAGGTCTTTCTAATTTAGGATTACTTTATCAAGAAGACATGTGGTTTACCAAGACATTAATAAACAAAGGGTATACATCATGAGTTCTCTAAAACAAAGCTTTTTATCTATAAACATAAAACAAATTTGTAGGTCAATGTAGCTGACATAAACAGGGTTGAGGAATAAAACCACAAAAGTTTACATTAAGCACTTCTTCTTGAAGTACAGATGACTTACAATACTATATTCATTTCAGGTGTATAACGGTGATTTGATACTTATACAGAGTATGTACCATATAGAGTTATTACAATATTAGTAACTATATCACCTGGGCTGTACGTATGTAACATCCCTGTAACTTATTTACTTTGTAATTGGAAGTTTATACTTCTTAATCCTCTTCATCTATCTATTTCACCCATTCTCCCACTTCCCTCCCATCTTGCAACTACTAGTGTCTTCTTTATTTCTGTGAGTCTGTTTCTATTTTGTTGTCTTTGTTCATTGTTTTGTTTTTGTTTTTAGACGCCACTGTAATAGAAAGGAAAATATAAAGTATCCTTCTCTCTACTTCATTGCCTTTTTCTGAGGAAATACTCAAGGATGCATAACATTTATTTTCTACTTAAAGATGATATACATAAATTCTGTTGAGACTTGAAATTTAAGTAGTATAATTTTTGAACTTTTATTAGGAAGTTTTCCATTCCATTAAATGCAATGCCTCATCTTGCTTCACAGAGCACAGTGTAAAAAGAAAAGAAAGAATAGCTGGTGATACAAATAGCTATGAATGCTCTGGATGTTAAATAGTCTAAATATTAGCAAGAACCAATTTAAATGTACTAAATTAACACAAAAGCACCTGTTAGAGATGCTATCATTGCTTATAACACTTGTTAAAAATGCTGTGATTGTGACAGAGAAAACAAACTTAAGGTTGCCAAAAGGGGAAGTGAGGGGGGAGGAGGATAAATTATTTGGGAGTTTAGGATTAACAGGTACACACTGCTATACAAAATATAGATAAACAACAAGGACCTACTGCACAGTGCAGGGAACTGTATTCAGTATCGTGTAATAATTTACAGCAGAAAAAAATCTGAAAGGACTATATATATATATATATATATATATATATATATACACACACACACACACACATTTGTATAACTGAATCACTTTGCTAAATAACTGAAAATAACAAAACTGTAAATAAAGCACACGTCAATTAAATGCTGATTGTTAGAGATAACATGATTTTCAGTATTTTTGTGATTTACCATTTCATGTGTATATACATGTATAACACATACATATGTGTGTACATATATACACACATATACATACACAGACACACTCTGAATACATTATTTCTTATCACTACATATTTTTCGTAGTCTCCCTATTTTGGAGAGTAAGTCTACATTCTCCCCTCAGAATACGTAAAGGAGAAAAACAATGTCTAACTCTTTTTTAAGGACAATCAACCACCAGTTTATTTACCCCTTTCTGGTTTAAAAGATACATAATCCTCCATCCATTCAGAGAAGCATGATCTAATCAGGTTTTCACATTAAACAAGATGTCAAAGGCACAAGTGTTTTTTAAACCAATAATCTTTCTGTTGAAAAAAATTCTTAAATCGTGAATCAATCAAATAATCATCAATAGTGTTTATATGAAATATCCACAGTCACTAGGTGATAGTGTTTCAAAAGAGAGCACACTCAAGTGACTTAGTAAAGAGCTTAATAAAGAAACTAATTTTCCAAGTTTGATGATTCACTGGAAATTCACTCACTCATATAGAGTCCTACTCATAGCAAAAGAATACAGAGTACAATCAACACAGGGAAGTGTACATGGGTGAGGCCTGGGGGAAACCGGGCGCAAGCTTCCAGTCACACAGGATGTGCTTAATTCCTCCAGCAACACGTGAAAACACATGTGAAATGTTACCAACCAGGGAAGCTCACCAGAAACTCACTGTCCAGGGCTTATACCAGGGAATGTTTATACTGTTCATCTGTCTGGCACATATTGGAATTCCAGATTCCCAGAAGGAAAGCAGGTTTAAGTACAAACTATGCAAATTGTACAAGATTTAAGGGAGAATGAGCCATTCTTAAAAATTCTGAGGTTGGTGGAAACCATGACAAAATCCGAGTTCCCAGAAGCCCGCCAAAGGCCAGCTTTGTAAGCGGGTTTTTCTAAAGATAAGCATCAGGGTGAGAATCAAGATGGCAGAGTAGAGAGGTGTGGAACCCACCAGTTCCCACAAATATATCAAAAATACATCTACAGCATTACTGTTGTAGCTCAGTAGTAATGAACCAACTACTATCCGTGAGGATGCAGGTTCAATCCTTGGCCCTGTTCGTCGGCTAAGGATCCAGTGTTGCCAAGAGCTGTAGTGGAGGTCATAGACAAGGCTCGGATCCCATGTTGCTGTGGCTGTGGTGCAGGCTGGCAGATGTAGCTCCTATTTGTCCCCTAGCCTAGGAAATCCCATATGCTGTGGGTACAGCCCTAATAAGTAAGACACACACACACCTACATGTGGGGACAATTTTCACAGCATGCCTACTGAAAGCTACAGGAGACCTAAAACACCTGATAAGACCAGAAAGATCTCCATGCAACCAGGCAGGACAAAAGAAAGACAAAACAAGGGAGCAGAATAGGATGTGCACCCCCAAAAGGGTGCTGTCAGTGAGGAGAGGTTCCTGCTCCCTGGGAAGACCCCTCACCAGCGGGGAGATCAGCTGAGACAGAAAGGACACTTCAGAGGCTAGGAGGAGAGGGCGACAACCAGTCTGGGGCAGGCAGAAGAGAGACAGACATTCTGTAACAGTTCGGTGCCACCCGCCTGCGTGGCCCAGCCTGGGGTGTGTATCTTCTGCTGTGGGGGTGGGGAGTTCTGGGGGTTGAAACTCAGAGTTCAGAGTTCAGATCCAGGGGAAGGACTGGGGTGGTGCACGAACACAGCCTGAGGGGAACAGAGTGTGGTACGGCTGAAGCTGGGGTGTATGTGGAGGAAGCCCTGGCCGGGCATTCTTATGTGGTGAGTGAAGGGAGGGACAGGACCTGCCGTAGCAGCTTCTCTCTCCCCGAGGGTTCATGGGGCACCACCGCCGTGGGGCGTGGAAGCACCTGAACCAGCTGCCACCTCGGGGGGCCTCAGGCACCAGCGGGCTGCTCACATGCAGAGACAGGGCTGAAATCAGGGCTGAGCCCCGGGGGCTGTGTGACTCCGGGAGCAGGGCTGAAATCTCTCCCTGCAGCTGGGTGAGCTGTGGGTCTACCACCACCACTGCAGGCTGTGTCAACTCAGTGTCCGGGAGACATCTGAGCAGACAGCGGGTGTTCCTGCAGCTGGGACAGGCTCTAGCATTGGCAGCTGTGGGCTCTGTGGGCCTGTGCCCAGGGGGCTGGGCCAAGCCAGGGGCTGGGCTGCTCCACAGCTCCCATGGCAGGTCCAGGCACACGGCTACTGCTGTCCTGGGACTTGACTTCAGTGAATCTGTGCCACTGGTGGCTCTGTGAAAACAATGCCTGAGGAACTCCAGGGCCAGCTGACTGCCAATATTCCCACGGTAGAGGCAGGGCCAAGGGCAGTGCCAACAACAGTGGACTTCCTGAGCCCTCACAGTGGGTGACTGGTGACACCACGGGGTGCAGTCCCTCATGGAAAACTCTAAGTGACTAGTCTCTCTTCCAACCCCACCTATCTCACACCACAGCTCAGAAAAGCAGCTCGGAAATAGATCTGGTTGCTTCTGCTCCGACAACGACAGAGCAGACCCTGGCCCTGACAGGGCAGTGACAACCGCAGAGCATATAGGAGGTGCTGCTCAACACCCAGGGAGGGCTCCGGTCACCACAACACCAGTCACTCCCCCTCTAAAGATAATAACGGCCAGCACACACTGAGGGAAGAGGCGGCAGTCACCCATACTAAAAACAATCCTCATCACAAAAACGGTAAACCCTTGCAGGTCACACAGGGGCACTCGCACATAAAAATAGCCCTCCAAGATCACAGTAGACAATTCTTTCTCCTAAACTCACAGAATAAGAGAAATAAAAGTAAAATGAAGTAGAGAAACCACACAGTTAATAGATGAGGAGAACTCCTCTGAAAGAAGAAACAATGAAACATATCTCTTTAGTCTGACAGACACCAAGTTCAAAAAGGAGATAATGAAAATGTTCAAGGAATTAAGAAAGTCTATTGACAGAAATGCAGGCTACTGTAAAACAAAGAACTAGAAACCATAAAAAGGAGCCAAGAAAAATGAGAAAACTCATTTGCCCAGATGAAAGCTGAGTGAAAGGCAATGAATAGCAGATTGAACAATGAAGAAGAATGAATAAGTGATCTGGAAGATAGAATAATGGAAATCACTCAATCGTAACAGCAGAGAAGAGGCCAAATTAAAAAAAATGAAAGCAATATAAGAAACCCATGAGATAATATAAATCGTGTCAATCTACACACAATAGGAATTCCAAAAGAAGAAAGAGAAAAGGGGATAGAAAAAGTATTTGAAGAAATTATAGCTTAAAGGTCCCTAGTCATAGCTGAATCCAACTGAAAGTTGGGAAGTATGGAGCAGTGATGGGAAGTTATCCTGCACACCAGGCAAAGACTTTCAACTAAAAGCAATCACTAATCATCCGTATTCAAGAGTGATATACTCCATTTTAAAGACACAATATAATTCAATAATAACATCGTAAGAAAGTATTTCAAGAGCAGTGAATTTGAAATTTATAAAGTTCCACGTATTATGCATAGGCTTCTTAAAGACAATGTCTCTAAACATATGGTAGATAATAACGATGTTGTAGTTTTAAAGAAAAATATTAAAACAAGATACATCCTCACTTTCTCCATTTTTGTCTTTTTAAGGGAATTTGGACAGTTAACATTCTAACTGTCCATACACCTGTTTAGATGCAGGATGAGAATAATAATTTCAAAGTGACACAGGAAAAGATAATTATTTCCAAAGAGCACCTCAACATATGTTTTAATTTAAAGATCTACCCTATTTTGAGGTGGTCGCTGAGGTTGGTTGTATGCTGACAGTACATCTGATCTTTTAGTGAATTTTAATTACTAAACAGTGGCTCAGAAAGTCCACTGTTGTTGGCACTGCCCTTGGCCCTGTTATTCTGGGTGGAACCTCAAAGATTCATGACTGTCTCAGCTATAGAACTCTCAAAAGAGTCTTGTAATCTATGGCATAATCCTTTCAGTAACTGAGAGATTTAGCAGCCAGAAAATGAATATGGATATAGATGACCTGAAAAATACTGAACCAAACTGATCTAATTGACTTTTATGGACTCCTCCTCCTAATACACATGCTTCTCAAGTTCAGATGAAACATTCAAGATGGACCACATTCTGGGCCATGAAACCCAGCTTAAAAATGTGAAAGTATATAAATCATTGAAAGCATATTCTCATTCTACCAAAGAACTAAACTGGACATCAGTAACAGGAAAACAAGTTAAAGATCCATATTTGGAGAGTAAACAACATATTTTCTTTAAGCAGATAGGTTAGGGGTTCCCGGAGAAAGAGAACTAGGAATGGCTTTCTTGACATAAGAGAATCCATTTTGGCCCAAGCTGTTTTGTGATTTAAGCCTGTCCACAAGCTTGCCCTTGAACAGGTCTCAGCAGTTAAAGATCTGAAGGGAGGGAATGGCACAAACAAGGGGGGAGCAGTCAAGAACCAACAGTGCAGCCTTGGGGCAGGGTCCTGGTTGTCCAGGAATATACCCGACAGTACATCTTAGCTGTGCAGGAATGAAGGTTCCCCCCCGCAGGTGGAGGGTGGGACTGTGATGTTGACCCTCCTGACTTCAATCAACTAAAGCTTGACATATGCAGACCTCTGCCCCAGTTCTATTCATCAGAAGCTCTCATGGCTTTCCTTACAACAATTTTCTTGTGGTCATATGCACATAACATAAAATTTGCCAAACTAACCCCTTTAAAATGTACAGTTCAGTGATATTAAACACGTTCATGGTGTTGTATACCAACAAACTGGATGAAATCTCAGCAAAACGGGCAAACTCCCAGAAAGACAAAACTTACCAAGACTAAATCACAAAGAAATAAAGCATCTGAACAGATTTATACTAGTAAGGAGACTGAATCAGTAATTAAAAGTCTCACAGCAAAGAAAAGCCCTGGACTTAATGGGTTAACAGGTGAATCTGCTAATAGCAATTCTTTTCAAATTTTTTTCAAAAATTTGAAGAGGAGTTAATATTTTCAAACTCATTTTATGAGGCTGGCCTTATCCTGATACCAAAGCCAGATAAAGATATTACAAGAAAAGAAAACTACAGAACAATGTCCCTTATGAACTGATGGAAATATCTTCAACAAAGTACTAGCAACTCAAAATCAGTGACATATTAAAATGATTATGTACCACGACAGGGTGGGGCTTATTCCCGGAATGCAAAGATGTTTCAACAGACATCAAGTTGATCAAAGCAATACACCACACTAACAGAATGAAGTAAAGTTAAAACATGATCATCCAACTAACAGAGAAAAAAATCTTGATAAAAATATCCTTTCAAAAAATAAAAAATAAATGAACTGGAATAGAAGGAAACTGCCTCAAAATAATAAAACCCATGTATGAAAAACCTATAGAAAACATCACACTCAATGGGTGAAGACTGAAAGTTTTTCTCTAGAATCAGAAACAAGGCAAATATTCCTGCTGTCACAATTTCAACTCCATATGGTACCTGAAGTTCTAGCCAAAGCAATTAGGCATGAAAGAGGAATAAAAGGCATCCAAATCAAAAAGGAAAAGGCAAAATTATATTTGTTCACAGGCGATATGATCTTTTATACAGAAAACTCTAAAGATTCCACACACATAAAAAACATTAACAAATAATGAATTCAACAATGTATCAGGGTACAGGGTCAACAAAGAAAGATCAATTGTATTTCTGTACAATAATAATGTATGATCTAGAAAGGAAGCTACAAAAAAAAAATTACATCAAAAAGAATAATTTAGGAATTAAATTAACCAAGGAGGCAAAAGATTTGTACACTGAAAATTATACAAGTTGGCTGAAAGAAATTAGAGATGACATCAATAAACAGAAACACATCCCATATTCATGGATTAGGAAATTCAATATTGTTAAATGTCAATACTACCTAAAGAAATCTGTGGATTTAATGGTATCCTTGTCAAAAATCTCAATGACATTTTTTTTGCAGAAATAGAAAACTCATCCTAAAATTCATAAGCAATCTTAAAGGACCCTAAAATAACCAAAACAATTTTGAAAAAAACAAACAAACAAAAAAAAAAACAATGCTGGAAGAGATATACTTTCTGATTTCAAAGCATACCACAAACTCACAGTAATCAAAATAATGTGCCTCAGGCATAAAGACAGGTGTACAGAACAATGGAATAAAAAGTCCAGAAATGAATACTCACTACTCACATATACAGTTGAATGATTTTTGACAAGGAAGCCAAGACCGTTCAAAAGGGGAAGTGGCGTCTTTTCAACATATAGTGCAGGAAAAATTGGATATCCATGTGCAAAAGAAGGAAGCTGGACCCTAATCTATTTATAAAAATTAATTCAAAACAGATCAAAGATTTAAAACATAAGACCTAAGACTATAAAATTCTTAGAAGAAAAGTCAGGGCAAAACAAAAAGATTCAATTAAGAAATGGGCAAAGGATTTGAACAGGTATTTCTCCAAAGAAGACATAACAAACAGTCTATAAGCACATGAAAAGAGGCTCAATATCACTAAACACTGAGGAAATACACATCGAAACTATAATGAGACATCACCTTACACACATTAGGAGGGCTACTACAAACAGAAACCAACGTGGGCAAAGATGTGGAGAAGATGGCATCCTTGTGAACTTTTGGCAAGAATGTACAAAGATAAAGCAGTCGTGGAAAACAGTATGGCAGTTCCTCAAAAAAAATAAAAATTACCGTATGACCCAGCAATTCCACTTCTGAATATATACCCAACAGAATTAAAAGCAGAGTCTTGAAGAGATGTTTGTATGCCCATTTTCATAGCAGTATTATTCACAAAAGCTAAAGCATGGAAACAAGCCAGGTGTCCACTGACAGACAGATAAGCAAAAGGCAGTATAAACAAATAATGAGATAGGGTTCAGCTTTAAAAGGAAGGAAATTCTGACATATGCTAAAACATGGAGGAATATTGAGGACATATGCTAAGTGAGAAAAGTCTGTAACAAAAAGGCAAGTACTTTATGATTTTGCTTATAGGAAGTACTTAGATTATTCAAAATCATAGAGAGGGAAAGTTAAGTCATGGTTGCCAGGAGCTAGCAGAAAATGCGGGGGGGGGGTATTGTTTAATGGGTACAGAGTTTCAGCTTCACAGGAAGAGAGCTGAGGAGATGGATGATAGTGATGACCACACAACATTATGAAAGCAACTCATATCGCTGAGCTGTACATTTTGAAATGGTGAATTTGGTAAATTTTGTGTGATGTATGTTTTACCATTATAAAAATATTTTAAAAGAGAGCTATGAGATCATCTCTGATAAATGGAGATAAACAACGTGGATGATAGTAGTTCCCAAAGTGGCTCAGAGGGTTCAAAACCCAACATAGTGCCTATGAGGATGTGGGTTCAATCTCTGGCCTCACTCAGCGGGCTAAGGATCTGGCATTGCCTCAAGTCATGGCATCAGTAGCAGATGCAGCTCGGATCAGTGTTGCTGTGGCTGTGGCATAGGCCTGCAGCTGCAGCTCCAATTCTACCCTTAGC
Source organism: Catagonus wagneri (assembly GCA_004024745.2). Taxonomy (NCBI): domain Eukaryota; kingdom Metazoa; phylum Chordata; class Mammalia; order Artiodactyla; family Tayassuidae; genus Catagonus; species Catagonus wagneri. The sequence continues at coordinate 9,333,465 of PVHT020000061.1, forward strand.
CCAGAAACTTCCCTATGCGCCCTAAAAAGTGTAAAAAAAAAAGGTAGATGATAAAAAAGATGGACAGGTAACCAAGGATAAGCATAAAAGTGAGTAGAATGTCAAGAAGATTTCAATACAAATGAGCTATGAATGTATGTTTATTTTGCTTGCTTGTTTAGTTAAGTTTATAGCCAGAAGTTTAAGACAAACTAGAATGCAATTCAGCAGGAAAGCATGCAGCAAGCAGAACTCTTTCAGATCTATTCTGTTTCTATCTCTCCTTATCAAAGAGAATGGCTCTCATTTTAAAAGCATTAAACACTTATTCATAGGAGACAACTAAATCATTAAGGAAGGACAACTATTTAACTAAGGAAGCATATTAGGAAAGAGGGTCTAACTACTTTAATTCAATTCTCCTGCAGTCTAGAAATTATATTCCAAGATGCCCACACTAGAATTTATATTTCAGGGTCCCCACCTCCACTCCTTGTCAAAAAAAAAAAAAATCACAGGCGATATGGCTAAGCTTTTGTCAATGGCTATGGAAGTGGAAAGGATAATCATTATCACACCATGATCCCCAGACTGTACAGAAGGACACCACACCACATTATAATATTTAAGGAAAATATATTCTTGACATCATTTGTACACAAAGAAAAACATGGGCCTGAGGTAGTTCACAATTTCAACAATAGATAGCACTACGTTCCTTTCAATGGCATCATAGCTTTGTGAAGCTGGCTGATCAGGCTGCTGCTCGGCTAAAAAGGACCGTGTGAAAGTCACGGTGGAACATGACAGACAGCAGCTCCCTTCACAGCCAGCACATTCCTGCTCCCCTCGTTCAGTCCTTTTTATTATCATTGTATCCACCACTCTTACTGTGTTTTGAGCTCCAGAAATCCTGTCTAATTTTTTTTGTTATTAATTACCTCTACTGATGCTGAGTTTCTCACTTTGCATGACATTTTGTTAAATGTTATAAAACTGACAGATAATTGGATTAAGAAGATGTGGTATATATACACAATAGAATACTATTCAGCCATAAAAAAGAACAAAATAATGCCATTTGCAGCAACATGGATACAACTAGAAACTGTCATACTAAGTGAAGTAAGTCAGAAAGAGAAAGACAAATACCATATGGTATCATTTGTATCTGGAATCCAATATACGGCACAAATGAACCTTTCCACAGAAAAGAAAATCATGGACATGGAGAACAGACTTCTGGTTGCCAAGGCAGGACAGGGGAGGGAGTGGGATGGACTGGGAGTTTAGGGTTGGTAGATGCAAACTATTGCCTTTGGAATGGATAAGCAATGAGATCCTGCTGTACAGCACTGGGAACTATGTCAAGTAACTTATGATGGAGAATGATAATGTGAGAAAAAAATGTATACATGTATGTGTAACTGGGTCAACTTGCTGTACAGAAGAAAATTAACAGAACATGTAAACCAGTTATAATGGAAAAAATAAAAATCATTATAAATGAAAAAAATAAAACCCCAAAAGCAAAACCACCAAAATAGCTGGAGGAATATGTTCAATATGAAATATCACAATTTTAAAGAGACAGAAAGTCAAAAGGAACATATCCAGAAAATAATAAATATAAATATGGAAGTATTTTAAACTATTAAAAATTAGAAGCATTTAGACCAACCAAAAATGCTTAGCCCAAAGAAGAAAAATCTTAACGTGGCAGTAAAAGTCTACCACTACTAAGAAATGTAGGCCAGGTTTCAAGTGACCAGACTCTGCTTTTGCCTGAGGTGTGATTCCTAGACTGTGTCTCAGGTGCAAGAACAGGTAGCAAAAATTGGAGCAGATGTCAATATTTTCACATAAAATTAGTGGCAGAAATAAAAAAAATCGGTAAGATTCCATATATGGTATGTAAAACTGTCACAATTCTATTAAGAATAGTCATCTACAATTTACAGAAATGTGTTGGAATTCCTGTTGCACACAAATCTATTATATAGCTAATCGATGAATGACAAATATTAATTAAATGTTCCTCAAACCTAGATTGGTGTTTAGACTGCATTTTTACACAAAGGCAATAATGGCAGTCCTTTCCCAAGAGTAGCATGAATACCTGCAGTTTTACTTCTATTAAAATCCAGAGAGACCAATGAAACACAAGATGCTGAAGATAAAACACACAGGTACAAGTGCTGAATATGCCTTACTAATCATTAGTTGTACACTGCCTTCTACTCCCTCAAAGTCCTGTACAGTTGTCATGGAGCCCAATATTTTATTACTTATCTCCCGCTCCCTTAAATACAGATAGCACTGTTCCAGGCGTGCCTGTTTACAATGATTTGTCTGCACTTGTGGCCTTTCCTAGCATTGCGACGCATGATATGGTCTCAGGATGCTTCAAGGAGGATATCCATCGTGCAATATATTACAGAGGGCCCCTAACCATATGTTCTCAGAAGGAATTTCTTGGGACTCTTAGAAAATGTAAGGATATATGATCTTGAAGTAAAGGTAAAGAAATCGTCAACATGCAATGAAATTATAGAACTATAGGTGACCTTGAGAAGTCATTCGGGGCACTGGAGAACAATGCTGAGAAGTCAAAAGACACTACAATGTAACCTGTAACTTCCAAGAGTTAAACAAAAATGTGAGAGTTGAAACAACTATTGCAACTTAAAGTAGAAAGATGGGAATATCAACTACAGTAGTAAAAAGTATGGGGTGATAAATGAGACAATAATTGTTACAATATCAATAAACAATGAATAGTAGCATACTGTCCATAAAATTGGGGGACAGAAGAACATAAAACTCAGGATAAATAAGTATAAATTTTCCATTTGCTTTAGACATTACCTGGAATGTTCTTGGGTGTCTGGGTGACCAATCATTTCAGTTTAGCCAGTGCCCTAATTTTTGCACTGAAAGTCCCAGATTCTGCAAAAACCCTTCATTTGGGGTAAACCAGGTCTTTGGTCGCCTTACTAGTATTACCATTCAAACAAACCAATGTAAATTTCCCACTGCTAAATAATCGTACAACCATATTCAAGGACCCAGTCAAGGGAAAGAACCCAAATTTCATGTAGCGTATTTTCTTTCTCATGTCTAACTTAAATTCTCCACATTACACCCAAGGCTTTCTGATGGGTTCTTGATACAGAGAGAAAGAATGAGACTCTGAACCATGTGTAACGTCATTTCATACACCAGCAAGGGACCAGGGTTCGCTTACTTTTGCTGCAGCCCAGCGGATTGTTGACATCCAAATGGCTTGCACTGGGAACACAAGTATTACACTTTGAGCCAGTGACAAATTGTTTGCAGAAACAGTGGCCCGTAACTGAGTGACAGGTTTCATTCAAGGCTCCTGAGAGATGGCAACTGCAAGGCTGACATCTGAAAACAAAACAAACAATCAAAGAGAATGACATTTGAATTAAATATTCATGGTATAGGTTACATCTTTCGACAGCAGCACACAATGAGAGACTGTTTTAGACAGTATATTGAAAAGAATTCTTGAGCTAAACAAAAACACAAAACAGAAAAATTCCTTTATCAAAGTGATATTCTGATAAAATCTCTATGAAGCTTTCTCTTTGTATATTAATTAATGGTAAAGAAAAAAAGTGTTCAATTGCTTATCTTTCTTTTTTCTTTTTTTGCTTTTTTAGGGATATTCCTGTGGCATTTGGAAGCTTCCAGGCTAGGGGTCGAATCAGTGCTGCAACTGAGGCCTATGCTATAGTCACCACCACAGCCACAGCCACACCAGATCCAAGCCACATCTGTGACCTATGCCACAGCTCATGGCAACCCTGATCCTTAATCTACTGAGTAAGGCCAGGGGTCAAACCCGTGTCCTCATGAATACTAGTTGGGTTCACAACCTGTTAAGCCACAACTGGACCACCCTATATTGCTACTTTCACATGCCACAATACATCCTGTAGATTATTTTGCACACTAGTTGCTCAGTTAAGAACACAGTAAACTTTCATCCCCACAAAAGCAGGTCTCCTGAAAACTAAAATTTAAGATTAGATACCCATAAAACTATCTCTTCACGTATCGCTGCAGTTGTGAAATAGAAAACTGGGCGTGATAATTATTGCTCGCCCTAAAAATCTTACAACTCTTTAGTTTTATGAAAACTAAGCTTCACTAAGAAAACAGTGGGAAGAAGATGTTCTAATACTATTGATGCCTTAATATACATCGTATTTCATTTTTTATTTTATGCACTAAACTCATTTACTCCAAATGATTGGATAATAGAGCATTATTCTGATCTGTGAAAAGACGCTATCGATATAAAGATAATGAAAGAATCTCATTTCAACTTATATTTCTTGGACCAAAGTTACCTGTTAAAAATAACTGTCTTGGCATTTTGCCATGATAGAAACTAAGACCTGTTTCCTCAGAATGAATTTTTCAAACACATAGACCACGCCAATGTCATTGGTCAGGGAAGCAATACTGGCACCACTGAAATATGAGAGAAGATAAACTCTACTTATAAGAAAACCACATATGATCCAGCAATCCCACTTCTGGGCATATATCTGAAGAAATTACAATTCAAAAAGATTCATGAACCCCACTGTTCACTGCAGCACTATTTCCAATAGCCAAGACATAGAAGCAATCTAAATGTCCATCAATAGATGAATGGATAAAGAAGACGTGGAACATGAATGCAATGAAGTATTACTTAACCATGAAAAAGAATAAAACAATGCCATTTGCAGCGACATGAAGGGACCTAGAGATTATCATTCTAAGTGAAGTCAGAAAGAGAAAGACAAAAATCCTAGGATATCACTTATATGTGGACTCTAGTAAAAAAATACAAGGAATTTACTTATAAAACAGAAAGAAACCTAGATTTCAAAATCAAATTTATGTTTACCGTAGGGGAAACATGGGATGAGGGGAGGGTAAATTAGCATGGGAATAACATATACACACTACTGTATATAAAATTAGCAGCTAACAAGGACCTACTGTATAGCACAGGGAGGTCTACTCGATAGTCTGTAATAACCTATATGGGAAAAAAGAACAGACAGATGTGCATGCATGATTGAGTCACTTTGCTGTACACCTGAAACTAATACAACATTGGAAGTCAACTATATGCCAATAAATTTTTTTTTTTTTAAAAACAGAAGAAAACTACTGCCTCCAAACAGAGACTTTCCATATGGTACATTTAAAATTACAGTATGGCTTCACCTATATTTTCAAATAAAGATGCTGGATAGATAGATTTACTTCCCGTCACTGCAACTTTTATGGTGTGATCTCCTGGGTAATCATTCGACACCCTTAAAAAAAGCTGATAAAAGCTAAGGCTGCTAAATAAGCTGCAAATTTGTTTTATGGACTAATATCACCTTGGGAATCAATAAAGTACAGTTTGTCTTGAAAACCACTACACTGTAGTTTGCCCTTTTGATGTCACGATAAAAGGGCATTTTTTCCCCCTACAAACAACTATACTGTGTCCCTTATGTACAGACACTGCAGCCGAACTTCATCTCAAATAGATATTTACGTATTAGAGCTGGAGGAAATTATGCCTGGAAATTAAAATGGAATTACAGAAGCAACAAAATATTTAATTTGCTCCTAACTTCATTATATGCTATTACTTAGAAGATATTGTTGTTGGCTTTTAATGTCATATTGGGAAGCATAAACAAGAGACCAGCTTTGCTCAATGCATATATATCTATCACCACACCACTCATGAATAAGTGTCTCTCGAGTATTTCAGTTTTTATTACCATTCACTCATGAGACGATCACATTTATTTTACATACAGTACATTTGGAGTAATAGTTTCCAGTGCATAACATAATTCCTTTCCTTGATGGAGATCTATTTTCTTCGCACTAACTGCTACATGCTTAACTTCAAGTCAGCTCTGTCAATATCCATGGGATATTAAGTTCCAAACCCAAATGGAATAAATAAACCGCTTCTTGGGGAAGCACGCAGAGTTTTGAGTAATTAAATGTGACACTTCCCAATTTCATAGTCTCTCATCCCAGCCATTGTTACATGCACCTCGTCTGACTTCTTGTAATTGCTTGACTTCGGTAAGACAGGTATTTACCTGAATCAAGTTCATGTGTGACTTTTCCGAATATGATAGCTTGTTTCTAGCCTCAAGGACCCTGGGGCTCATTTTGTGCTTAAAGTTTAAATAAAGGAATTTTTGTAAATTTCCCAGCCACTCAAATATAATTTTAAACATTTCAGAGACTCTTTAGCAAAGCAGCTACAAGTCTGATGTCACTGCATAACTTATGCCTCAAGAGCACCTCCTAAATGAAATACATTGCACGTTTATTAAAACAAAATTATGTGTAATAAAGGAAAAGGCATTTTAAGCTTAGAGAAACACCAAACTAAGATGAATTGCGATATTGATTTTTTCAGGATAAATGGTTTTTGTAATATTAATATAAAGAAACCTTTATTACACTGACTCTCTTGGTACAGCTAGAGCTTCTCCCACAATCTGTTTAAAATCTTCATTTTTCATCCTTATGGGAAAACCTCACTTGCTAAATGGATTTCATAAAGAGTAATCTGTCAAGATTTATACAGATAAACAATTTGTGATGTTTATTGACCAGTTCATTATGGTAAACAAAACAGGAGTAAAGTATCGCTAATCTCTGCCAGTCCTGGGCTAGTGCCGTTCTCTTTGGGCCCTTACGTAACTCAGCATTTGCTGAGTGCAATGGAAAGGAAGGTAATTGGCTTCTGTCTCTTAAATCACCCATCTCATATATTTTCCTGTCCAGGGAGCTTCTTCTGGTTGTGCAAACCATAAAAGAAAGAGTTATCCTACTCATGACTGTAGCAGAAACATCAGTACGAATGAAGGGAACGTGTTTCGATCATGCATCTCACTGTCAGAAATTTCGTCGCGTGAGGAAGAGCTGTTGCCACAGGAGGCTCAGGGACACACATAGTCCAGATCATAGGTAACTCTGGTGACATTTCTCTCTGGACACGTCTCTTCTGTCTGGGGCCTCAACTCACAGGTATCATCAAACTGATTCAAAGATATTGATTGAAGGGGTTCCCGTCGTGATAATGAACCCGACTAGTATCCATGAGCAGGCAGGTTCAATCCCTGGCCTTGCCCAGTGGCTTACGGATCTGGCGTTGCCGTGAGATATGGTGTAGGTCACAGACATGACTCGGATCTGGTGTTGCTGTGGCTGTGGTGTAGGCTGGCAGCTAGAGCTGCGTTTCAACCCCTGGCCTGGGAACTTCATATGCTGCATGTGCGGCTCTAAAAAGCACATGCACATACACACACAAAAAAAGATACTGATCGACGTAAATAACATTCGTTGAGAACCAATTGTGTTCCAGGAGCGGACATGGCACTGAGGACATAAAGATAAACGAGACAGATTGTCCTTCTCTGCCTTCAAGGAGCTCACATTCTAGTGAGAAATGAAAAGTGGAAAGAGTGTCAATAAAGATGTATGCAGACTCTTCCTGGGCACAGCAAAGCGCCAGCTACTGAGTCTGGTGGTATAGGACGCAGGAAGACAGGGAAAGGAGTGGTGAGAAGGAAGCTTATAGAAGGTGTTTGTGCTGAATATGAAAAGGTGAACAGGAATAAGCCAGGCCAATCAGGGAGGGGAGAAAATAGACAAGATACAACAGGAGAGGGTGCAAAATTTAAGCAATTCAAAATTTGGTGATATAAAATCAGAACGGAGGAGGCGACGAAGCTAGAAAGGTAAGCAGGGGTAAGATACTGCTAGATTAGGTGCACTGGTGACAGCGGTAAGGAGTGGAACAGATTTAAGAAACGTTCAAGCAAGTAAAATCAGTGGGATGGGGTGGACAAATCGAAAAGAGAAGCGAGTAAGGGGAGACGGACATGGAGTTACTCCAGGCTTTCTAACTTGCTGATGAGTAGATGATGGGGACATCACTTAACATAAAGAACAAAGGAGGAAGAGACCTCAGATTGACGAGGGCTTTTAGACAAGGATTACTGAATATTAATGCATAAAAGAGAAAGAGGCTTTAAGGCAAACTGGAGAAACTGGACAGTTTTCTCCCATCAGTTCCTAGCACAAAGACGAGCAACACAGTAAGCGTCCAATAAATACTGTTGAATAAATGAATGTATAAGGCACTAGGAAAGCTTTAGACTTAGGATAACACAGATAAATCTAAATGTGACATGTAGCTCTAACTATAATTTAACTCTTTTGAGCCCTTTCTGATAGGCAGAGCAATCCCCCTGGATAAAGTCTCTTCAAGGAAGGCATCATTATTCTTTAAGGGCTGGACTTCTGACTTCCCAAGGTCAGAGGAGTTCTAGGTTCAGTCCTTTCATTTTTCTATTTTTTTTTTTTGTCTAGCTTGATGTGGGACCTCAATTCTCAGACCAAGAATTGAACCTGGGCCACAGTGGTGAAAGCACTAAGTCTTAACCCCTAGACCACCAGGGAACTCTCTCAGTTCAGAACTTTGGTGCAGGATCCCAGGAGTGTTCAAATACCCTCTAGAGACATTTCTTTTTCCCCTGGTTAAGGTTATATTCCACCTCTGCAGTGGAAGTGTGGTCTCCACTGAGGTTCTTAGCTTTCCTTTCTTCACAGCCTGCTGGTATCATGGGATTCTCTTAGAACTGGAATCAGAATTATATGGTGGGGATCTGGGGCCTGGACATCCTGTGTGTGTGAGCTGAAAGCCATACTCAGACGCTTTATTGGAAAGGAAGTGAGAGGCACTGTCTCATCAAGAAGGGAGGCGTCAACGGTGCCCAGTCCACCCTCCCTGGTGAAGCTTCTCACAAACAAAGGGATGCATGAGACCTGGACCTGGGCAGTAGCTCCCATGTGTGCAGGCAACAGTGCCATCTGAGCGGCAACATTCCTGTCTCCTGGAGACGAGCTTGCTTAGCACAGTTCTGTACTGGGGCCCCAGCCGCTTTCTCCTCTGTTGGCACTCCACCTCATCACATGGAATGTGGGCTATGTCAGACACACTGGTCACTAAGATCAAACATTACCAAAAAAAAAAAGAAATCCCAAAAGTCTCACTATACTAGCAATACCACACACATTTACATTTAGAAGCTCCCTGGTGGCTTAGCGGGTTGAGGCTCTGGTATTGGCACTGCTATGGCTCAGGTCACTCCTATGGAATGAGTTCGATCCCCAGCCTATGAACTTTAGGTGCTACAGTGCAAGTAAATAAATAAATAAATTCATGTTGTTTTCCGCCACTAAGTTTGTAGTGAATAATTATTACAGCACTAATAAGAAATTAACATTCTGGGTCTACTAGAAAAGTGATAATGGGGCCATAAATATCCTGATGCCCAACATCGTGTGATTCCTATCATATCACATTGAATAAATGCTACTATACTATAAAAACTGACATTATAGCATCTGTATCAATTAGTGGTCATGGCAGACTGTCAAAATGACCATAACTCTTTAGCTCTCTCTTTCTGCAGGTCCTCTGCAGTTAACTGTACAATTCCTCTCCCATCACAAAGTATAGTCTATCTCTCCACTCATGAATATGGGCTGGTCCTTGATTTGCTCTGGCCAATAAGGCAAAAGCAATACTGTGGCAGTTCTAAGCATGGGGTGCACATGTCCCAGCACCTTCTGCTTTCTTTACAGGAACTCAGCCACCAGCCTGTGAGTGAGCTCCAGCGAGAGCCCTGGATGACAAGAGGCATGTGGCGCTTTTACCCGCATCACCCTAGAAAAGAGCTGGCTGTTTAACAGTCGCCATGGAGCAAGAATCTGTGAGGCACGTTCTACAATATTCCACTATTACACCATGGCAAGAAAAAAGTGGACAAGAAAGTTATCTGCTTCCCTTTGAGGTCATTGATCTGGTTCTTAAAGACCAACTGGGATCCATGGGAAATATGCCTGTGAAAGGATGACCAGATAACTGAGGATTCCCATGGAGAATGTCTGCAGTGAAACGCAAAATACTCTGGTCACAGCAGAATTTTACTTTATGTTTTAAAGGTTTGAGCCTTTAGATTCCCTGACCAGCCTAGATCCCAATTCCTGACTGTCTTGAGGGAAACAGTCCACTGGGGGTTGGCTGGTAAGTAAGAGACAAGGAGTGATACAACTGATGCTTTAAGACTTAAAAAGAAGATAACATACAACTAATGAATATAGAGAAAAGAAGTCATCAGGGAAGAAACCTTTAGGAGATTGTGATGTGCAGATGCCATGTGAGAAAAATGGTGGTAGACCAGATGAACCGGAGCTTCCTTGTGGGCTGTGGGAAGCCTGAGGGCAGTGCCAGGGAGGGCAGTGTGTCAAAAAGAGACAAACTGAATGTGGCCCATTTTTGCCTCATTGTTTTTGGTTTAGACAAATACGATATACTAGTTTATTTATTTGTTTATTTTGCTTTATTGATTTTTCCAAAGGGCAGATCTTTTTTTTTTGCTTCATAGTTTTTGATCCTGATTAAACCATGTTTGCTTTACCTTTCATTGTTCACTGATGCTTTAAATATACTGCACAGGGTTAATTCCCCTGTCTGCCACCTAGATATAAAGTGAGTCAGCTGCATGGTTTTTCTGGTCTTTCTTTGGGTAATAGAAAGTCTTGCAGTCAATTTAAATCGCAAAGCACAAGTTCAGTAAGAGGAAGAAAACTGGAGGCATCTGACTTCCTGATTTCAAAATATATTACAAAGCTATCATAATCAAAATGATATGGTACTGGCACAAAATTAAGACATATAAACCAATGGAACAGATAAGACAGCTCAGAAATAAATTCATGCATATCAGTCTACTGATCTTCAGAAAGGGTATAAGGGACACATGATGAGGAAAGGATGGTCTCCTCAACAAATGGTGCTGGCACAACTGGATATTCACTAGTAGAAGGATAAAACTGTACCCTTAAATCACCATGTACAAAAATCAACTCAAAACAGTGAAGAATTAAAAGTAATATCAGAAATTAAAACTACTAGAATTAAACAAAGGGGAAAAAGCTTCTTCAATTGGGTCTGGGCGATGATTTTGTGGTTATAACACCAAAGCTCAGGTCGTAAAGCAAAAAGACATAATCTAAAAATCTTTTGCACAGCAATGGAAATAACCAAGGGTAAAAAGACAACCTACAAAATGGGAGAAAATATTTGCAAACCATCTGATAAGGGGTTAGTATTCAATATATATAAGAAACTCATACAACTCAAAAGCAAAAAAAAACACAAAACCTAATTTTATAAAATGAGCAAAGGATGTTTATAGATATTTCTCCAAAGAAGACATGCAAATGGCCAGCACGTACGTTAAAAAGTACTCAAAATCACTAAATGCCAGTGGGAACTAAATGAGATATCACCTTCAATCTATAGCAATAGCTATTACCAAAAAGGCAAAAGCTAAGTCTTGGTGAGGATATGGAGATCAAAATCCTGGTAATAATTTTTATTTAACATTTGCTGCACCATGTGTTTTCTATATTCATTCAGAGTGATTTAGTATCTGTAGAAAAGAGTAGTAATGCCCTCAGACTAGCCAAGATGCTGGTGACTCCAGTGGTAAAAGAAGTGCAACGTGGATTTAAAATATATATATTTTATAGATATATATAGATATATATAGATATATATATGTCATAAGAACATAAAATTATTTGGAAAAATATTTAAAATATCCTGTTAAAGTTTTTCTAATCAAAATGAATTTTAGTAGACAGCCAAATTAACTACTTTAAGCTCTTTTTCAATAATTTACCCTGTCCACACTCTCACTGAGGTATTAATGGAGAGTATCATGGACAAAAGGCAGGCAGTAGTTGGACAAGGGTTGAAAAAATAATCTCAAACACTAGAATAATTAGAACTTATATTTATAAATATGCACACTTACTGAAAAACAGATTTGATGTGTGCAGACACAACACTCGTTTCTGGGGGATTTGAACATCAAAGAATTCATGGATATGGGCCCAACCCTAGACTAATTTATGAACTGATCAGACCAAGAAAAAAAAAACCACATGAGGAATTAGCATCTCAGCGTATCTTCAAAAATATAGCAACAATCTATACCAAGAGACTGGATATAGCTTCCTGAGCTGTACAGTAGGACCTCACTGCTTATCCAACCTAAGCATAATAGTTTACATCTAGCAACCTCAAACTCCCAGTCCATCCCACTTCCGCCCCCTCAGAAAACACAAGTCTGTTCTCCATATCCATGATTCAGTTTCTGTTTTGTAGATACATTCATTTGTATATTTTAGATTCCATGTACACAACTGGCTCACTATGCTGTATAGCAGAAATTGACACAACACTATAATTCAACTATACTCTAATAAGAATAAAATTTAAGAAAATACAGCAATGAACACAAACGTGTGAAAGTAAATGCCGACAGATATTAAGGAAATAAGAAGTAGAGTATTAAAGACAGTGTAACTTTGAAAAGTGGTTAATTTACTTTCAGAATGTACTTTACACATGGGAAAAAAAAATCTTTTCACTGAATACAAAGATATGTTTCTCATCTGCCAGCATTTAAACCTAAATTAGAAAGGCAAAGAAAACATAAACGGAAGCAGTAAATTAATAAATTAAAAAGCAATAAATTCAGGGGCCACGCAGAACAAAGTATGTACACACATGTGCTACTTATCCTAGCCCTGCGTGTGTGCATGTGAATTTTCTTCTATAGCTATTTCTTTACCTGTCTTTCTCCACATCCAAATTTTTAGTTAAGAAAAGGACTTTAAATATTCCCAGTCCTGAATATTGGTACATATATCAATGTACAGCAACTTAACACATTGGAACTCTGGGAACTATTCAAAGATTATCACTACGTTTAATGAATGCAGACATCAAAGAATAAAAGAATAAATCAAGAAACTAAGCTGCTTTTTACAAAAGAGATGGCCAAAAATAATTCACTGTTAATTTAAAAAAGTAATTGCAAATATAATTTAATAAAAATACTTAACTATTAATTTTTACAAATGCTTACCTTCCAGTCTGAGGATCAAACCCAAAGTGAAGGTCTTTACAATGGTTACAGCTTTGTCCAGTGACAGAAGCATCTTGGCAAATGCACTGACCAGTCATGCTATTACAAATGTCATGAACTGCACCAGTTGTGTGGCATGAACATGGCAGGCAGCCAGTGGCATTACCTGGAGAAATATAAAAACCTGGAAAGAAAGAAATGAAAAGTTTTAATCATACTTCCTATCCAGTCTTTTCTTAAAAAATAATATTTTGACGACATGGAAAAACAGAACTCTCCATCAGGGCACTACCTCAATCCCCCTACAAACGTGGCTACAGCTGCTCTTGACTGGTATTGTCAACAATGACCAAAGAAAGGCTGCTAAATAACTGACCTGGGTATCCTCCTGGCACCTGCAATTCGGTGCATGTAAAACCTACTTTGTGATCTTTCCACTAAAGACGGCTTCCTCCTCTCATCATCTCCGTTTCAGCAACTAGCACCACCATCTACAATTCAGTTGCACCATCTAGAATCCTGAGTCATCTTCAGTAGGGTAGCCAGGTAAAATAGAGGATGCCCAGTTATATTTGAGTTCCTGATAAACAAGGATTTTTTTTTTTTAGTAAAAGTATGCCCCATGTTATTTTTGCTCTATTTTTAAAAATCATTGTTACCTGAAATTTAAATCCAACTGACCACCCTGTATTTTGCTAAAACTTACAACCTTGAGTGCACTCCCTCTGCCCCTACATCTAGCTAATGATCAATCCTGTGAACACTGTCTTCAAAGGATTTTAAACCTTCTATTCTCCATCCCCCACTGCTGCCTCCCAAAAAGTCCCACCAAGTTTTTTACGGTTAACACTATGTACCAGAGGCTATAGTAAAAAGCTCATTTAGTCCTCAGAGCATTGCTAATAATTCAAACATTATTATGTCCATTCTATAAATTAAAAAACTGAAGGTTAGAGAAGTTGACAGACTTTCCCAAAATGACAGAGTCGACAAGCCGCAGAACCCAGATTTGCATCCATGCCTCCCTCCCAACTGCAGAAGCTGTCTCATCCAGTGGCATCTCCCTTGTCACCCTGCAGTCTGTTCTTCACACTGGAGCTGGAACCACTGTTCTCCGTGTAGCTTGGACATCTCATGCCTCTGTTTAAAACTATTTGATAACCTCCTATTCCCTTTAGGAAAAGAAAGAAATTCCTAGCCCAGCCTCTAATCAGGTCCCACCTATGTCCCTAGCTTCATTTCTCTGCTCCTCCCATCTGCCCTAGTCATACCTCTTTTTGTTCTTGAGGCCTAAAGCCCTTTTCATGGGCAGTTCCGTCTGACGAAATGATCCAGACCCACCTCTTCTGCTTACTTCACCCCAGGTCTTATGACCTTCTCCAGCAACCTACTTGAAGCTAGTTTTCATGGCACCCATTCATTGCCTATAAGATGCTGATGACAATTACAATTAATCCCATCTCCACCACACTGTGACCTCTGTGAAGGTAGGAACCTCATCTGATTTATGCCTCACCAATTCCCCAGCACCTAGGACAGTGTCTGTAACAAGCAGGCACTCAAACAGTAGAATTCACAAAACCACACTAAATGACTAGGGTAGGAACAGACCCCCATAACTACTATATGTAAAAGAAAAAGAAACAGAATTTAATTATAAACTCCATCCTTTGGCTTGGCTTATAGGAAAAGAGGAGAAAGAAAAATATGATTCAAAAACACTTTCAAGTTGTTCCAAATTTCTTGGACCCAAAAGGTGGAACAGTCATAAATTTAGAAATGCATTGGACATTCGGATGATGGAACAGGCATACAAGGGAGAAATGGTTCTTAGTGCTGTGTGATATGTGTATTTGCATGTAGGTGCATATGTACATACAAATACACACATGTAGACTTCTATACACACACAAGCATATGCATAACGATACAAGGAATGTTATTAAAACAATGAGTAAAGTTCTGGTGAATGAGAATAAACAGTGCACTTGTCATAATCATTAACTTAGGTATATAAAGTATCAGTGATACTGAAAAAGCGAACGCACATGAGCACAAAGGGAACATTCTGTGTTATTTACTCTTTAGGGGAAAAACAAAAAGTGACTGGAACACTGTACACCCCATTTGAGGCTCTAGTTGAAAACAAGCCATTCTTTCTCGGGCATCCAGGGCTTGTTTTTCTTTTCCTAGGCCCCGCATATTCTCTCTTAAAAAGCCTCAGAAAAACTAAAATAGAAAAGGAAGAAGGTCAAAATCTGTGCCACTTAATTGGAGAGAACTAAGACTATCATTTTTTAATAGTAATTTATAACTACATTGGGTCATTTGCTTCTTTGCATCCGCTGACAGCAATCTGCCTTATAGGTATTTCCGGAAATAGAGAATGGCCAGGGCAGTTATTATACATTCTCCTACCTGACTTGTCATGTGATCAAAATCACAAAGTTAGGTGGCTTCTATTTTGGTTTCAAGACCATTACAGCTATTATGATCCTATGTATTTCCCTTCCTGGCAAGATACCTAGGTCTTTAGACTCATGGTGATAGCATCCTGAGTGTACCAACAGCTCTCCAATTGGGCTGAATTACCCATTAGCGAGGATACTTTGAAGTAGAATTAATCTGCATTTATTGCAATAGCTTCCAGCCACAGAGGGTTTTTTTTTTTTTTTAGAACAATTAGAAGTGACTTTTGCAAGAAATGATTTATTAAGTGAACCTGTAAAGACCAGGAGGGTAGACTTTGGTGCAGAAGATGGCGCTGAGCAAGTCTTGGAGAATTAAACAAAGGCCACCGAAAAATCAGATATAAGCAGAGACGAACAAGAAAGGTACTAAAGTACCGGGGAGCCTGTAACCTGGAGGTTAGAACTTCAAGGAAAAGGCTACACTGGACTTTTCCTGGGGGTTAATCCCCTTCCCCCTCTCAGGTGGATTATAGGGTTTAACCCACCCGTATTTCAGTTGTCCTATTTTTAAGCAGTTCTAATTAGGGTGACTCAGGTACCTTCCTGCTTAAGGATCACTTCTCGCCTTACCGGAATGTGCCTAACTCTAGATCGTTACCTCTCCTTTTATGATGCCTGACTACAGAAAACAGTTCCCCTCCCTCCAACTTAAACTTCAACTCCGGAATGCTGCCTAAAGATAACTGACCTTAATTGCTTTACTTTTTTTTTTTTTACCCCACCCAGTCGATTTCTGATCTCCCTCCGCCAGCTTCACTTCACGTCTCGCATCCGCAGGTCTGCGTGGTCCGAACTGATCTCTTGGAGACGTTTCTCCATGAGTGATTCTGAACCACATTCTGAAGCGTGGTCATTAGACAATGCCAACACTTTCCAGCCCACGGCGCTGAGAGTTCACATTCACATAGCACAAATCATCCCCCTCAAGTTTCTTCTTTTCTCCAGTTTTCTCCCAGCTAACTCCTGGTCCCAAACAAGACACGCGGGGGAAACGTCATGTTATACACAGCTCACGTGGAAAGTCACCCGTCTCATAAAAAGAGTATTGCTTTATCCAGGAGGAGGCTTACAGAACCCTCAGAGTTCAAAGTTATTAGCCAGGCAGCTGGTATTATCTCCTGTAGTGGCTATTTCTGCAGCATACTACCTGTCCTGGGCATAAAAGAAGAGCCCATTTCCTGGCAATGTCCCTCTCGAGGACCATGAACAACGAGGCTTTGCTAAGGTCTGGAAACGGGAGAAAGAAAACAAGTTTAACCTCTAGGCCTTATTCAGAAAAGCAGGGCAGAGCTGAGGCCAAGCACTGATGATGAGCTGTTTAGAGGAAACAGTTCTCACCTTAAACAGAGAATGGACATCACATTAAGGAAAGAGTCCAGGACGGAGTTTGTGGCTCATCTACACCAGGCAGCAAAAGACTGTTTTAGAAGTGGCTTTTCAAATCAGTAGTTGCAAAATGAAGTGTAGTAGACAATGCTAATTGAAAAATGAAAGTAATAATTTCAGAGTACCAGTGGCTCAGGTCACTGCTGTGGAGCAAGTTTGATCTCTGGCCCCGAGAGCCTCCGCCTGCCAGGCTGCAGCCAACCTCTCCCCCCAATTTGGGTGTTTTATAAAAAAATAATGCTAAAACCACTATCCATAGATTTGACCAAATGTTAATATATGCATAAGTAAATATGATAATTCATCTCAAGCTATAATTTCTCTTTCAACATTTTAAAAACTCATTTTTTTTTTTTTTTTGGTCTTTTTAGGGCCGCACCTGCGGCATATGGAGGGTTCCCAGGCTAAGAGTCGAGTCAGAGCTGTAGCTGCCGGCCTACACCACAGTCATGGCAACACGGGATCCGAGCCACATCTGCAACCTACACCACAGCTCACGGCAACTCGGGATCCTTAACCCACTGAGCGAGGCCAGGGATTGAACCCATATCATCATGGCTACTAGTTGGGTTCGTTAACCCACTAAGCCAGGGTGGGAACTCCTAAAAACTCATTTTTGATTAACTGTATTTTAAATGCCCTGCTCCTGTTCCTTCCTCCTGGACTGTTTCCCCTACTTGAATACCTTGACAACTCCTATTTATTTTGAAAATCCAGCTCAGGAAACACTTTCTCTGCTAAATTTGTTATGTCTCCCATCCTTCAAGAATGAATCAATCCCTTCACTTTACTACTTCTCTCTACTGTGCATTTCTAATATTGAAGTTATTACAATGTGTTTACATATGAATCCATTTCCTCTACTCCACCATAACAGCTTCATATATTTATGGTTGTATATTTTTACAGCAGCACAGGCCCTGGTGTATAGTAATTTATTCAACAGATGTTAATTGAAAAAAATGGATATATGAATGAAATGGATAAATGGTTGAAAGGATAGATGAGTAGATGGATGGGTGGATATCTGTTCCTTTTATAATAGCAGATGATCTCTTTAATGCTGAAAAAAATGGTAAACATCATCTGTGAGTCATGAGAATGATTAATCAGAAGAGGTCAGATATCCGAGAGGATAGCGGGAAATGTGTATGAATAAACACAATAAAGGCAAAACGTAACCTCTGCCATATCAATGGGTATAACAGAGCTTCAGAAAGAAAATGTCACCCAAAAACTATGTCTCCAGTTCTCAGAACAAAGGATATAATAATACGCTCATATAAGGGAAGTGACTCTATTGGACTATTCCATTTCACAAAATAACCTGGTTTTCCTATTTATGTGAATAGCCACAAGAAGCCACCACCATAAGTATATTTTCTGAGAATCAAATCCAGTAAGAACAGTGAATATAAATTAGGACAGCTCTGATTATGTTTGGGGGATTACAGTACCTAGATATGTATGTGCATTCAAAATCCACAGCAAAACTTTTATTTTCTTTGTTCTCATTTTCCTCAGTCTTAATATTTATCAGATGTATGGTGTCAAGTCTTTATCCTACATCATGGCAACCATTTCAAAAACTGCTCCAACTTGGTCCATGAAATAATCCCACTCTAGGCCCTTCAGTTAGCTCTTTATCATTTGGTCACAGTAGCCTCCCACAACTGTTAATTTTTATTTTGTAACTATTAGTCGAATTCAGTACAGCAAATACTATACTGCAGGACCTGAAGCAGGAGTGGGAATCACAGGTTGAAATAAGTTTGAGGGCTGGGGGAATTACAAACAAATGTAAGACTGTCTATTTTAACTCACCCCTCAAATACGTATTAAGTGAATATTTATGATAGACATTGAGTTATTCAGGAAAAGCTTAACTCTTTGAGAGTGCAGATTATGGGTTCAGGTGCATATGCACTTGTACATGGCTCTTCTATTAAATGAGCTTCCATTTTTTCTCCTCCAAAAAGGAAGTAATACTGGTCCTTCCAACATATAAATAGTATGCCTAATAAATGGGATTTTTTTTTAGATAAAACGCTACTCCAGGGTCTGGCAAATGGTATATATACTTCAGTAAATATTATCTATTATCATCACTGGAAAGTTCTTACTAGGCAGTTTTCAAAAAAAAATGGGTTTTCCTAAAGTTTAAATAATGTTAATATCTTTTTTTTTTCCTAGCTGTGCATAGGAAAAGATCCTTTTCTGGTGGTTTATTAAGGAAAAGGCTCTTCTTCTGAGATCTTTCTGTGAAAAACATGTTAACCTGGAAAGTCGTTTGACCAAACACTAGGACACATGGCAAAAGTGGATCTCAGCTTTGAGGCACTGGTTTTTAATGGATTATCAGCCATATAGTTCCAAGTCCACCAGCAGGGTCTTGCATGCAATTCTGGTTTACAAGCTCATTTCTTAACAAATATGATATGCTTCTTAATGAAACAAGATACTTTCCTTTACTTTCCAATAGTCTGTATGAGTTATAAAAGCAAACCAAAAGTAAATACCAGAGGGAAGCATGAGGAATTGTCCTATTAGCACAAAACGTGTCATGTGAAGCTGTTTTCATTATAAATTAGCCTTTATTTTATTCCAAAGCTGCAGAGTCCTCAATAAACCCTCTCTGCCTCTAGTTCTCAAGGACAAGGGTGGGTCACTGGCTCAGGATGCCTTGACACCCTCCCCTGCCTTTCTCTGCCTGGCCTCTGATTAAGTGGCTGCTGCTAAATGCTATGAGGTCATCCAGTCCTGAAAAAAACGAACCAGGAAAACATATTTAGTGCTCTGTTTATGAGCGTGGGCATGTGTACATTCATATGTGTACACACACTCCAAATAATTTTAAATTAAAGCATTTTTAAAATACTTAATGGAGGTTAAGCAGCATTTTTAACCTCTGTTCAAGTTATTGAATGGCATATTAAAACCAGCGTGGCTCTAATGCACCTTCTAATGTGCACTGCTGCTTTAACAAATTGCCTATAAATTTTCGTTGAATTAAGCCTATTCCTTGTACATTCATAGTAAGGTTAGGTTAATAATACATGAGGTTTCATTAGACGCACCTTCTTTAGTAATGCTTTTTAAGAAAGTGGGACAGCAGTCCACGTGCAATAGTCTAGGATGACTAGTGATTTTCCCATCACCAATGAAAAAGGCAGGCTGGAGTCCTAAGGTTGCCGCATGCACCTGCCTACCCCAGGCTGCTCCCCCCGCACCCCACTGCTCCTACACATCACTGCGGTTCTCCCCTCTGTAACGTATGATCCAGGTCTCTCATATGTACTTAAAGAAGGAGAAAGCAAGCTTCAGATCGCCACAGTGCATTTTAATGTGCACACTGCAGGGCTGGCTACTGTGAAGCATCTATTTATAATAACGCTCCATCAGGATCAGGGTTTCTTTTTTTCAATGTAAATTTCACAGG
Organism: Catagonus wagneri; assembly: GCA_004024745.2. Classification (NCBI taxonomy): domain Eukaryota; kingdom Metazoa; phylum Chordata; class Mammalia; order Artiodactyla; family Tayassuidae; genus Catagonus; species Catagonus wagneri. The sequence goes on from PVHT020000061.1 coordinate 9,353,807, forward strand.
CAAAGACAATCAAACCCAGAAAACAAAATTCAAAGTGGTTTCTAAAGCTAGAAGAATGCAGAACCAGAAAAAAATAAAAGAGGTCCACAAGCACACTTTGACCTTTCCATAGGCTACATGTTTGTGTACAGAATATCCTGTTTTGCTAAAAAAAAAAAAAAAAAAAAGGCCTTAAGCCCCTATTTTCTTTCCTCCCTTGCAAGGTAGAAGGTCGTATCCTCCCTGTTTGGAGCTAGAAAAGCACTCACAGGCGTGCACTATTCCAGGCCTAAAAAGAGAAGGAGGCGCCTGAGTTATTTTTCAGTGTAATAGTTCGCCGGTTCCAGAAGCACAGGTGCACCCTCCTGTCTGCCCCCCACCTTGGAGATGTGTTCCATCTGCCTGGAATAGAGCACTGAACAACCTGAGTTGAGTAATGCAAACTTACTCTCAAGATATGAAGGGAAATAAGACAAAATGCCCCCCTAAAATGCAAGATTACTTTAAATATGATAATTATTTTCATTAATAGAGATGATCCCCCCTCTATGTCCTACTTGACAGAGAGCACAATTTGCCAGATACCCTTGGAGGGGAGTTTTATGGCATCTATACTCAGGCAAATAGCTACTACGAAATTATTCTCCTTTAAAAAAAAAAAACACTATATCAGATAAATCCCAAAAAGAAAGGGATCAGGAGACTATGAAAATTATTATTTTTCAGTATTTTACGTTTTTAATTTTTTTTATCAAAATTCACAGGCAGATCATTTTTTTATTTTTTTTTGTCTTTTTGCTTTTTTTTTATGTAGAACCGCACCTGCGGCATATGGAGGTTCCCAGGCTAGGGGTCTAACAGGAGCTATGTAGCTGCCAGCCTACACCACAGCCACAGCAACGCGGGATCCGAGCCGCGTCTGCGACCTACACCACAGCTTACGGTAACGCTAGATCCTTAACCCACTGAGCAAGTCCAGGGATTGAACTCGCAACCTCAAGGTTCTTAGTCCCATTCGTTAACCACTTAGCCCCGAAGGGAACTCCGGCAGATCATTTTTTAAATCAAACAGAACGCAAAGGCTCAGGATGTAAAACAGCGGCCTACTGCTCCATGCTCTTCCCAGGAATCTCCCTGCCTGGAGCAACCACCTTCAACTCCTTTAGGTGTTTCTCTCGACTTTCATTGCTTATTTCTGAATAACATACATATACGGTTCCATCTCAAGTTTTAAAATCTAGATGATTGTCTTCTTTCCACATAAAATGAATGTGTAGCTCTTTTTATACCTCCTCCTCAACCATCCCTTTAGTTGGTTAAATCAATATTCGGAGATTCTATTATGACTATATAAGTCTGCTTCACGATTATGCCATGTAATGTGCTTGGTGATACTTCCTTTCTTGAAAAATGTGCCTCTGCTTCAATTTCTAGGAATCTCTTACATATTTCCAGGGATCAAATCCTTCTATAGAACTCTATCCAAGAAATCTGCTGGTTTCTCTTTTCTTTTTTTCCCCAGAATACATTGGTCCACAGGAGGATCTGAATCCCTGATCCTCCTCTTTCTGACTTGAGCCCACTGATCTTTAGTTCCACCGTAAGGTGTCCTCTAGGTCAGAATGAGATACTCAGTAAACTTTTAACAATGGATAATGACTCAAAAGGATATCACATTTGCTCTCAACTTTTGCTGGTTTTTAAGAAAGAAGAATATTTAAATCATAGTTATTGGTGCAGGAAATGGACTACCCTATTCCAAAATTAGAGCTATTAATATGCAGTGGAAAATACCATCTTAGGATATATAATAATAAGTGGTTGCAAATTTGGAAGGATAAATCTGAAGCACATGGCAGCTGTCATGTGGCCAGCTGCCCAGCTCTCAGTAATCTTCTTCTTTTCTGGGCTCCTTACACCCTTGCTCCTGTCTGGAGGAGTGGTCCCTGGAAGCCATGCTTATTTTATGTGATCCTGGCACCTCCGGTCACAGTGAACTGGCTCAGACGTGGCCACCCTAACAAAACTGAGTCAATCAGAATTTACCTCTTGGAATTGTAGTCCAGCAGCAGCTAATGACTCCCTATACAGCTGGGATTAGAACTACAAGCGAATACAGGGAATAAGAGCGGCCACATAACCACGCAGGGAGAGGAAGAGCAGAGTGCCCTTCTGCAGAAACAGACACGGGGTGGGAAGGAATGAATGAAGACTGATCAGTGGGAGTTTTCTAGTTCCTGAGTCCTGACTGCTTTGCTCCATATCAGGTTTTGTGGGACATCCAGGGCTAACAGAGCCCCCATTTATGTTGAAGCTGGTTCAAAAAAAATGTTTTTTTTCTGATATTTTCAACTCAAAGAGAATTAACTTCTCATCAGTTCTTTCTGTCTCTTTGGATGTACCTGTCACACTGACCAATGTCAAGAAAGACCTTTGGCTCAGATGTCTTAACTGAAATCCTTGTCATGCAAAACAAGACTTCATGCCTACCCGGTCCCTGGCAGGCAAATCACCCTTCTGAATCTGTATCACCCTCATTTTCACAGGTTCAGGTAACTCGGAGCCGATTTTGCTAGACAGGACAACAATTAATACCAGCTACTAAGCGACAAACCTTTATATAAATCACGATGAATTTTCTATAAATGAAATATATTGCTTTGGTTAAATCATAAAAAGTCAAGGAGAAAGCCAAAAATAGGGTCCATCTTTCTTCCAGTTGGGGAACATGGAAAGATGGCCGCGGTAGAAGAAAGCAGCCTAGTTTATTCACATGACGGCACTGAAAAATAATTCTAGATGTTTCTATGGGAGGCCAGTATAAATAGCTCATTCGGTAAAAACACTTGGTCAGCTTTCACTCAGAAAATCAGTTCATCACCTGAATATTTGGCCTTGGGTAGATAATCAAACTCAAGCTTCCCTTTCTCTGGAATATAAAACGTATTCTTGTTTTTCTTACTTTTTTTCATTGTTAAAAGGAGGCTTATTTCAGGTTGAGGAATTAAAGTCTCGATTATGAAATGTGTTCATTGGCTGGCATTCCTCTAAAGGTCACCCCCAATACAGCAACACACAAGTGCCACATAATCTTGAAAAGACTAAAGAATTGTATCTCTATTAGCTAACGATGTAAATACAACAGTGATGCCGGAGACAAATTTTTTATACATCCTGACCGAGAAACGAAGAGGAAGCACCCGGAACAGGAAACTGAAAAGGTCACCGCGTACTGAGAAGGTTAACACATTTCTCTCTTACCTGGCTGACACTGGTGACACCTTCTTCCTCGACGATTAGGCAAACATAGGCACTGGCCAGTGACTGGGTCACACACAGTCCCAGGTGCTGTCCCCAAGGTGTCACACTCACACAGCCGGCAGCCTTGAAATTTGTCAGCAGTCAAACTGTACCTGTGAGGCTCACAGTGATCGCAGTGAAGACCTGTTACTCCTAATCTGCAGGGACACTGCCCTGTGGCTTTGTCACACAGCAGAGAGCCGTTTACTGTCCCAGCCTTATCACAGTTACAAGGCATGCAGAGGAAAGAATGATTTTGCTGCAGGTAGACGTAGCCTTGCAAACACTCACTGCACTGTCTCCCTCCAACACCGGGCTTACAAACGCACTGTCCCGTCCGAGAGTCGCAGACCGTCCCAGACAAGGACCCAGTCAGGTCGCAGTCACAGGCCTTACAGCCTGTGGTGTCCAAGCCATAGAAGTGTTCTCTGCAGGTGTCACACTGCAGTCCTTTGGCTTCCTTTTTGCACTCACACTGCCCAGAAAGAGGATTGCAGAGTTGGTTCACTGAGCCGTGGAGGTCACACTGGCAGGGCTCACATCCATAATCGTTAGAACTTCGGAGAAATTTAAATCCAAAATTGCAATGATCACATCTAAGCCCTAAAGATAAAAAATGTGTTTAACAAGCCAAAGATGTGAAAACAACTCCATGCAAGCTTTCAAGCTAGTTGAAGCACAAACCAAGCTACTGCTGACATTTAGTACAGTCATACAGGGTTGAGTGTTTTTTACACAGTAATACTGGAGAAGGCTGACTGTATGCTCAAAATACAATGGCAATACTTAAGTTGACGCTCATACACCTCTTTATTTTGGCAATGTGCTTTATAAGATTGTTTTAATTACATAACGCACAGAGAGATGCTTATTGCAAATGCTGCTTCTGTCACACATACTGGCACTCTTTTCCTTATTTAATAAACATCAGGACCACTATTTTGAAAGTACTTAACTCTATTAAAATTGGTATTCTTAGTTATTTCACATTAACAAAGTACGTTCATTTAAAAGTAGAGTGAAATACATTTTCAAAGCCACACAGAGGATTTAAAAATTACATCAGTTATTTTCTTAGAAATCCGAATCCTCTAAAAATGTTTAATAAACATTGAGCTGATAACTATTTTTGTATTAACAGTAGATATACTTACTTGTTAATACCACATATTTAAATAATTAATATAAATAAAAGTTATCCAGAGCAATTTTTATTTCAATGTTTCTATATGCTCCTATAGTTTATCATTTTCAATTAATATAAATTAGGCTTTCCTTGGCTCATAAAGCAATCACATTGCTTGTCATATTGTGATTCAGAACATACCTTTTTACACACTAAGTAAATGCTGCTGTTTATATTACTTCTTTTAAAGGTGTACATACATATATACAGTTCATAGACAAAGAAAAACGCTTTATCGCCTACGCTTAAATCTGACAACTTAGTTTCAAAAAGAGTATTATAAGGCAAAAGAGGAAAACATTTTTTTGAATAGTGAATGTTGAGATGGAAAATACTTCCTTTAGCCAGTCCTCGCATATCCATGAATTTAAATAACTGACTATGTGAGGTCGAATCAATGGAAACATTTATTTCAAGCTATAATAGCACTGAAAAAATTTGTCCTAAAATGAGTCACACACACACGCACTCAGGAACCCCTCTGCAGAAAAGCATTTCCTAAACTGGAAGGAAAGGCATAATGTAAATGTGTATATGTGGATAAAAATTCAAGAACTCCAATGGAAGGCAAGTTCTTTAACAGTGATGAATGACTCACCTAAGGCATATCATTTAATTTCAATAAGGAAAATAAAAAAGGACCACTATTGCTGCAAATTTTAAAAATAACTGTATTGTTAACAAGAATTATGACTCATTTTGAACTATTAAAATTGGTCTACATGGATTCATATCATATCAGTTTTAAAAATATGCGCAGCGCTTATTTGAATATGCCATACATATTCCTGACAGGTAATCTATTCCTAACGATACTCAGGAAGGCCTACAGGGCATCACATTTGGTGTTAACAAGTACAGGCGAGTTAGCACACTTGGCATTTAATTCACATTCTTCTCCCTTTTTATTCTAGATGAATGACCTACTTTAATAAAATTATTGGTGCTCATGTATTTTACTGGTGATGGAATCATTAGTAAGATTTAACAGTTTGGTTAAATCTAACAGTTTGCTTTCTGAAGCACATACAACACACACTGGTATTTTCTGTGGTTTTCTCAATCACATTAACAAGGTAAAATGTAATAAAGGCTACTTGCTAGAATCACTAGACAAAGAAATGTATTTTATATATATATATGTATGTGTGTGTGTGTGTGTGTGTGTGTGTGTGTATACATATATTTTCCTGCAGAAAACTACCTGAATCAACCAATAATACAAGCAAATGGCAGGGAGGCTATAACAATTAAGTAAAGTTTAATTTTTTTTTTCTCACTTTCTTCAGCTCTGGAATCTAACCCATCACGGGAAGGCTTTTATTGATATAGGACTGCAACCATTTGATTGTCTCTAAAGCCATTTCTTTAAATTTTATTTTCACACCTTGAATTGAAAATATGTCATATTAAACAAAGGATACTCTATAGATTGAACTTGACTTCATTCTGTAACACAGACAGCACTTACACAAAAATGCGTTTCTCTTTATAAGTGAGTTATTCCTTTTTCCCCTCCTGAAAAGTTAGTTTTTGTATGTTTGAAATGCATAAGGACAAAGACGTTAAAGATTTTGATATAATTTTTCTTTCTTTTCTATAAAACAGAGAAATTTCGTTTAATACCGTAATCAAGGCCCATATTCTCTTTTATGAAATTAAATGCTTGTCTAGTTAAATTACACAAAAATGATACATGCATATCCACATACGTAAAAGATAAAGAATTAGCTTTAGTGTTATATCACAGAGAAGAAAATGTCACTCCAAACGGTATGTTCATATGTAGGTGTAAATGCAGGTGTGTGGGCCTGTGTGTTTGTGTGTGTCTGCCAGGCATGTTTTTATTATTATAAAGTTCAGGTCAGTGTTAGAAAAACCGTGGAAGGCACGGTGTCTTGAATGACAATAGAAAGGTAAAGGTCTTTTTTAAACTTCCTGTACCAACCAAGACATGTTCAGCTATAATACAAGACTCACTTTATCAGGAAACTTTCATAATATTCTCATATATCAAAATTTCAAAGTGTATTATGTACATAGTGCATTTTGGGCACTTGATAAATTTTGTCCTTATGTGGCTGTGGTTCCGCTCAAAAATGTTGGATGTAATAAATTGCTATAATCAAATCTAATTTCTGAAAAATACCTGTGGGAGTAACAAACAAAAAAGCACGTCCTGTATAAAAAAAATGATAAATAACACCGAAGGAAGCTGTTTATTATAATCAGCTTGGCACTGAATTACAAAATTAAAATTATGTGGCCCTTTATAACTAACCCTAGCAATATACATGATCTGAGGAATTATGTTGACTTATTTTGCATTTCATAGGAACAGTTCAAAGAAATATAATAGAAAAAAATGGAAAGATTTATCACAAAGGACCCTGTAGCACAGAATATTTTGAAAAAAAAATCCATTTATTTTGGTCTATTAAGAAAACTAGCATGGAAATGATTTCCTTAGAACTCATTAAATGTAAAACATTTTGAAAAAGTGTTAATTTTCTGAAAGAAACATCTATGCAGTAAGCAAATTATATTTTTCTCTGACTTATTAGTATGGGATCTTGTGAACTAATGCATCTATGGAATAAAGAAACTTCTAAAGGGTTGATTAAACTAAGCTTCAAGCTGTAGTTTGATAGAATTATTAATTTAGTCACTTTGAGACAGCTAATTCCATCCAAATTGTTTTTTTCTCCAGCCTGTCCTGAGCAAGGAAATTTGCTTTACTCTTCAGTTACGAAATCAGAGGGTTTTATTCCAGATGGTAACAGAGATGTGACTGTAAACTTTTGCATTACACATACCGATAACATTTGCTTTGCACTTGCACTGGCCTGAATTTGGGTGACAGGTAATATCTCCATTCACCGTCCCAGAGGTATTACAGCTGCATGGACTGCAGCCATCAGGATCCCACTCTCGTAGGTCGTAGAATCCATCCTGGCACTGATTGCACCGTCTGCCAGACACATGTCTCTTACAATTACACTGGCCTCCAATCTAGAGAAGATACATTTTGTAGAATGATGAACGTATCTATTTTTAGATAATTTGCTCATTAGGTACAAGACAGGGAGGGAGGGAGAGAAAAAAAAACTTTAAATGTGAAACAGACAAGAAGGTAATAAGGTATTTCTCCTTCTGACACAAAAACACAGGAGAGCTTCAGCAGGGCGCATATAAAGAACTGAATGAAAATAAAGCCCACAGAGATCAGGAGGAGATGACTAAAGGGGAAGCAGAATTAAGCACTAAGCACAACATAAAGAAATCAAAACATCGTCATGTGGAAACTGAAAATAGCAAAGGGCCAGCAGTTAATTTAGTCTTTAATCTCCACCTCCCTGTTTCATTCTTCTCATTTTCTCCTTGATCTTAACCTCATTCTATGCAAGCCAGCTGCTTAAACCAAGGAAGAATCTTTCTATAAAAACACCATCCCATCAAGGTTTGAACAAAGTTTAGAATTAAGTTAATAGCATCCACTGATATTAATACTACTATTACTTTTTTTTTTTTTTTACACAACACCACTCTTAGGAATATTTTGGCATATTTGTGGTTCATTTATATTGTGATTTAATCACATAATGTATGTTTACCTGATTTATTTACACTGTGTTAAAAATGAAGAAAAGTTACTTGTTTTAGAATATTGTCAACTAAAATAACAGCTAAATAAGTACCTGGAGTTCCTGTTGTGGCTCAACGGGTTAAGAACCCAACTAGTGGCACTGCTGTGGCCCCTGGCTGGCAGCTGCAGCTCCAATTTGACCCCTAGCATGGGAACGGCCATATGCTGCATGTACAGCTCAAAACAGCAAAACAAAGCCAAAAAAAAAAAGCTGACTAGTATCCATGAGAATGTAGGTTCAATCCCTGGCCTCGTCTAGAGAGTTAAGGATTCTGCATTGCTGCCAGCTGTGGCTTGCATCTGGCATCTGAAGAAGCAGAAAAACTAGAGATTCTCACACTTCACACTGAGTAAAGTAAGTTAGAAAGAGAAAGAAATTCCATATGCTTTCACTTATATGTGGGATCTAAAATACGGCACAAACAATAAAACTTTTTCTTTTTTTTTTGTCTTTTTGCCTTATCTAGGGCTGCACCAACGGCATATGGAGGTTCCCAGGCTAGGGGTCTAATCAGAGCTGTAGCCGCCGGGTGATGCCACATCCAAAGCAACGCAATAATCGAGCCGCACCTGCGACCTACACCATAGCTCACAGCAACGCCGGAACCTTAACCCACTGAGCGAGGCCAGGGATCGAATCCGCAACCTCATGGTTCCTAGTCGGATTCATTAACCACTGAGCCAGGGCGGGAACTCCCAAACTACATTTCTGTACCTGCCAGGGAGGCTGGGATATGTGGTTTATTCTTTATGATCACATGGCCAGATAATACTGAGATTTCTGTTAGTAATGGGAAGGGAAAAACAGGTGACAATTACTGTCTCTGATAACAGACAGACCTACGTCCATACTTCCTCTCAGAGAAACTTTCCACCTCTTTAAGGCTTAAAACACAAGCTTTGTTTTGTAACTTCTGGTCTTGCAGGCTTTCTGTCACACGAACAATGAGGCAAAAGGGGAGACCCCATGAACTCTAGTTAGACACTTGAAAATAACTTTGATTAGCCTGGCTTGGGTCATAGTTCTACTTTTTCCAGTTTCTTAAGGGGGAGGATCTTTCTTTAAAATTTTTCTCATATAATTTAGTGTTTTTAATATTTCACTAAGCACTGCTACATCGGCATCCCACAGTTTTGACATGTTTTTATTTTTATTCAGTTCTAAATACTAATTTTCCTTTCTTTTTCTATTTAACCCATAGATTATTTAGAAGTATGTTATTTAGTTTCCAAAGATTTAGGGATATGCCAGAGGTTATTCTGTTTATTGATTTCTAATTTATTTTAATAACAATAGCCAGAGAACATATTTTATATGACTAGAATTTGAGACTTGTTTTATGGCCCATAATTTGGATACATCTTGATAGATGTTTTGTATAGGTTAGAAAAGTGTGAATCGTAATGCTGTTGAATGTTCTGTAAGTGTCAATTAAGTCAATTGCTTGACAATACTGTTTAAATCTCTATACTTACTGATTTTCTGTCAATTTGCTCTATTAATTATTGAGAAAGGAGTATTGGATTTTCTGCCTATAATTGTGGATATTTGTATTCCTCCTTTCATTCCTATCAGTTTTTGACTTGTATAGTTGCACTAACTCTGTTGCTTGGTGCATACATGTCAAGATATTTGTGGAGTTCCCCTGTGGTGCAGTGCATTAAGGGTCTGGCATTGTCACTGCAGGAGCATGGTTTGCTGCAGTGGCATAAGCTCAAATCCTGGCCTGAGAACTTCCACGTTACAGGTGTGGCAAAAGAAAAGAAAATAAAAAAGATATTTTTGCTAGGTATAGAATTCTACATACACCATTTTTTCTTTCTGTATTTTCAGTATGTTGCTTCACCATCTTTTTGTTTGCCTTATTTTTAATAGGAACTATCATCCTGATAGTTTTTCTTCTGTACATAATTTATGTATTTCCTCTGGATGCTTCCTTTATCATTAAAAAGAAATTTATCACTAGCTTTAAGCAATTGAATTAGGATGTGTCTTCTGCAATTTTCTTCATGTTTTTTCTTCTTCTTGGATTTTCTTGCATTTCTTGGGTTGGTGGTTTTGTGGTTTTCATTACACAGTATTTAGAATGTCCAGTCATTATTTCTTCAAATTTTTTGTCTCTATTTTTATCCTTCCTCTCCTTTGAGCACTACAATTACACATATATCACAACACTTGAAGTTATCCCACAGTTCACTGACAGTGTTCTCATTTTTCTCAATTATCTTTTCTATGTTTAATTTTGGATGGTTTATACTGTTATGATTTCAATTTCACCACTCTTTTCTCTAAGCACCATTAATTCCATCCAATTGATTTTCATTTTATACATTGTAATTTTATGCTCTAGATTTTTTTATTTGTAACTTCTTTGTACCTCTCATAGCTCTACGCAATTTTTTGAACATCAAGAACATGTTACAATATCCATTTAATGTACCTTCTTGGTAATTTTAACATCTGTTTCAGTTCTGGGCCACTTCTGATTGATTTTTGTCTGATAGATTGTATTTTCCTGCTTCTCTGCATGTCTGATAATTTTTTTTAATGAGTGCCAGACATTGCATATTTTTTCTTTTTGGGGCTAGATATTTTAGTGTTCTTATAAATATTCATATCAGCTTTGTCCTGATTCAGTTAAGTTATTTGGAAAGAGTTAGTTCCTTTGGCTCTTGCTCTTAAGATTAGGAGGCTGTGGAGCAGTGATCCTAGGGCTATTCTCTACTACTGAGCCAAGACACTTTTGTGTCCTCTATCTGATGTTCTGTGAATCATGAGATTTTTCTAGTTTGGCTAGTGGAAAAGAGGCACTTTTCACAGCCTTGCACAGTGATAAGCACCATTACATTTAATTCTTTCAGCTCGCTCTTTCCCCAGCTTCACACATATGCAATGACTGATAGTCAGCTAAATATTTAATGGAAGATACTCCATAGGGCTCTAGGATTATGTGTCACTCTCTCTGCAAACTCCAGCTACTCTGGACTCCTCAAACACTCAGACCCATCTCTTCAATGTGGAGAATCCCCTGAGCTCCACCTGGACTCTCCTTCTCTGTCCCTTGGCCTGAAAATTCTCTCAAGGTAAAAAGAAAGTATGTGCCTACTTCCTCTTTTCCTGATATTTTACTAAAATAAGAGGAATTTTAAAAATTATAATCCATAATTTTAATGATTAGTAGAGAAGAAAATAGAAGCCAAATGGATTTTGGGAAAAAAACTTCTAAGACAAAAAATAGACAGAAAAAATATAAATGAATATTGACAATATGCTCAACTAATCAAAAGCTACAATATGGGGGCCAGGTGAGAAAAATTATTTTTCCTATAGAACCTCTGAAGGCCTTGACACTGACAGGTGATAAAACACTGAAAGAATTATGATACAAGTCTAAAGTTGGAACAATGGCTCTCAACTAGGGCTGATTTTTTTCCCCAGGGGATATTTAGCAGTGGATGGAGACGTTTTGCTTGTCTCAATCCAGAGAGGGATTCTCCTACCATCTGGTGGGTAAAGGTCAGGAATGCTACTAAACATCTTACAATATAAAGAACAGTTCCCCACAGCAAAGAATTACCCAGCCAGAAATATGAATAGTGCTTAGGTTGAGAATCATGAATTAAGAGAGTTCTACACAGCAGGTATTTAGAATGCCAATTCCCTCCTTAATCCTATGTAACCAGGCACACTCCTATTCCACAGTGACATCACTCTTACCACTGCAGTGGTTTCTGCCACATATAAATGTCATGAATTGGAGAATGCCAGGTGAGTAATGTACATCATAACACTTGTTTCCATTTACGTGTTTTATGATATTATCACTGGTTATCGTCTTGCTCAGCTGTTGAAAATATTCATTTGAGAAGAAAAGCTTCTACACTGGTACAAAACCAAGATGTCTTTTCCATTCTACAACTCCTGTCATTTGTCAGGCTGGTATATTTTTCTAACTCCCCTCCCCATCCAAAAGGCATTTCAGAGAAAGTGCTTTCCAAAGTTCCCCACCGTAATCTCTAAGGAGACTGCAAAAAGGTAAAATTCAGAAGCAGGCTCGAGTAAAGTGACAGTAGGAACAGAGCACATTTATTTTTTAAATCTTTTGAGCGTTCAAGATGGAAAGCATGTCAATAGATTCCCCACCTACTGTTGTTCCCAGCAATGGTTACATACTTGAGTAGTTTTAAGAGGAAGTATTCTAAGAGAGTCCTTCTAGTTCTCAAAGTGGTATAATTTCATACTGCCTCATTTTTCCCCCTCTGGAGCATCACAATATATAAAGCAAACGGCCATAGGAGGAGAAATCAACAGTAACACAATAACAGTATGGGAATTTTACACTCCACTTACATTAATGGACTGATCATCCAGACAAAAAAATCCTATGAAAACATAGGCCTTAAATGACACATTGGGGGAGATGGACTTAATTGATATTTATAGAACTTTCCATCTGAAAGCAGAATACACTTTCTTCTCAAGTTCACATAAATAGTCTCCAGAACATATCACATCTTAGGCCACAAATCAAGCTTGGTAAATTTAAGAAAACTGAAATTATATCAAGCATCTTTTCCAACCACAATACTGTGAGATTAGAAATCAATTACAAGAAAAAACTATAAAAACAAAATGCATACAAGCATATGGAGGCTAAACAATGTCACCACAGAGCCAATGGATCACTGGAGAAATCGAAAAATACCTAGAGCTAAATGACAATGAAGACACAACAATCCAAAACCTTTGGGATGCAGTAAAAGCAGTTCTAAGAGGGAAGTTTACAGCAAGGCAAGCCTACTGTAAGAAACAAGAAAAATCTTAAATAAGCAACTTAATGTTACACTAAAGTAACCAGAGAAAGAAGAACAAACAAAACACATAGAAGAAGGAAATAAATGACAAAGATCAGAGCAGAAATAAATAAGCTAGAGACAAAGAAAACAATAGGAAAAAAAAATCAATGAAACTAAAAACTGGTTCCTTGAAAATATAAAATGATAAGCCATTGGTCAGACTCATCCAGAAAAAAAGAGAGACGCCTTAAATCAATAAAATTAGAAACAATCACTGGGCTAAATTCACTCTGCTTGTGGTAAACTACGAAATCTGCTAGCAGCAACGGGAAGAGTGATAGACCTAAGGAAGGTCAAGACAATGGCCGATACCTAGGAGGAGCTAGGCACACAGTGGAAGAATCAGGCAGGCAGTCCAGTTACTAGTCTGTGAATTTCTCTAAACACCTCTGATGTTTGCTAATGGGTGCTCTACACTGCCTACCAACCACTCTCAGGACCCCTCTAGTCTGGGCTGTACCGAAAAAGTCTGCTGCCCAGGCTCTGTAGCAGTCGTGGCTATGAATATTCAACTGTGTGACAACTGAAACAATGAATTTGACAGGAAGATTACTGACAAAGGGAAAGAGTAAGACTCTGCTATCATTATCCTAGTCTGTGTTCTCACCCATCCTCTACATTAAGAGATGGAAATTCTATCAGGGTGCATTGGAGGCATCAACTAACTCACACATGATTTCTTTTGTGTGAGTGAAAATAGCACTCAGAGAAAATATGAAGTATGATTTAAAGATTAATAAATTAGGTGATCGCAGTCAATATGCATTGCAAGGTCTCTATGTAATAGTATTTATATTTTAAGTAATTCAAAGCAACATCTTTAAAACAGCAGAAATATGTCTTCTTAAGCACTCCTTTGGCTAGTGGTGGAGAAAAATCTACCGTTCTTTAGATTACATCTTCTCTCCGAACACACTAAAAGCCAGTGAGGTAAGGTTTATGTCACAAAAGAATTTGAAAAGCAAACTCAAAAGTTTAAGAACAGCTAGTCTGTCCTGGAAATTAGATTTTCAGAGTTTTGTGTGAACAGAAAAGAAATACAGATGAGGGCAAAAAATCTTTTAATTAATGAGTACATCCTTCAGAACACTGTTTTCTTTTATAGAGATGAAACTAGGTTGGTGATTCTTAGAAACTAATATCTAAGAACTAGCATTTTAAGTACTTGCATTATCAATTCCTAGAGACTGACTCTGCTCTTCTTTCTTCTTGTATCTCATCAAATTATTGATAGGCCCATTGCTGAGCATCAAAGAAACAATCTGTCTGAACTGATTTAATATTTGGAGTATTTATACTATTAAGCATCTGGATGTAAATTCTGAAAATAGACTGCTTTTGGCCTTTTTTAAAAAAAGAAGCATTTATGAAATACCAAATCATTTGCAGCTGCTGATGCTTTTAAGAAAAAAATGTATATATCTCTATTTGTCTATGTATCTATGTATTTACTTAGCTTTACACAGTATGTTCTACCTTCTAGGAATTTAGCCCTAAGAGGTGACACTGAGAATTAGTACATATTTCTAAATAGACACGCTGACTTCTTTCCTTAAGCTTCTACCTCTCTAGAGAAGAAAAGTCCACACTAATGTAACAGGCTGCCTTTGTAAGGTACTCATTCCACTTCAAAAATAAATGAATGAATCTGCAGTGGTTTCTGCCACGTATAAATGTCACAAATAGGAGAATGCCAGGTGAGTCATGTACATCATAACACTTGTTTCCATTTAAGTGTTTTGTGATATTGCTGTTTATCATTTTGCTCAGCTGTCAAAAATATTCATTTGAGGAAAAAAAGCTTCTACATTGGTGCAAAGCCAAGATGTCTTTTCCATTCTACAACTCCTGTCATTTGTCAGGCTGGTATATTTTTCTAACTCCCCTCCCCATCCAAAAGGCATTTCAGAGAAAGTGCTTTCCAAAGTTCCCCACCGTAATCTCTAAGGAGACTGCAAAAAGGTAAAATTCAAAAGCAGGCTCAAGTAAAGTGACAGTAGGAACAGAGCACATTTTTTTTTTTTTTAACTTTTGAGTGTTCAGGATGGAAAGCATTTTCAAGAGGTTCCCCACATGCTGCTGTTCCCAGCAATGGTTACATACTTGAATGGTTTTGAGAGGAAGTACTCTAAGAGTCCTTCTAGTTCTCAAAGTGGTATAATTTCATATTGCCTCATCCTTTTCCCTCTCTAGGTCTATTTCGCCCAGAGATAGTAAGCTATGACTTATAAAAGATGCATATGATATATGTCACACCATGTTAAATTAGAGCATTTCATAAATGTCATCTGAATGGCACAACTACACCGTGTGGTCTCACTGTAATCTGCTGCAAAATTAATACAGTGTTATTAACAAGACGGTGTTTGACTTTATTAAAGATCTCACAGCATTTAAAAAAGATTTCCAACATGAATAAGTGCACTCTCCATGTGTGTAGTTGATATTGTATAGAAAAGTGCTTTTAAGAAGCTCATTTGGTTTAATAATTTTTAATTTTAGTAAAAGTGATCAAAGTTGCTATGAACTTATACAGTAGAATGCTTGCTACTATAATGTAAGTTTATTTAACCAGTGAAAATGTGAGTTCCAAATATATTGAGAGTAAGGTGTGTGTTAGTTAATACAGAAACTAAATAAATCAGGCTTTTAAAAAGTGCCTTCACAAAATACTCAAATTAGTTAATGTATAAGACATTGACTTACATCCTTGCAAAGCACTGAGGGGGCTACGTTAACTCTTTAATATCAACCAAACCTCCATTTGAGAATTGCATTGGTTCTAAGAAATTAACTTGCCACCAAAATATATGCACATTATTTCCCCAATATTTAGGAATCTTTGAATAGAGTTAAATTAATAGGATTTAAAAATAATCCCCAAATAGATATGTTTCCTTCCTGCGTTTGAGTAGTGTACGTAAATCTGCAGTTTGGCAACCTGTGTTGGGTTTCTTTTGTCCCAGGCTCTGTGCTCAGTGCTGAGAACATGTATTTAAGCAGGACCCAGTGTGTCTCTAACCTCGAGCTGGAATTAGAAACAAATACTGCTGCCGTACTCCATCACTTTTTGTGTGATCTTAGAGGCATTGCCTAATTTCTCTGAGATTTGGTGCCCTAAATTACCCAATGGGTAAATTAATAAGTACTTCACCAACTTTACTCAGGACTGAATTAACTGACTAAACGTACATAGCATAATCCTTTGTATACAGCAAGCATAAAACAAATGGAACCTAGTTTCTGTCCTCCTGTATTTTTAGCAATATGTCATCCATCTGCCAATCCGTCTTACACATTTCAAAATGTGGCACTCCCACACACTGCAGCAAAACCGTGTGTGGGTTGATCAAGGTGGAGACCAGTTCTACAGCCAATCAGGAGCCGAAACACCTCCCAGTTCTTTGGAAGACTGGAGGGCCTAGTGCCCTGGCCACTGGTTTGCCCTTGATCATAGCAACACAGCTGCCCCTGAAAATGCTCAGCACATTGGTTTGGTGTGCCAAGAAGGAAGGAGGCTGGTTTTACTCTGCTCTTAAATAAACCAATATCATCAAAAACACGCAGAAAGGGCCCCTATGATGTACTAATATTTAAATTACACTTTCTATATATCTAAAGAGATACATTTTTGCTTTTTATTCACAATTCCAAGAAGATATATTTATCTATACGTATTCATTAAGTCCATAGGTATCTAGCTATATATAAATACATATATATCTACATATCCTAGATACGTGGTTGCTCTTGCTTAAAGCCTTAAAATGGTCATATTTTGAAACTGCCTTCAAGATCTCTGATTGCTAAGCATGCTCGATGCCATTTTGCCCTTTGTGATCGTCCTCTGTTGGGGAACACCTAGAGAGGTAATGGTTATTTTCTCTCTTGAGGGTCCCCAGTGTCTCTCACACAGGGGCTCATGAACGTAACTTTCCACCTTGCAGACAAGCAGGTTCTCCTTCCACTCACAAGGTGATCTGGAGCAGCCCACCTTTTTCTGGTGCCTCTGCCACTATCCAGGGTCCACCCCCAAGCAGGGTGCGCCATCTATATTAGTGGTCTAGTAACCTCAAGGTGTTGATGAGGTACTAAATTCTCAGGGAATCTCCTTAAACAGAAGCCACTATGTTGCGGATATAGAAGAAAACATCCTTCTCACTGTTGGGCTACCTTCTGTCACATGAGTATTGAGCAGAGATGAGTGGTTCCCCATCAATAACCATCCTCCTCATCCCTAGCACACAGCTGTAGCTAGGAAGTGGTACCCAGCCAGGGACTACATTTTCCCAGCCCACCATTAAACTAGTATAGCTGCATAATTTCCTCTTAGCAACGGGATGGTATCAGAAGAGACATGTGCCTCTAAGACTTTAAAAAGGTGGGAGTCATTTTCCCACATTGTTGTTTGTTTTTTGCTTTTTAGGGCCACACCCATGGCATATGGAAGTTCCCAGGCTGGGGTCGAATCAGAGCTGTAGCTGTCAGCCTACACCAGAGCCACAGAAACATGGGCTCTGAGCCATGTCTGTGACCTACACCACAGCTCACAGCAACGCTGGATCCCCAACCCACTGAGCAAGGCCAGGGACTGAACCCGCATCCTCATGGATACCAGTTGGATTTGTCTCCACTGTACCCCAACAGGCATTCCCACGTTGTATTTTCTTTTCCTAAGGAAAGGCAGAGCTACACAGTGGAAGGAGGCTGTGCCCTGAGTTGTCAATATGGAGAAAGGCCACCAAGCAACCAGGAACGCTGCCTTAGAGGGGTTACAGGAACAAGAAATAAACTCCCGTACCATTGGGGCAACTAGACATTTCGGGGTCTATGTTACACCTGACTAGCTTATCCTAACCACTACTGTTGTGATGCAGTGGACCTTGCTAATATCTCATATCTGTTAGCTAAACCAACTGATTACAAACTAAAGTCCCTGCCAAACTATCAGCACGGTTGAAACTGGCCCTCAGTGCCTGAGGTATTACTTGGCCACGTTTGTGTACCCTGACCCTTGGGATGAGTTCATTTCCAAGGAAATGGCAGGTGTGTCCAAACGTGTGGTCCTCAACTTAGGGAGAGGCTGGGAACCCCAACTTGGTTACAGCTTTCTCTATTTTCAGTTTGACACAACCTTGGTTCTTGGATAAATTCTTCAGTAGAGCCTTTCCATTAAGCTCAGATCCACTTTCTCCTTCTTTCCCTATTTGTGCCCAGCACCTCTGCACCTGTGCTTTGTATCTGGCCCTCTACAGTCTCAGGTTCATCAGTTATTATTCAACTTACCAACTGCAAGAGAAATGCTCCTATTGATCTCTCCTTAAGTCTCTGAATGAGAGACCAAATCTTCATGTTTTTCTTAAAACTCCCCACCTCTCATCTCCTTTACCATCCTGTATGCCTATAGTCTATACCCATACATCATACTGGTCAGGGTCAGCCTCCTCAGAGGCCGAGGAAACTTGTGCATTGCTCTCTTCATACACTTTTAAAATTTGGATAACACAAAATATAAGGCAATACATTTCTAGAAAATTCATGACTTTTGGATATGTTGTGGTAATTAATGACAAATACCTGGTTCTGAGCAGAGGAAAAAGCATTGATGAACTGCAGGAAATGGGACATTATGCAGAGAAAGTATATTCTGCTTCATTTTTAAAGTATTTCCTTGAAAATTATCACTCTGGGAGAACAATCAATTTTCACACATAGGATTCTTTTTCCTTATGGTTCCACCTCCCATGGGTCAGACCTAGAAATACTTCCTTCGTTGATGCCTTTCCATTTCATCTAATTCATCCCAACCCCTCATCGCCTGCCTTATTAATTTATTTTTTAATGTCCCTTAATCATCTCTCTTTTCTGGCTCTATTACAGCAGTCTACTTATGCCTTATTGAGCATTACAGTCAACCATTCTTCTTTTTATATAATTACAGCTGTATTTCCAGTTTTCAGCCACGTTTTACATATGTATGTATGTATTTATCTTTCTAGGGCCACACCCGTGGCATTCGAAAGTTCCCAGGTTGAGGGTCAAATCAGAGCTGCAGCTGCCAGTCTGTGCCACAACCACAGCAACGTGCAATCTGAGTCAAATCTGGGACCTGTACCACAGGTCAAGGCAATGTTGGATCCTTAATTCAGTGAGCGAGGCCAGGGATCGAACCTGTGTCCTCATGGATACCAGTTGGGCTTGTTTCCACTGAACCACAATGGGAACTTCTATTTTTTAAAATTAAACAACAGCTGATTTACAATGTCAATTTCTGTTGTACAGCACAGTGACCCAGGTTCATTACCACCAAGCCACAACAGGAACTCCCTCAGCCAACTTTTATATTCCCTTGTTCACTGTTTTTTATCCCCATTTTTTTTTAAATGGCTTAGGTTAGAACCTCTAATTTTGAGGACTAAGTTTAGGGTATACATTAATGGCAATTTAGCAGGGGCACGGTAGCATTGGGAAACTAAGAAAACCACTTAATTTTAAGGTGGAATTCAGAGGCTAGAAAAGAGTGCACCCAGTCCTGATCAAGTATTTACATGTGTGCATTTATTTACCCCCTCCCCTTATACAAATCCGTATCAAGTCTCTTTTCCCTATGCATCTCTGACAAACAGTGCTGTAGCAACCGGGTGAGGAAAGACTGGTCCATAGGGAGCAACGAGGGGTCGCCTAGGAACTTTCACAAGTGTAGACTTTTTGTCCTCACTCAAGACACTCTGGATCAGAATCTGTCTTTGAAAAAAGCACCCGAGATACTCCCACATACATCAAAAATTTAAGCAGCACTGCGCTGGCACGACCTCCTATATTGTGTCTGTTGTGGCTTAACTCTCATGGTTTCCTCAGCCAGATCCAAGTACACAGCAAAGTAAGGGGGAAGAATGGAAGAGAGATGGAGAAAATCCCAAGTAGAAAGGCCCTCTGGCATTTCTTGAACGCCTTCTGCCAGAGGCAGGCCATATGCTATGGCCTTTCACTAGAATTCCTCACGTGATCAGCATTACCTGTGCACATGGCTTACAGCAGATACTCCAGGAGCACCAGGACCAATACGAAGGGCAGGCTCAGTGAAGGGACAGGTGGGAGCCAGACAACCTACTCCTACCTTGAGTCAGGAACAGCCTGGGATCGATCGATCCTTCCTTTCTTTCTTTCCCTTCCTTCCTTCTTCCTTCCTCACTCTCTACACACACACAAATACATGTATATGCCTACACTTTAAGTATTACCTTCATAGATCCTTCCTCAAATACCTCAGAATTTTTTCA
Organism: Catagonus wagneri; assembly: GCA_004024745.2. Lineage (NCBI taxonomy): Eukaryota > Metazoa > Chordata > Mammalia > Artiodactyla > Tayassuidae > Catagonus > Catagonus wagneri. The sequence goes on from PVHT020000061.1 coordinate 9,374,055, forward strand.
AAAGCATCATTCGGGCCTGGGGCTCTATCTGGTTCTTCTGGACTGAAGTCACACTAGATGAGGAAATGGGAAAGAAGGGACAACCTCCAGCTCAGGACAAAATGTCAAACAACTCATGCACTGAGTTCCAAAGAAATCAGAAGGAACTGCAGCGCTGCAGTGACTTCCTGGGGAACTCACATTATGTGTGTCTGCATTAGTCAAGGCCGTTCATAAGACAAATGGACGTATTTTTCCCAGTGCAATACATTTTTTTTTCCTGGATCAGATATACATTTTGTATGCTGAAAACTCTCTTCCCAAACATACATAAACAAAGAGAAAACAGACAGACTCACACCTACGATTCAAAGGCATACGGGGTTACCCTAAAACCATCCATGGTGGTGTTAAGGGTCCAGGGCCTCCACACTAAGGATTCCTCTACAAAAACAACAATTCTTCTCCATTTTCTCCTAGTAATGTTAATATTATGTGCTTTAGATGATCTATGTGCCTTGACTCTGGCATCAGTACTTTTAGGATTTAGTGACTCAGAACATTACTCATGCCATTTTCAAGATCTTGGCGTTCACAAGAGGAAGAATTATAACATTACTTATGGAAGAATAAGGCAAACATGCCATATCTTCGGAGACTGGATGGAGTTTCAAATGACAACTGCCAAAGGGAAAGTTCCCTTCCAGAACAGAGAGCACACAACATAGTCACTGGGGCCATTTGGGGCTGGCTTGATTCCTAAGTTATTATAACAAAATGAGACTTGAACTACTGCCTAATTTCCTTGTATGCTCCCTAATATTATTAGGGATTGCAACTGCATGAATTTTTAAAATGTCCTTGAATTTAATTTTACAGTTTATAATTCTGACACTGTTGACAGCTTTTTTAGTGTGTATTCTGTTATTCTGTTGAAAATGATGGTAAATACTATTAAAAGTCATTTAGGCAAGCTGTACTTAACACTACACACTATGTTTCCTCATGTAATAATCACCATAGACTTTGTGTCTACACTTAAGGTATGATAAAACAAAATGAAAATTCGATAAAATGTGAATGTGATTTAGAGATGAGAATGTGGAGCTTTTAAATCCGTGAAAGTGTTCTATCATTGTGTCTCCCTTCAGATTTATACATGCAGCTCTGACTACACATCACATTTCATAAAAATTATTTTTCTGACTATAAAGATGATCAACAAATTATGCAGAGAAAAAAATAAGGGAAAATGTTTTAAAGGAAAATGTTACTTTAAATCCCTTTTCTTTTGCGCATTTTTAAATTGTATTTTTACACATGGAAAATATTACACAGAAGTGTCTTTTAAAAAGCATTTTTTTTTGTCTTTTCTTCTTTTTATGGCCACACCCGTGGCATATGGAGGTTCCCAGGCTAGGGGTCTAATGGGAGCTGTAGCCACTGGCCTACACCACAGCCACAGCAACTTGGGATCCTAGCCACGTCTGCAACCTACACCACAGCTCACACCAACGCCAAATCCTTAACCCACTAAGCAAGGCCAGGAATCGAACATGCAATCTCACGGTTCCTAGTCAGATTCGTTTCCACTGCGCCAGGATGGGAACTCCAAAACGCATTTTTTCTTTTTCTTCTTCTTTTCCCCTTCTCTCACTCCTGAGATCAAATGTATGTTGTAATATGTCAGTAATTTTTTTTCTTGTCACTACCGAATAATATTCCATTGAGTGGCTACATTACATTTTATTTATCCATTCACGAGCTTTTGGACATTTGGCTTATTTCTACAATTTGACTATTATGGTCAAATGAACATTCATGAATAAGACTGTGTGAGGATATATGTTTTCTTTTTGCTTGGATATACAGCAAGAAGCTCAAGTTCTGGGTCCTATGATAACCCTATATTTAGTATTTTGAGGAACACCAGACTGTTTTCCAAAGTGAGTGCACATTTTACATTCCCACCAACAGCCTACAGGAATTCCATATTTTTTTTTGTTGTTATCTGTACTTTTAATGATAGCCATGTTAGTATGAAGTGATATCTTATTGTGCTTTTGATTTGCACTTTTCTGAAGACAATACTGAGAATCTTTTTATATGCTTGTTTTCCATTTGTATGTCTTCCTTGGAGAACAGTTTAGATCCCTTACCCATTTTTTTAAATTGGATTGTCTTAACTATTAAGTTCTAACATTTCTTTATATACACTGGAGACAAGTTTCTTATCGGACAGATGCTTTGCAAATATTTTTTCCTAGTTGGGTTTTTTTTTTTCTATTTTCCAGATGGTATCCTTTATAAAACACGTATTTTCAGTTCTTTTAAATTCACTGAGGTTTGCTTTATGTCCCAGGACACTGTTTACCTCGGTATACATGTATTTCAGACGTGTATTCTGCTACTGTTGGGTGGACTGTTTATCAAATGTCCGCTCTTGTGGGTTGAAGGTAATTTTGATTTCCTATTCTTGATGATTTTATGTTGTCATGTCCTTCATTTGTCATTTCCTTTTTGTTCAGACAAGTTCCTTCAACCAAACTTGAGAGTAGGTATATGCTGGAGGCAAACGGATGAGTGCTTTAAAATCCTTGCAGGATATTTCTACCATCTAAGTCACCTTGATACTGGTATTGCTGTCTTTTTTTCATTCCATTTGATATTATCCCAGTTCTTGGCTTAAGTGACATTTTATTAGAACTTCGACATTTTGGTATTATGTAGACTGCGACTCTTCCTCAAATCGTGCTTTAACAGTCAGGCTTACTATGAAAAGCTCTTCTGGTGGTGAAGAGGGGATGTTCCTTCACCACTGGCAGGTGGAGACGGAAGGCAATGTTCTCTTCTCTGGCTCCACTGACCAAGCAGCAGAGAGCTTGTTACCGCGGCCAAGGACTTGGAGTTCTGACCATTAGGATTCGGAAAACACTGCCCCTGGCTGCTCCATTTCAAGGAGATCTCAACGGATGCCTGCTTGTATCGATGACACCAATGGTCGGCAGTGTCCTACCTTCTGTAATGTCATTGCCCTGAGTAGGTTCATATATAATTGCACCCAAAAATCAGGTTCACCCCATGAGAAGTGGGGAAAGAGATCCAGAGTCAGAAGTGTACTGGAGCGGTCCCCACTCTAAGATAAAACCATCCTTCCTGAATTCAAGTTTGGTGACATCTTGTTGGTAGCTTACAGTTGAGCACAGTGGGCTTTTTCTCCTTCAGGTATCCAGTTATTAAATATTTACAACCTCAGAACCACCAAAACTGTTGCCTATCCCAATGAAGTCGACTTGAAATAAAAATCTGAGAAAAATTAGTTTTTATTATATTCCTGAGTTGTAGAATTGAGAGACTAATCTGCTACACTTCAGATTCATATGATTATGACATGTAAATGAGACTCTGAGAAGTATAACTTTAGTTCACAATTTTTCAGAACAATATACCAAAATCACTTGACCTTAGATTTTCACTGAGAAATACAGTTAAACATAAACTTGACATAATGATCATATTATTTTAACAACCATTCTAAATGACTAACTATGAGATCCGTGCTCAGACAAAATCTCATTCACTCAATTCAACAAATATTTATGGAGTGTTTATTATATGACTGAAACTGTATTGTTGGTACCAGACAAAAAAAGACAAAGAAGCAAATAAATGAATTTAAGTTGCTTAGTTAAATAAAGGCTGTAATGAATATACCATGGTATGATGTAAAACACAGTGTTTTGAGAATGTTCTGTAATTGGATGGTAAGTGAAGAGATCTCAGAAGATATGTTAGTCTTTGAATTGAGACATGAATAACAAGCAAATGACATCCATGCTGAAAATTCAGGGCAAATATATAAGGATGAGATGCATGAAGACCGTCAGATTTTAATAATCAACATACAAAACTGCAACGTGACTTTCTTGGAAACAGTGCCTCAGTATCACAATATAAAAATAGTAGAAGTTGCCTTTATTAGTTATTCTTCTACTTTTCAGCTTTCCAGTGAAGCATACAATGTTCTTTCATTAACACACTATGTTTAATCTGAAAGTCTTCAAATCCATATTTTACCTCACTTTATATTTGGCTTTTATTTGTTAAAATAGTTTTTAATGTCTGCCACAAATTATATGACAAATGTATTTTGCCTTGAACTTATCTTTCTGTAACCTAATTTTGTTCTTTAGCCAGATTGTGGATTATGCTCCTAGCCACTGCATTCTCAATTATTTCCAAGAGAATATCTCATTATTAAAATTTAATACAATCATTGAATAGATTCGTCAAAGTAAATTTGCCCTTATTTCCACGTGGCAGTATGATCAGAACAGGTAAAAAGCTCCAGCTGAAGACAGCACATTTAAATATGGAGCTGCTTTTCCTGATTTCTAACACAGTTAGAATCTGTGTTCCATTAGGTCAGGCATCAATGTGTGTGATGTTGGTAATTAAAATTTATAAAATTATAGAAATCCCTTGTATTGTTAGAGAAAAGGTTAAAGTAAATTTAGAAGAGAGCTCTCATAATTTCCATGTGGATCTATAGGAAAGCAACTTCTGTTATACTATCTGCTTTGAATGTAGGAGGAAAACTTATTTAATATCACAAATCGTTCTAAAATATATATTTATTTCCTAGTTTATGTCAGACACCCTATCTCCCCATTTTTTTGGACAATTTTATTTTTCATTTTTTTAAGTGATTTTTTTTCCATTATAGTTGGCTTACAGTGTTCTGTCAATTTTCTGCTGTACAGCAAAGTGACAATGGACAATTTTAAAATTAAAAATAAAAGGGGCCTTTCTTACATGCAAAGGGCCACCCAAGTAACCTATTTCACATTCATATTCAAAGTTGGACAGGAATACTCCCAAAGCAGCCATCTCTTTGAAATGCAAACACACCCACAGGACTTCCTGATACAGTCTTCAATTTCACTGATAGACCATCTCCTAAATTAGTTCCTGAGAGAGAGAAGAGGCGCTCTTTACCTTCAACAGTGAGAACTCACCTGATTGCAGAGGAAGCTACGGTTTCTAGTGCCAACTTCATCACAGTCACAGGGCTGGCAAACATCTATGGCTGAAGGATCTGCACCAACTTGTCGGAAATAGTAATCCTTACACAGCTCACAGTTCTTTCCTGTGTCAGGGAAAGGTTATGCATTATGACTTCTAATTCATTAAAATCAGCTGCATAATTCAAAATTAAAGACTGTATTCCTTCGAGGGAATTCTATAATTTTCGGGACGTCCATTTTAATGCACCTTTCATCTCTACCTGCCAATTTAGTGATCCACAGCATATGAAACAATGAACCTGTTACAAACTGTGCTTTACTTCATTAAACTCCCATCTGGTATATAATATCACACTTCTAAAAAGCTGTGCTTTGTAGGGGCCCATACATTTTGAAAGAGTTTGCTTCTAAACTTAAACTTTTATTTCTAGGACCTGGCACACAATCTAAATCAAATATGAGAAATTTCTATATGTGTGGTGGATGATAGCTATTCAGTTGGAAGCAAATAGGCATACAGTATTAAAATATTTTTCCAGAACTAAATCTTATAAAAGAGAAGACTGCTCTTAATATAATTTATTATTCTACAGTTAATGTGATTAAAAACAAATACTTCTGTTAGTGCTTATGGCCATTATTTTTCATTTCAAATATCAACGTACAAATTTAGTACGCTTAGCCATGCCAAGTACATTTCCTATTAAAAAGAATATCTTCACACATTAGAAATACGAGGTAATTCCTATTGTTTACAATTCATTATTCAGATATTTTCCCTTCCATTTTATATAAGAAAACAATCTAAACTGTAGGGAGTTACTACAGTAAATGTGGGTACCACATAAGACCACTGAAATAAGCTGAAATAAAACTCAAAGCTTTCAATTCCCCCTTTAAATATTATGCACGCCTGCTCAAATACTGCTGAAATTGGCCCAATATTAGAAGACGAAGATAACTTAGTCAAGTGAAAAACTCACATTAGGATGGATATTCGTTAAGGACTAATTAAAAATTAAATGGATTTATAAATGTCTAGAATATTTCCATTTATATATGCTGATGACTCCCAAATTTATATCTCCAATCTAGGAATCTCTCCTTTATTTATCATTCAATGAATATTTATTGAGTGATTACCATGTTCCAAACACTGTGCTAAGTGCTGAGGAATACAGTGGTGAGCAAAACACACACCATGCCCTTTTCACAGAGCTTTCTTACAGTCTAGTGAGTGAGATGAACCTTAATGAAATGGCTACAGGAATAAATATACATTTGCAAACTGTGATGAGCATACGGTGCCACTAAACACTACAGATTACACGGATCTTCTCTGAAGTGCATCATGAAAGGCTTTCTCGAAGAAAGGAGATTCAGAACTGTATGTCCAACTGACCCAAAGAGAGTTTCTTCTTTGTTTCTTGGAAACACACAGTGAACATGTCCAGGAAAGAACCTGTCATCTTCTCCCTAAGTTTAATCCTCCTGCGTTTTCTGTCTCAATGACTGGTTCCAACACTGAGCATGTTGCTCACTTGGAAATGCCGGGCATGCACCTTGACTCTTCTTCCTTCCCTTCCTACATCCTATGGCTTGCTTAGAAAATGCTGTCACTTTCTACCCTAAATATCTACTGGATCCATTTACCTCTGTCCACACCACCTTAAATGTCTTTCAGCATTATTTCTCATCTGGACTATTGCAATATTCTACTAATTGGCTGGAGCCTCTGCAATCCATTCTCCACTTCATAACCAGATGGGTCTTTAAAAAACACAATACCTATTATGTTCCTCTCCTATGCAAAAACCTTTAGGGGCATCTCATTAAGCTTAGGCTAGAAGCCAATCTCTATCACAGTTTAGAGAGCCCCCTCCTATCTGGACTCTGCCTGCCTTCCTTGTGCCTTTTCTTACAATCAAGTCATTTGCACTGCTGTCAGCTCTTCAACGGGGTCATTTCTTTCTCCTCGCAGCCACTACACCACTGTCTCTTTACTGGAAAACTTTATCCACTCCCCTAATCCCTGCCCCGGGTGACTCCTACTATACTTCCCCATGTTAGCACTCATCAGACAACTTTGTAATTGTTCCTTTAATGAGGTGCTTCTACCATCATGTAATAATCCAGACAAAGACAGGAAAATTCATTATCTAGTTCATCCTTACACCCTCAGCACCTAGCCAAGGTCTAGGCACATTTTTAGGTCATCAATAATTATCTAATACATGCATTCTTGCTCCAGAGTTGCACATTTTCAAACCAATCAGACTTGAGCCATTATACTTCACAAATTTAGACACTGTCTATTTCTGCTATTAACATATTGGCCTTTTAGAATATAGTTGTTTTCAATGACTAAGAAAAATGCTTGATGATTTTAGAATAAGACTTTAATAATTATTTTCTATACTTAATGAACATATTTAAAAAGAGTTATCCCAGATGACCAGAGTCCATGTCCAAATTGAATGAATGTAAACCTTTCTGCATAAGAATCCAGATATAACAGAAGATCAGGGTCACACAAGTTATTTTAAGGATTTATCTACTCAAAATAGTACAATAATTCTGATTTATCCAAAGTACATTCATGTTTTAATCAAATGCTGTGAATTTACAAAAAATTTTTTCCTGAAAAGAGAGTCTAAGAGTAGAATGTTATTTCTGAAAACTACCTAATTATTTGACACTCTGAAGATGTGACAAACTGGTATACTTTTCAAAGTTAATAGTATGAAAGTTCTTTCTTAAATAAGATAGCAATAACAGTTAAAATACTATGCATTATTTTAATTTTTAAATTTTATATATGGAAGCACATGGGCTTCAAGGCCAAATCGGTCTTTGTTGTCTTATTTGCTAGTCACCTGTAGTGTTATGCTCACAGTCATCGCAAACTCCTCCACCCCCTCTGTGGTGCTCAAATGGAAAGGGGTCCACTGAGATGTTGTAGTGACAGCTTCTGGAATGGCCGTTGCATTCACACCGTTTACAATTAAAAGCACGAATTTGATCACTTTGGCGGAAAGGCTTGTCATTATAAAGAGGCAAGCAGCGGTCACACTAGAATAAAGCAATATCAATGATAAAAATATAAATCTAATATTTTCTTTCTTTAAATACAAGGCACTTTAGCTGGATGGAAAGCTAATATCAAAGTATTAAAAGCCAATGACTATTATATCATGAACAATGTTTTATAAATCAAAACATAGCATATTATAGGCATGGTAGTACAGAATTGGAAAAGTGACAGTGCAAGCTAAAACCTTGTAAAGTGATCTTAATAATCAATGGAAAAATTTATGACTGTTCCACAATCAAAGTTTTTTGCCAAAACATTAAAAACTTAACTTCTGGAGTTACCATTATGGCTCAGCAGGTTAACAGTCCAACTATTATCCATGAGGATATGGGTTTGATCTCTGGCCTCACTCAGTGGGTTAAAGGATCCAGCATTGCTGTGAGCTGTAGTGTAGGTCACAGACGTGGCCTGGATCAGGCGTTGCTGTGGCTGTGGCATGGGCTGGCAGCAGCAGCTTCAATCTGACCCCCTAGCCCTGGTACTTCCATATGCCATGGCTACAGTCCTAAAAAATGGAAGGAAGGAAGGAGAGGAAGGGAAAGAAGGGAACAAAGGAAGGAAGGAAGGATAGAAGGAAAGGAAGGAAGGAGGGAGGAAGGGAAGGAAGGAGAGAAGGAGGGAGGGAGGGAAGGAAGGAAGGAAGGAAGGAGGGAGGAAGGAGGGAAGGAAGTAAGGAAGGAAGAAAAAAATAAAAACTTGACTTCCGAATTCCGGTTCCATGGTTGAAGAGTTTGGAGTTTTGACTCCATCATAACAAAAAATTAAAATCTGGACTGAAAAACCAATAATTCTCCTTGGATCCCCCTAAGCTAAGGACATAGGGCCCACAGTTTTCCCCAAGGCTGGAGAGACAGGGAATCTCAGATATAGCAGCAAGCAGAAACTACCACGGGAATCATTTGAAATAAAGTGTTGAGGGGGGAAAAAAAATATACCAATCTAGAATTCTATACTCTGAAAAATTATCCTTCAAAAGTAAAGGAGAAATAAAGACTTATCAGAGAAGCACAAACTGAGAAAACATGCTGCCCATAGTCCTGACTTGCAAGAAATGTTAAAAGAAGCTCTTCACAGAAAAGGAAAATAATATATGTTAGAAATCTGGATCTTCACAAAGAAAGGAAGGACATCAAAGAAGGAATAAACGGAGATAAAACTTCTTAGTTATCAATGTAAAGTGAAATAAAATACAGTAAAACCAACATTCAATAAACTGCAATATTAGAAACTTTGAAAATAAAATTTCCTTTGTAAAAAATCATTGACTATCTTGAATAGTGCTGGCTTTATCATTCAGTAACTTCCCATATTGAGCAAGCAATTTTCCAAGCCTTGAGAATTATCATAACCCTTTCTAAGTATGAATCAGCTTGCTTCTATCATTTTCATGTTTGCGCTTTCACTGTCATGACATATCTGAGAATTTCTTCAATGTCAAGTTTTTGTTGGCATCACTTCCTCTCATCTTCACCCCTTCATCACAACCAATGTCCTCATTTATGCTAAATCCACCTTCATTAAGCTGCTCTGGATGCATATATAAAATATTCCAAATGCTGACAATGATCAGCTCTTTCTTCTGTAAGAAAAAAATGTTCAGTTGAAATTTCACTCCCAATATATTCTTTCATCTTTGTTGGCAAATTCCTTTCTGAATAGTCATACTCGTGCAGGTGGTACCTGCAGCTCGGATTTGACCCCTAGCCTGGGAACTTCCATACACCATTGATGCAGCCTTAAAAAGACAAAGTAAATAAATAAATAAATAGTCATACTCATAAAATGCCCCATGGGTGTATCATTTATAAGGATATTGCACAACTACAAGTTTGTGAATGAACTGATTAATGCATGTGCACTGATTAGTGACTATCAGACTACCAAGTGGCATAAATGGTCACCGATCATGACGTGAGATAGCTACATTATCTAATAATTTCTGGACTGATGAGCCAGCAGCAAAAGCTGTGTTTTAAACAATTACTTACTGTTAATACATCATGATAGCTAATATTTCAACCATGTTATTAGGGGATTAGTATTTATACTATATTAAACAAAATTCATGCATATTGGAAGTGTGCAGAGGGGACTGCCTGGGTAACTGAAGAAAACTTTTCTAAATCACATAACTGATCTGTCATGCACTGGATCAACTGAAGATAGCTTTTTTAATTAATGACTTTAGCATCTAATATAAATACAATTTATAAACCAAAGTATATTTCATAGATTAAGGAACTATTCATGGGAACTGCATGAAAATTTTAGCGTAACTGTGTACTTGATAAAGGTAATAATATCCCATTTATAAAATAAGTAAATGGGAGTTCCTACTGTGGTACAGTTGGTTAAGAATTCAAATGCAGCAACTCTGGTCTCTGGAGGCATGGGTTCCTCCTTGGCCTGGCACAGTGGGTTAAAGGATACAGTGTTGCTGCAGCTGCAGGGCAGGTCAGTTATGGCCTGGATTCAACCCCTGGCCCTGGAACTCCCATATGACCTGGGTGTAGCCACAAAATTAAAATTTCACAGCAGCACTATTCACAGCCAAGATAAGGAAACAACCTAAATTTCTATCAACAAATGAATGGATTAAGAAGATGTGGTACATACATATAATGGAATAAAAAAACCACAGAAGAACCATAAAAAAGAACGAAACAATGCCCTTTGCAGCAACACAGATGCAACGAGAGATTCTCACACTAAGTGAAGTAAATCAGAAAAAGACAAATGCCATGTGATAGTGCTTACATGGTGAATCTAAAACACGGCATAAATGAGGCTATCTACAGAACAGAAATAGACCTACAGACACAGAGAACAAACTTGCATTGCCAAGGGGGAGGGGGAGGGAGTGGGATGGATTTGGAGTCTGGGGTTAGTAGATACAAACTATTACATTTAGAATGGATAGTAAAGAGGTCCTACTGTACAGCACACGGAACGATATCCAGTCTCTTGGGATAGACCATGATGGAAGAAGACATAAGTAAGGGAATGTGTGTGTATTTGTGTGTTGGGGGGTCACTTTGCTATACAGGAGAAACTGGTACAACTTTGTAAATCAATTTTGTAACAAAAAAAAAGTAAGTGAAAAATAAAAATCACTGATAATTCAACTGCCAAAAGTCAAAATATGTAATTTTTTCAAAACTTGTAAATGTATACTTTTTCCTTTTTCTCAAAATTGGGAATACACAAAAACACACACATACATATACCATATTACTACAGACTATCATTAAATATACTGTATTATTCATAAAGTAACCGATTTAGCCATTCCACAACTACAGAAGAAACATTTTGCTTCTTTTTGTTTTTATTGTAGATATAAGAATTTCCTTAAGAAAATTAGAAATGATAGTCATATCACAAATATATTTTTAAAGACTGTTTAAAATGACCTAATTCCTTCTAGAAAAATTAATATATAATCCCACAAGCAATATCTGAGAATGTACATTTTCTTGTGTTCTCTTCAAAAGTATGATTACCTGTTACTACTTTGATTTTAGAAAAATATTAATTGTTGTTTCAGTATGTATGTCTTTGATTACTAGTAAGGTTAAATATTCTTTACCTGGTTTTGATAAAATATAACATTTTTTGAGAAAATCGCCCATTTTAATTTTGCATATTAATTTTTAAATTGATTTTAAGTATCTTTCCATATATTAGTTATATTTTCCTTTTGCCTCAATAGTGGCAATAGTGAGGACTTAGCTCATAATTTTCAATATACAGTTATATTTTTTCTTTTTCTACTTAACTTGCCCAAATTTTCAGCACCATATTTAATATATACAGCATAGTGGTGATGGTGGACATGTTTTTATCATTTCTGATTTTTATGAAAATGCCTTTAGTATTACAACTTTTATAATAATGCTATTGATTTCAGATGGATAATTTTTATCATTTAAAAGAAATCTCTATTCAAAATAAATAAGGTGCTTTTATATAAAAATGATATATTATCAAGTATATTAGGGTGTTCTGAAACAGCTGACCTACTGAATTGACAAATTATGGTATAGGTTAATTAGAATCTATGATTGCATTCTTAGAATAAACTAACATTATTAACAGTAAATTGTATCGTTAAATAGTGGTTAAAAATTATCTAGAATTTCTGTATTTACAGTAATAAATTAGATTGCTCTAGGTTTTCATAGACATTAAAATGAATAAAACCTTAAACCTTTGATGTGTAAAATAGGTATTTTTATTTATCAAGTTAATTTTAGTATCTCATCACAAATTTTCATTTTGTACACTAAAGTCTATTACAATTTGTCATATTATATGCAGAGTATGACTGATTCTAAATAAGATTTAAAATGGATATGTACCTACCAGAATTCCTGAATTATTTTTCTTACCTTTTTTTTGCTGTAAAATACTCAATGTGACTTCAGAAAGTACCCAAGTTATTTCAGTTACATATTTAAATTATAAACCAGAATAGTCAAACCATGTGAGATAAAGAGTCAAAAAGTCTCCCTATCTGTTCATAATATATGGGGTTTTTTTTTATTAACACTATCAAAATCTATTTTGATATTCTGGACAACAAAAATTATTTTCTATAATAAATAATACTTCAGAACAGTTGACAAATTTCATTATTAGAAACTACAGTCAAAGCATTTTTTTAGTATTTTTCTTGCCCTACTAGTTCATGCTTGAATGATTTAGACCCTTAATATTTTTACAGGTAGAAAAAAATGTATAAGAATTTAATTGTCCAATGTGTTGTTTAATTGTGTTCTTAAAATTTTAGCATGAAAAACACATTGTCTTTTTCTATTTACCTTAGAGGAAAAGGAAAAAAACAAAGAAAATGAGTGTGTGAACACTAAATCACAGCATTCACAACAGGAAAGACTGCATCCTAATTGATAAAGTTTGCATTCTCACATTTTGGTCTACTGAAAAATCGTTATCAGAAGTTCCCGTCGTAGCTCGGTGGAAACAAATCTGACTAGCATCCATGAGGACACAGGTTAGATCCCTGGCCTCCCTCAGTGAGTTAAGCAACTGGTATTGCCTTGAGCTGTGGTGTAGGTCACAGCTGCAGCTCTGATCTGATGTTGCTGTGGCTGTGGAGTAGATAGTATTTAAAATATGCTCACCACAAAGTCTGTCACATATTAGCATTGAGAATCTGGAAGTTAAAAGATGGAGGAGTAATGAGGAAAAAAAGAGCACAACTTCAACAGAGGTGTTGAACTCAAGTTCAAGTAACACCAGCATTATGTAAGACAGTCCTTACACCATACATTGTCTCTACCCACTGATTGGGGAGTTTCTGATCATTAATGGACTGGTCCATGAACTGATTTAGAGGATGCAGCCCACAGAGTGGACCAAGGAACAATCAACGACCCAAAGTCATTTCTTGCTTCTCATCTATAGCTACAACTACTGAGGAGGTCTTAGCTACACTTAATTCCAAGTAGCCACCTGACATTACCAGGATATAACTATCACATCTAGCAGCCCTAAGTATGAGGGAGATCATATTCTAATTGTATAAATAAAAGCACAGATAAAATTTCCTTATATCCTGGCTTTGGAGAAGAGAAATATGCTTATTAAGTTTTCTCTCCCAGGTCAATTAGCTGTGCAATTGACTCATTCCCAATTTAAAAAAAAAAAAAAATCTATTCCACTGCAAAATTCTGTTGCAATGTCTAAAGCCTTTTTTTTTTTTAACTATCATTTCAAAGCATTCTTATTGATGCCTTTGCTCCCAATGATGGAGTTAATATTACTCAAGTTATGCTTTCTTGCATAACTTGGTGGAAGTGATGATACGCAACCTGTGGTCCTGTCACAGTGATTACAGATGCAGTTTGTCTTCTACAAAGCAACTGCCGGCTGTTTGAGCTTGGGATACTGCCTGCATGAGTTAGTGGAGCGAATCCAACGAAAGCATTCCTTTGATATTCTTAAGAACACAATGTTTGTTTTCAGATGATGATCTAAAAGGATTCATTGAGATTTTATCCTTATTATCAATTTAGAAGCCATTATCGAAAAGTCCTATAGTAAATAATACTGAACTAAATACTAAATCAACGTTCGAAAGATACAATCCTGGCTCCTTTAATGTTTGAAAACAAAAAGGAATTTACCACTAACCTAATGGAATGGTTTGAGTTCAACTTAGTAGTTATTATTGCAATTGGTAGCTTTTGTTTGGGGGACAATAAAAAACCTACAGAAATATCGGTAACATTCTCTCCTTTTAAAGAAAGCGAGCATAGCTATCATTTTTTGACTCTCAAATTTAATGTTTTTTGAAAACAACTGTTATAACACTAGGGTGCAAAAGTTTGTTGAAAGGGCCATACAGACACTAGTTAAAGGGCAGTTTGTCCACACTTACAAAGGCAACAAATGTTTATTTCACAGGACCCAACAATTCCACTTAGAATTCAGAAAAATACATTTTTTTAAACTACTTGAGAAATATTTTTTAAATAATGTGGTCTTTATAACAGAAAAGAAAGAATATAGTACAAATGTCCAAAAGTAAGGAAATGGTTAAAAAATGTCATATATCTTCAAAGAAATATAATGCAAACGTTTGTAAGTACAAATGTAGAGAAATAGACATAATGCATTTTGTATTAAAAGCAAATGAAAATATGTAGTATAATCCTATTTTCTAGATAAAGGTAGATTCATCTGTGAATATGGAGATACAGCTTTAAGAAGACAGAGATAGATGATAGAAATTTATTTAGAATAACAATAATAAAAAAATCTGAAAGGATATAAACTAAGTATATGCCAAGGTTGTCTATGGGTGGTAAGGTTACAGATGACTTTTTATAACATTATTTCTTTCCATAGTGTGCATTTATTACTAATGTATTAAAAACTGTGAGCAAATAAAATGCAACTGCATGGAGAGTTACAAGAAAATTATACATTATTTGCATCATTTGCATGTAACATCTCACTGAGAAAAGCTAAGAAAATTAAAATGTTCTTGTTTTAAATTACAGACACATCAGTAAGGTACTACAGAGAAAATGACTCTCTTTTTGAACATAATGTAGGCTGAGAGAGTACATGAATTACAGTGAGCAGAATACGGTTTTTTAAAGACAGCAAGTTTTCAAAATCATGAGATTAACATACAGAACCAAGGACTTTCAGAGAAAACAGCTTAAACTTCTGTTGAAAATCTGATTTAAAAAAAAAACTCAACTAGAAGACACACTGACATGCATTTTGGCCTCGATCCTAAGGATGAAGTTCAGTTTTCACCATTTTGTTTGGTTAAAAAGACAGATAAATGAGGAAGAATACTTTGTAGTCTATCCTTTGATTATAAAATTTCCAAGCTTGTTACATTTCTCATCTTATAATTCTGTTTCTCACAGCTCCTTTTAAAAGGTGAAAGATTTATATGATCTGAAGAGAAACCAGAGTATCTTACCACTCCTTTTAGATAATACGTAGAAAATCACGGCATTATCTTCTCACGGAATAAGAGCACTATGGGTGAACTTTGAATTCTCACAATTATTTCTGCCTCCTCTATCAATGACTTTTAAAGTTCCTTTTAAAATGTGGAAAGAGTTATATATTTTATACTTTATGCAGTTTCTGAGCCACTGTTTTCTATCTGATGTTTTCTCAATCTCCAGTTGATCATTTGTCACTTTTAATGATTCAGTTTCAGTTTCTTCTGTAAGGCCTGAATTCCCCCTGGATGCTCAAATTATGAGATCAGACAATGGCCCTATCAGAGCAAGGACCTTTATCACTGATTCATTTAACTGCTTTGACTTTAATACCTTCTTAAAGGCTACTCGTCAACTCCACTAAGTTGCAGCCAAATACTCTGACATGTTCAGAGAGAAGAATCACAGAATCATCACTGAACATAGACACTGATAAAATGTGTTTTACCACATTGTATGTTAACATTATACAGTGACATTTCTCTCTTCTTGAACACTAAACTGGAGGAGTATTCTTTCGTTACTACTACAGACTAGCAATGACAATCTTTCAAAGATCATCCATGGACCCCAAAGCATTTTACCAACTCCACTCTCATCAGTCTCAATTTTTGTGGGTTTTTTTTTTTTTTTGTTAAGGCCACAACCACAGCATATGGAAGTTCCCAGTCTAGGGACTGAATCAGAGCTGAAGCTGCCTGCCTAGGCCACAGCCACAGAAATGCAGGGTCGGATCTGTGTCTTAGATCTACATCACAGCTCAGGGCAACACCAGATCCTTAACCCACTGTGTGATGAGGCCAGAGATCAAATCCTCATCCTCACGGATACTAGTTAGGTTCCTTACCACTGAGCCACGATGGGAACTCCCCATCAGTCTCAACTTTGATCCATTATTTCCAATAGTTCCAATTTGATGCTGATTCCCCAAGAACAAAAGTCATAATGTCACATTTTTTTAAATGTAACTATAGTAGCGACTCATTTCTCCACTCACTCACTTATCCAGCAACCTTAAATGCCCATTATGTATCTTTTAAAGAAGGAAGAAGAAAATGTCCTCTTAGCCAAAAACACAAAAAGGCCATGGGAAGGTGGGATGTGAGTGGGACCTGCCCACAAGTTATTCACAAGAGTTCAACAGACTCAATACTGTTAACAGACTCAGTGCCTTTTAAAGGCTCAAGTTGTTCATAACAATGGCCATGAGTCATCAGAAACAAGTTTCCTTCAATAGTCACAGGGTGAGAAAACAAAGAAGTGAACAATTTGTTTTTGAATGGTTTCAAATAACAGATTAAAATCTTTTAATGTTCGTTTTAAAAAGTCTTGTCTGGAAAATTTACAAGCAGCATTTATTATGGTAAATAAATGAAATAATTCTTTTTTTAAAAAAAAAAAAAGCCTAGTACATACCATACAGGCTAAAATTTAGAGGTGCAAAGAACAACTATGAGTATTGCCTTGTTTTCTTAAGCATTTACAGAGAAAAAAGCATTTTGTCTATGGGGGATCAGAGCTGCTTCTCCAACCTACACCACAGCTCACAGCAAGGCCAGATCCTTAACCCTCCGCGCAAGGCCAGGGATCAAACCTGGATCCTCATGGACACTAGTCGGGTTCATGACCCACTGAGCCACAAAAAGGAACAATTCTTTCCATGTAGTGAGAACAGCAAAGGCTTATGGTATCAGGGCTAAGTGCTTCATACGTATTATCTGACTAAATCTCTCCAACAAACTACGAAATAATAGTGGCTATTACTTCAGTTTTACAACTGAGAAAACTGAGGAATACAAAAGAAATTTAATAATTTTCTAAAAATCACCCGGTAGGGTGTCAACTAGTATAAACTAGAACGTAAAGAATTCTGAAGACAGCAATGTTTCTTGTTTTTTTTTTATTCACTACTGTATTTCCAGTGCCTAGAAGAAGCCTCAACACACAGAAAGTATTCAGTTTAGATAAACAGACGACAAATGGATAAATAGAAGATAGATAAGATTAGACAGATGGATATAAATAGACAGACAGACAGGCAGGTAGAGACACACACAAGCAAACACCATAGTTACACAGATAGCCTTTCCTCCTAATTGCCAGGCTACAGTGGCTCCAGAGACAGAAAATGGCCTGTGAAGGGCAAAGGAGTTGAGAGGATTCTCTGTGGCTAAAGGGTCTGAACTGGATGGCAGAGCCCTGGAAGCCCAAAGGAAAAGTTGGGAGGAAGGTAATCTGATCCCAAATGGGAGATTATAAACTGCTCACTGTTTACACAGTGTACTCCCACTCACTGAGCTGAAAGAGCTAATTGGTTAAGCTGCTCCCAGAGGGCCTGCCTGAACTGGAGATCTTTGCACAGTCCATGAATTGCTCCTTTCTCATCAGTGGACGCCAGCTGGAAATTTTAAGAGTCTACATTTCTAGTACTAGTAATTGTCCTCAGTTTCTATTCCCAGTTTCCTCTTCCCTTTGGATGTAGTGGTAATTGTAATTCAAGTGATATAATTTTAGTTTAAAATTTCTTCTGTCACCAGAAAGAGAAATCATCTTTATATCAACTTCAGTGTACTCATGTCACGATTTTTTTTCTAAGTCTCCATGTACTTCCAGTGCTCCAATCACAAAGGAATTGTTACGCAAACTTGCGGAATAGTTACCAGTGATGCTCTGGGTGGGAAGTATGGAGGCATAGATAAAACTTCCAACTGCAGAAAGAATCTAAACAGAAAATGGCTGGATGCTTTG
Organism: Catagonus wagneri; assembly: GCA_004024745.2. Classification (NCBI taxonomy): domain Eukaryota; kingdom Metazoa; phylum Chordata; class Mammalia; order Artiodactyla; family Tayassuidae; genus Catagonus; species Catagonus wagneri. Next base: position 9,392,396 of record PVHT020000061.1, read on the forward strand.
CACATGTTAGGTGATTAATATACATTTGATAAATGCATGAATGCATGGATAAATAACCTAATAGACTGTTTACATTTATGACGGTGCAGGGTGGTACCTTAATATTTGCATTGTTTAATTCAATAGTAACATAAAAGGTTTAAAAGTAAATGTAGTATTTTACCTGCAGAATTTTACCTGTGGATTACTATGTAATCTAAATTAACAAATATAAAACAATCACTATGCTTCACTATTGAGAAAACAGAAATGTTCATGTATTTATCCTCCAATGATGTATTCCTTTTTCAGGAATTATCTTTTCCCTTGTTAGAAATTCTCTTATAATTAGTGTGTCCCCAGAAAAATTGTACGTACCTGCCCTCTAGGTGCTGAAATTAACAGCATACATTACATAACTACTAGTACTATTTGACAATACTGGTCAGACATCGGTGGTAATACAATGATTGTGAATATTTCACATACATAGCAATTCAAGTATTAATATGTGGTGGCTACTTTTAGAAACTTTCTAATTCATGCGATGTCTTGTCTGTGCGTTTACAGGCAAAATGTAACGGATGATTAGAAAATCATCCAATGAAACAAATTTTAATTACATGAAAACAAATTTAAATTACTACACTTGCAAAAGTAGACTATAGGCAGAATTATTCAAAACTGATTCAGTAATACATATCGTCTCTGTTTAAATATAGAAGATAGTCTGTATACTTTAAAGCATCAGCGTGACTTCCGAATAGAGACCATTTAACTATAGCTAGTTGTTGAATGAAACATAAAACACGAGAGTGATGAGCCCTGGAGTCTTACTAATTTTTAATACTGACATTGTCTGATATTTGACTTTTCCCTTGACCTGCCTGCCCTGTTTTCCTCCCTCTTCCTCTTTTTTACTTTGTGTCTAGTTCAGGGCACTAAAGAGAAAAGACACGTGTGAGATAAAGCAGGTTCTTCCAAGAGTCCAGAAGGAGGACTTCCCCTAAGATGTGTTCACGTATGTGAGCAGCGGCCAAGGCAAAGCAATTCTACTGTATGTCAGCTATAATAATTTAACCCTGTTGATATGATAGAAAATATGGCCTGGAATAGAGAACACATTTGTACAGAATAAACTTCATATTTTATAAAGGAACTTAATGAAAAAGAAATGGGTATTAAAATGTTCTTTGCATGCAACTGTTCCAAATAATATATATAATACAGATAAGGACTCATATTAAGAAGCATAATCCATTATCTCTATCCTTTAGTTTCTGGGGTTCCTCTAAACTTAATGAGTAGACATAAAATGTATTTGCGTTACTATTTGGATATAAAGGCATTGTATACTGCAAATTTTATCTAGTGTTAGATTTGAGCACTAGATTAGTAAATTAAAAATATTAGTACAGCTGTGTTTAATTTTTCCTTTTAGGGTTTAAAATGTCAATGATATTTAGACTATTTTTTAGTTACAAATTGTTAGCTCAAGTCATGTTTGCATTAAGTTATCTTCATTTATTATAGTAATTAGTGTCTGCCACAGAATTTTTGAATTTCATAAAAAAAAGTCCTTTAATATTTTCAAATAATTGCATCTGTAATCAAGATGTTATATTGCTGTACTCCAGCATAATGCCCTCCATTAGAAGGCATTTCATAAACATTTGTTAAATGAAGACAACAAATGATGTCTTCACATTAGAATAAAGGTACACACTAGTCAGAAATTTTATAAGGGTTACTCCAGGTCAAATAGAGTTATCGTCACTGTCTTTAGCAAAAGTATGAGTACTTAACAAAGATAATACATTCCTGGTAGATTCCATTTTTGTCTTCCACTCTTTTTCTGCCTTTTGTTGTTTTAAATGAACACTCTATGTGATTTCCATTTTCTCCCCTTGGCGTATCAATTATCCTTTTTGTTTCACTGTTGTTAGATTCCTACAGCCTGTAATATGCATTTACAACTAATTTACAATAACTTACAACAAAGTTACGGCTCATGGATAGTGTAAGAATCTTATGGTTACAGTCTCCTAGATCCTCCCTTCTATCCCTTTATCATTGTTGCCATTCATTCACAGTACATAAGCTGTTATTATGCTAGTGTTATTTTAGACAAATTGTTATCTTTCAAATCAATTAAAGTAATAGAAACAAACGTTTTTATTTTATTTTCATTTATTTCTTCTCTAAGGTACTTCCTTTCTTTATGTAGATCCAAGTTTTTGTTTTGTTTTGTTTTTTTGTCTTTTTAGGGCCTTACCCAGGCATATGGTGGTTCCCAGGCTAGGGGTCCAATCAGAGCTACAGCTGCCAGCCACAGTCACAGCCACAGCAACACCAGATCCAAGCTGCGTCTGTGACCTACACCACAGCTCACAGCAATGCTGGATCATTAATCCACTGATCGAGGCCAAGGGATCAAACCCGCAATCTCATGGTTCCTAGTCGGATTCGTTAACTGCTCTGCCACAACAGGAACTCCGAGATCCAAGTTTCTGATCTATATCATTTTCCTACTCTCTGAAGAACTTTTAACATTTCTTGCAAAAAAATCTACTGGAAACACATTTCCTCAATTTTGCTTGAGAAAATTTTCATTTCTCCTTCACTTTTGAAGGATAATTTTGCAGGTTACAGAATTTTAGGTTGGTGAGTTTTGCCTCTCAATACTTAAAATATTTAACTTTTCTCACTTGTGTGGTTTCAGATGTTAGAAGGCAGTGGGATAATTGATATTTCCCTTCCTCTTAATTACATTTTTAATTTCCATTTTATCAGTATCTTGCTATTTTATACACCCTCATATATAATGCTAGTATTAATAGCTTAAATTTATTAAATATAGTATTATATAGATTATATATATTTTCTGGTTTATTTTCTCAGAATTCCTTCTTGTATATCAGGCCTTTTTCCAGGAATAACTATTTTTTTATGAAATAAAACCTTTAAAAGTTCTTTCAGGAGTTCCCATCGTGGCTCAGCAGTAACGAACCCGACTAGGATCCATAGGGATGCAGGTTCAATCACTGGCTTTGCTCAGTGGATTAAGGAACCTCCATTGCCATGAGCTGCAGTGTTGGTCACAGACAGACACACACCCCCACATTGCTGTGGCTGTGGTGTAGGCTGGCAGCTGTAGCTCCGAATGGACCCCTAGCCTGGGAATGTCCATATGCTGCAGGTATGGCCCTAAAAAGAAAATAAATGGAAAAAAGAAAAGTCATAACCCATAAAAAAAAAAACACAAAAGATTTAGAAGAATCATGTCATTCCTTAACTTTAGACAATTCTTTACCCTTATCCCTTTAAATATAGTATTTATTTTTACATTTTCGTCACCTCTACTTATTTCTTCTATAAATCTGTCTCAATCTATCCCCTTGCTCTTACCTCATTCTTCATGTTTTTAACATACATTTTAAAGGCATTTATGTACATACTATCTCCAAGAAATAGCATAAACATTTTTCAAAGATTAATATCATCTGTGTGTCCTGACAGGAAATGAAATTCTTGACCTTGACTAAGTACATCTAATATAGCTTCTATAATACGAAGTGCCTGAATGCTACTTATATGCAAATACTCATTATAAAATAATATAAAATGAAATACATTTAGAGTACAAAATATCTGTGAGCAAACAGAAACATAAGAAGTCGTAAAACTCAATGTGTAATAAAGACATGACACAGTTTAGTCATGATGACTCATACTTCTGGACTTTGATGCTCTAAAGGAATACACCTTCTAAAATAACAGAAAATGTTCATTTATGCAAAAAGCACTGTAGAGCGTGATGTGGGTACCATTCAAATTACTGAACGGTAGAAAGGCTTATTATACAAAATGTTTTAAGCTGGCTCTGTTATTTATAATACTAACAAAAATGAATACTGATAGTTTGATTTTAGTTAATTCCTAAAATCCATGATTAAAGTTATAAAAGGGTCACAAATCAGAGACAAAGAGTAAGAGAAGTATTCATGGTTACTGATAAATTTCTCTGTGGATGCTTGGCCACCCTTGCAGATAATGATGTCACAAAATGATGGAAGAATAGTTAAGTAGCCAACAAAGCGCCAGCACTTGGCGGAGACACTGGTTATTGCATCATTCTTGGCCTGGAGCCCCTGAAAGATGAGGGTAGCTATTAAAAGAAAATGAAAAATCATAAGGATTCAAATTTCAACTGGTAACGTTTTTCCTAAAGCTAGTTTCCAGCAAAACGTAAACTTAGAACAGGTAAAGAAAGTAGTAGATAAGAGGAGAAAAGAAGTAATAGCTATATTGTACCTACACCACGTTAGCTGGCATTATGCACATACACAAGCTTTCAATTTCCAAGTTGTACTCTGCACTTATGGACTTAACACATCTATTTTTGTCTTTTTGTCTTTTGTTTCAGGGCCGCACCTGCGGTATATGGATGTTCCCAGGCCAGGGGTCCAATCAGAGCTGTAGATGCCAGCCTACGCCAGAGCCACAGCCACGCAGGATCCAAGTCGCATCTGTGACCTACACCACAGCTCACGGCAATGCTGGATCCTTAACACACTGAGCAAGGCCAGGGATCGAACCCACATCCTCATGGATGCTAATCAGGTTTGTTAATCGCTGAGCCACGACGGGAACTCCTTTAATGCATATTTTTTGATAGTTATGTTGGACTTCCTGAGCAGGTGAACCAGAAGTACTCTATTACCATAAAGCTAATAACACAAGTAGTTAAAAAATGACCTAAAAAGTATGAAGAACTATGTGTGTGTCAGGAGGAGGTTTAGAAGCCTGTGTACCGAATTAACACATATTAAGTCCATGACATGAACTTTTAGAACCGGCAAAATTAATCAATGGAACAGATTGGTGGATTCCTAGGATCAGTGGTCAGGGGAGGGACTGACTGCAAAAGAGCACAAAAGAGTGGGGAGAAAAAAATACTCTGTGTCTTGATCAAGGTGGTGATCACACAAGGGCATACATTTGCCAAAACTCAATTATACATTTTTAAATGAGTACATTTTACTATACAGAAATCAAACTTCAAGAAAGTTGATTTAAAAATAAAATAAACAGTAGTTTTAGATGATGTTCCCAGGAGCCAAATTTGGTAAATGGAACAAGACACCTATTTGTATTATTTCTTTTTCTTTTTTTCCTTTTTTTTTTGGTTCCAGTCAAAGTCTTTTTTTAAGTTTTCTTAAGAGTATAGTTGACTTCCAATGTTGCAATCATTTTTGCTGCACATCACAGTGATTTATACATACACACTCATTCATTCTTTTTCAGATTCCTTTCCCATAGAGATTATCACAGAATAATAGGTAGAGTTCCCTATGTGTTATACAGCAGTTCCCTGTTGATCAATCTTCCCATATATCACAGTGTGCATATGCTGATCCCAAACCCCCAGTTCATCCCCGCCCCCGTAATTTGTTTTTGACTGTCTTTGTACTATTTCTTATACTAGTATATGAATTTATAATTATCTCAAAATAAAAAATAGTTAAAAGTCAATACATGTATGTGACAGTAATTATAATTATTCAAATAAAATTAATCATTTAAAAACAATATCAACAATCACAGGATCAGGCAAGTTCAATACCATGTAATCCTGAAATCTACTTTAAAACATTCAACTCCCCTCTAAAGTTTCTGAATAGTAGCCAATCTTTGGGGATTTGTTTTGCCATAGATTTGTCCTAAAATAGACCCAGTAAATTAATTATTCACTGCTTCAGTCATTTGGGGGGAAGAAATGTGATAATTACTCAAAAATTATTCTCTGTTAATGAAATATGCTATTATTTATGGCATGCATAATACATTAAAGTTAAAGCCTTAAAATATCCAATACAATATACCAAAATATGTCAGGGTCCCTAGTCCAACAGCACAGAGAAGAGTCAGTGAGCCTCCACAAGGCAAATGTTATAGGTTTCATAAAATGCAATGCAATGTTTTAAGGAAAAGTGTGGTTTTAAAAGCTCGTCTTAGAATCAGTGGGGTCTTTGATAACAGATTTCCTTGAGCTGTTTTTGGTTATATATTAGTTTTTTAGTTTTATGAATGGATAAAAGAAATAGGAGCCATGAAATAGACTGTTGATCTTACTATACCCAGAATAATTAATCATGTATTCTAGCTACTAGTGTCTAAGTCTCAATGTATTAGTAATTTTGCTTTTGAGGGTTCTCAAGCTTAAAAGCATCTGAAGCCCAGGTAGTTAACATAAATGAGGTCACCCAGATATAAGGCTAAAGACTGTAGTAAATAAACTTGCTTCTGAATTCACCTTTCTCTTTCTCCCAATTTCATTCATTTTCACTTCCACTAAAAACACTTTCTCATAGGACTGACAATTGCCAAGAACTGGCATATTCTCAAGGCTTACGTTTTCATCTGTTTGCCAAATGGCTGTAATATAATTCACAAAAGCCCTGTTTATTGAGTAATATTATTAATGGGTAGCATCATACTGTGATATTGAAGACATTCTTTTTGGAGTACATCCAGACCTTTAAAACGAACACTGGTTCCAATAGGATATGAATGACTTATATTAAAACTTATTATATAAAGTGGAACAACCTGAAAAGCATTTGAGTAAGAATCTTTTCAAATTATCGTAAGACAAAACTTTTAGATACATAAGTCCCACATGTATTAAAATACTCTGAGTTTAAACAAAAGGAGGTCACGCTTTATAACACCATTCATTTTCAACAAATTGTTGAAAATATCATTGGACTGAGAAATCATGCAACAGTCTATTGACTTTTTCCTTTCAGCTGCATTTGCCAAACTTTGCTCAGTAAACAGTATTTTTTGCTTTTTTATTTACAACTAAATTCATGAATCACCCAACTCTCTCAGGGAGGAACATAACAGAAAAGTCAACTTTTAGACTTTTCTTTTCAAAAGGCATTTAATGTCTAAGGTAGAAGCATCAAAACATATTCTCAACCTAAATTGTAGTTAATTATTTCACTAGTTCATAATCCGACAGTAACCACCTGAGACCAAGTCTGAAAATCCCAATTTGGCTTCTGAAGTCCATCATAAGCCTTGATTAATTTAATGTCTCTATTTTTAAGGGGAAGCATGAAATCACCCAAGAATCATGAACTCTCAATCACTTAACTGCGAACAGTTTAGGAGACAGAAAAGGGAAAAAATGAGATGGGACATCAGAGGAAGAAGGGTGGGGGTGGAGGGAAGAACTAACTAGTCAAAAGAAAGCAAGAGACCTTCAGAAAACAACCTACCAAATCCAAGTAGTAACCAGTCATCAATTTGCATTTACTGGACATATTCAGACCAAAGTTCCCTACACAGTTCATCCCAAGGCACTTTTTAGTGGGTTCTCAGTGGGTCTGGGAAGGAGGGGTGAGATTAATGAAAGAAAGCACCAACTACAAGGAAGAAGTGTCTATCCTAAGGGATCAAAATAAGACACCGTGAAAGGTAGAATAAATGTCACTTTAACTTTAAAATCAAGAACAAATAAAAAAGTGTCCAAAACTTAAACACCCCATGATGGCTGAATGAAGAGTGAATCAATTAAGTTAATCCAATTAATTTCCTTTCTTATTTAGATGTCTTATTTAGAGACATCTAAATAAGAAGGTGGGAGTTTTGGCATGTGCACACAGAAAAGAAAAGGTGGGTGTATCCAATCAAAGACTCTGAGCTGAAACTGAGGGTCAGCACTACAGCCTCAATGTGCAAGAGGAAGGCTGCATTTTATCTTACGCTTTTCAGAGCAATACCCATGGCATATGTAAGTTCCCAGGCTAGGGGTCGAATCAAAGCTACAGCTGCTGGCCTACTGAACAGCCACAGCAACACAGGATCCAAGCCCACTGAGTATGCGACCTACACCACAGCTCATGGCAATGCTGAATCCTTAACCCACTGAGCAAGGCCGAGGATCAAACCTGCAACCTCATGGTTATTAGTTGGATTCATTTCTGCTGCTCCACGACATGAACTCCCGAAAAAGTCTACATTTTAGATAATATTCTTGCCATTGAAGTATTTGCACTGATGTAGTCAAAATAAAATAGATTATATTAAGCATCTCAGAAGTCAGAAACGGAGTTTGCCATTTATCTTCTATTCCTAAAGATGTAGCTAAATTTCCACTTCAACTATGAAACTTACACTGATGACCATAAACAAACAAAAGTAATATAATTTCTAAGTCATTCTACTCTTGATTTTCAATTTCTTAAAATTCCTGATAACAATGAATTAAACTTGACTGATGCAAATAAAGATCTCTATATAAATCTCTGCACAGATTTGCCCTTTAGAAGTAGTAATCAGACTCTTTTTTAGTGCCTTCTATTCGATACCTTAAAAGTTGTTTTGCAAAATATGATAATGCTAATGAAACAAACAAGAAAAATGAAAGGGAAAAATAACACCTCTGGGTTTAGTTTTAGTTGTTGCTCTCATAGAACATTTTTAAAATGAAATTTTAACATTTATTGATGGCTTTTATGTTTCTCTAAGGAAAAGTTTTCTGAAATAATTAACATTTTAAGCTCATATCAATTTATTTTTATCCATACCCAGAAGTTAAGACCAAATCAAGTTTCAAAAATTTATGTTCAACATCCCTCCTCCTCCCCCCATTTTTTTGAAGATTTTCATGCATAAACAGAGAACTTACATGAAGTCCCTCAGTGAAGCTTTCCTGAGAGCAGAGGCATTGATAGGGCTGGCTTGTTGTGTCACAGTTATTAGCATGACCATAGCACTGACACCTGTCAACGCAAGCATCAGACAGCTCCTTAGAAAAATCAGTTCAACCATGAATATATAAAGACCTACGTGAAAACCCATTGTAGGAACCCTACAAGTGAGACAGGCTTATTAATCCACACAACCACCGGTTTTCCTTTAATCATGTGGATATTTATGAAAGGTTTTCATTAATTCTGGAGTATTAGAAGGATTGCCATCAATATCAAAACTACACTGATTGTGAAGGTAATTTTTAAGCCCATCCTGGGTTGTTAACACCATTATCAACCATGTGGCAAACTTGCCAAGAAAAAGCATTTACTGAAACTACTGAAAACTAAGTTAAGACTATGAAGTTTAAACTGCAGAATAAATGTTAGCAAATTTTAGCTTTTCCCCAAAATTAGATGGTGACTGTTTAATAGTATTCTTTTTTCATTGTACAATTACTTAACAAATAACACTTACCTGTTGATACTCAGATCTGTTTTTCAAGATGCAATTTATATACAGTCTATTTATCATTCTCCTATAGCACAAACCAATTCCAACTATAGTCTATAAAAGTACCATTTCCTTCCTAAAGAGTAGGCTGCCCGGGAGTTTTCCAGCTCTCCATTTGTTCAAATATCGTGAGCCACGTTCTCAATTATAGTGGGATATTTATAAATCACTTAGGGCACATGAGAGTTATCCTTTAAAAGAAAATAAATATTCCTCACAAAATTGTGAACTCAGGAGGACCGAGCCCAGTACTTGCTAGTACTATAAATGTAACTCCCATCTAATTTCTTCTCTTTGACTTCAAGAATACCTGAAAATTACCTTCCAGAACAAACCAACCAAAATATTTGGTCTATTATTTCCAAGTTGGATTCAGGGCATCCTAACTTTGAAACCCTACTGATTTTGAAAATTGATTGCCTAACCATGTGATACTGTGCACAGCAAATACTCACACATCTCCCTCTATTATCTTAGAGTAGGAAACTATCTCAATACGTGAAGTTTGGAATCTGACTTGCTCTAAAACATTGATTAATGGACTTTTAAATAAACAGCACTGCAAACAATGGTTTATAATGAAAAGCACACTCAAAATGCTAGTCATGAACACTACCTCCCAGTGATGGTGATTTCGTTGATCGCATAGTATCTGTGTCTGGGGTTGACAGAAGTCTCAGTTGTGTGGTATTGTCCGTGGAAATGAAGTCGGACTTGTGTGGCTTTCACAAACTCTTGAAGAGATGGGGTATTGTAGAAATCATTGTACCCAGGACGATGATTCGGTCCAGGTGTTAGGATGCTGAAGGTGACATTACCACGGGAATATGGAGTAACACTGTTGATGAAATTTGAAATCATGAAAATATATTTTTTTCACTTTTTATGGTCACACCTACAGCATATGCAAGTTCCCAGGAGAGGGGTCGAATTGGATCTGTAGCTGCCAGCCTGTGCCATAGGCACAGCAACACCAGATCTGAGCCACATCTGCAAACTATACCACAGATCATGGCAAAGCCAGATCCTTAATCCACTGAGCAAGGCCAGGGATCAAACCAGCATCCTCATGGATACTAGTCGGGTTCATAACCTGCTGAGCCATAACAGGAACTCCTGATTTTCATATTTTTGGACAAAAAAGAAATCCTAACACAGTATTAGCAATAGCATAAATTCGTCATTCTGGGAAAGCAAACATATTCCATATATTTCATGTACAAACAATGCAGGAGCGCTGCAGAAAACAGAGTGAAACATTTCCTTGAGGACTTGATAAAAAATTGCTTAATACAAATAATGTGCTAAACAATCTGAAAATCAATTTTAAAGCACAAATGAGACTGTAAGCAAGAGATGCTCTAAAGTCTTACAAGAATTTGAAATGTTGTTTAAAACTCAGTTTAGGGAAGAGTCTTAGAAAAATCTGCCTCAAGGAAGTTGATGGCAAAATAATCAAGTAACTAATTAATTTAAAAAGAAAGAAAATTGGTGGTAGAGTGAGGTCTCTACCAGTTTGGCTACCTCACATGGAGGTTACCACCAGTCAATCAGGCTCTTAAAATTAACTCCTAAATGCCTTCAAAGATAATAGTTTAAAGATAGTCATACTTGGGAAGCTGAAGACAGTTGACAGAATCAGATTTTTCCAAATCTCCATTGTTTTTCATTCCAAAAGTGCTGCAATTTCTAGCAAAATACTGCCAATCCTCCCAATCTAGGTGGTTTTCCTTCTTCCTTTGAATCCTTATTGCTGTTGGTTGGGGACTAGAGAACTGAATGATAATATAAAATACCTGAAAATGGATGTTAGTTACTGTCATTGAAGTTCTCAGTTTGACCCATTATATCACAGATTATTGTTAGATTAAAACATAATAGCTTCCTTCCTCACAATTACCAAATATTAGACATCTAGAAATATCATAGCTCTGTACTAAAGGTAACACATTCTAAAACTGTGTACATGTCCCTCTTCCTCTAGGATTTTATTTATTAAAGTTTAATTCTGATATAAAGGCATGAAAAAAGAATATCACTTCTATGACATAATTCCCATGCATTTCTTAAGTAGTTGTCTAGAATAAAGACCTCATTTTTTAAAAATAATTTGTGCTACTTAACACTGAAATAATCTTTTATTATTTGATATATTTGGATACAAATTCCTAAATATTAGGTCCTGCACATCTTCTCTGAAATATTTGTATTTCATACATTATAATACCTCACGTTAGAGAGGTAACATTCAGTTGCCTAACTCAGGTCTCACTTTATAGTTGGTTGGATTGTGTTGCCAAGTAGACATGTTCGGGTGCTAACTCCTGGTCCTTGTGAATGTGACCTAGTATAAAAATAGCATCTTTCCATGTGGAATTAAGTCAAGGGTCTCAAGGTGAGATAACGCTGGATATAGAGTGGTCCTCATTCAAGAAAGAAAAGGAAGAATTAATGCACACGCAGAACCAAGGAAGAAAGCCAGGGAAAAATGGAACCAAGTAATGCCAGGGGCCACCAGAACTGGAAAAGGCAAAGAAGAATTATCCCCTAGGGCCATTAGAGGGAGTGTGGCCCTGTCAACACCTTCATTTCATACTTCTGACCTTCAGAACTGTGAGAGAATCCATTTCTGTTGTTTAAAGCTGTTCAACCGGTGGTAATTAGTTGGAGCAACCGCAGGAAACTAATGCACATCCCACTGTTTCAAATTACCTGATACTGTCCATTTTCCAAATCTACTGAAATAGTCACTCCTCGATCAAGCTGGGTAATGTTTGCAAACACACGTGAAACCCACAAAGTGCCAACATTGTTATCATTGATGAAAGAAAGAGGATGGGCTTCAGGATTCAGCCGTAACACCCTCTCACTGGTGGTGTCTTCTGCATCATTGGGGATGCAGTAGCGCTCTTCCAAAGGATGGACACGAGGGTGGCTGCCAGGGCAGCGGCAGTGGGACTGGGTGTGCAGTCTGAGCAGATCTCCAGAGAAAACTTCCAGAATCTCTCTGTGGGAGTCAAGAGGCAGACTGTAAGGGCAGACACCCTAACAGTGACAGAGGGCAGACACCCTAACAGTGACAGAACTTCTAAAGACTCTTACCAATGAATATTCCAATGTTTTGATCTGTAGCCACCTAGCTTTTAAGAATTCTCAAAACAGAACATAAAATCAAAGTCATTCCTAGCCAAAAAAATATGCATTCTCAGAAAATGGATATCAAAAACAGTACTTTGTACATCAAGAAGCATGCATGAGTCCTTGACTATCAAGATATTAAAATATAATATTTTGTTGTGCCCATTTGTGATAGAAAGACAACACTTAGGTTGTTAGGCTGACTTGCCACTGAGAGCGAACAATAATATATTGATAATAATGAGAGTTATAGATAAGGTCTCCCATTTGTTCACAGGAAGGAAGTTAGGAAACTAAGTCTGATTTTCTCTGCTTCAATTTTATGTGAAGCGACTGAGGCCAAGACCATTTGTCAATGGTTTCCTATGACTCATCAGTACAGATTCTGGCACCCTAAAATGCTTCAGTGGCTTCAGGTCATACAGCTGATGCCAACAGTCAAAGGAGAATGCCAATTTCAGGCAGATATATTTAATGTTTCCATTAAGGACAATATATTCTAGAGCAGAATCAGTCATTCTATTCATAGGCATTCTTTCACATAACACCTTTCCAGACATTTCAGCTAGGCCAGCACCAGCAATGCAGGTCTAAGAAGAGACACCAGACTTCATCCATACCCCACGGTGGGCAATGGTGGAGGCAGGAACCTTCTTCATTCACTAAATCACATCAAAGTGGACCTTCTTGTTTAAATCTCATTGGTATTTTTCAATTGATATTACACGTTGAATGGACCAGAAGTGACAATCCAGGGAAATCTTTATCTCAGGAAAAATTTAATTTGACCTAAATCATTGCAACACTACTCTTCAGAATTTTAGACAAAGGTGAATTAAAAGATAGTGGGCCCAGTGTCCCAGTAATGTGCACATGCGTTAAGGCACTATAGTCGGGCATTTCTTGATTGTACAGACTAATAAAAAGAATGTTTATATGGACATACCACTGACCACAGCATCACATCAAGAGCAATGCTTCTCAAATTTACAAAAGCTTGTCTTGTCATGGGGAAATTCACCATACTAACCCACATTCCCCTGAAAGAAATATGAACATTCTTCCTTTCAAAGTGAGTAAGATCAACACCAGACAACAATTTCCTATCATATCATCACTTTATAACTCAGGAAACAAACCTTAGAGAACATCTTGGGCAGAGATTCCCTTCAACTTGCTGAACAGAATGGAAATCTACACATCTCAAAGAAAAATCTTCACAGAATGGAAATCTACACGTCTCAAAGAAAATCTAAGGAGGATATCCCACCTATTCTCAACATGAGAAAATACTTCATTACAGATAGTCTGAGTCTACATAATTCTTTCTTCGCTGGAATAGAAAAATATAACAATCCTTCAAATTACTCATTCTTCTTATCTCCAGGTCTAACAGCCTAGTCTCTTGAGATTTTCCCATATATCAAATAATTAATCATTTTCATTGTTCTACATTGTCTAGTACTTACAAATTCAGTGAAACAAATTTTCAAAGGCTGATACAGCCATTTTTAAGTATCAGCAGCTACTTCAAATATAACATTTAAACAAATGTATCTCAAATTCTGTAATACAATCATCCAAAAATTTAGGTTTCTTAGAAATTCTTTATGAAGAATGTGAAGAATTTCATATTCTGAGGAGTTACCTAATGGAGTAGCACTAGTGCCTAACAACCATAGACTAAGCTTGGGGCAAACACAATAAACATCAGTTAGGTGATATCTGCCAAATACTGTGAAGATGAAAAATTCTATAATCTTCATGGTACTCTGACTTAAATGAATTTAGCATTTATCCTTACACTTCAGTTAAAAAGTTCTGCAATCTGCTTACCTGTTAGTAAGTGCCACTTGGTATAATCGAAAATCTTGCATTCTTCCAACAAACTGTTCCAAACCTGCATAATACATATATGTGTATGACAGAGCTCTGTTTACCAAAAAATGGCTGACAAATGTTCAAGTGAAATTCCTTTAGAGCTATGGAGCTTTATTATTTTCAGGTGTACATTATAAGTCAACATCTGTATGCACCCCAAAGTGATTACCTACATCACCATACAAACTGATACCCTTCATCAGCTGCACCCATTCCCAACCACCTTTCCTTCAGGTAACCACTAAACTGTTCTCTGTATCAGTGAGTTTTTTTTATTATTACTATTTTGTTTATTCATCTGTTTTGGCTTTTTAGATCCCACATGAGTGAAATCATACAGTATTTGTCTTTTATCATCTGACTTATTTCACTTAGCATACCTTCAAGGTTCATCCATGTTGTTATTCCATCCTTTTTATGGCTGAGTAGTATTCCATTATACACAAACATTTACACACATATATTCATATGTTAATCTGCTATATATATTCACGTATCAGTCTGTCTCTCAAACATGCAGACTAATAAAAAGAATGTCACTTACACATACACACACGTCTTTATCCATTCATCCACTGATGGACAAAGGTATACAGGTAATTTCCACATTTTGGTTATTGTAAATATGCTGCAACAAAGATATGGTTGCATATATCTTTTAATATTAGTGTTTTCATTTTCTTCAAATAATATCCAAAAGTAGAACAGCTGGGTCATATGGTAGTTCCTAATTTTTTAAACAATCTCCATACTATTTTCACTAGTGGCTGCATCAATTCACAATCCCACCAATCCAGAAAAGGGTTCCCTTTTCTACCTCCTCTCCAAGAGTTATTTCTTAACTTTTTGATAATAGCCACTCTAATGTGTGTGTAGTGTTACCCCACTATGGCTTTGAACTTCCCTAGTAATTAGCTGTGTTGAGCATCATTTCATGGGCCTGTTGGCCATCTGTTCATCTTTGGAAAAATGTCTGTTCAGATCCTCTACCCATTTTTTTGCCCTTGGCCACAGCATGTAGAAGTTTCTAGGCCTGGGATCGAACCTGCACCACAGCAGCGACCCAAGCCACTGACATTGCCAGATCCTTAATCTGCTGTGCCACAAAGGAACTTTTCACTATTTTTTAATCAGGTTGTTCATTCTTTTGTTGTTGAGCTTTATGAGTTCTTTATATATTTTAGATGTTAACCTCTTATCAGATCACTTGCAAAGAAATTCTCCCGTTTAATAGGTTGCCTTTTTATTTGATAATGTTTCACTTCACTGCAGAAACTTAATTTGATGCAACTCCATTTATTTATCTTTGCTTTGTTTCCTGTGATTTTGGAGTGAGAGCCACAAAAACACTGCTAAGACTAACGTCACTGAGGTTACCACCTTTGTTTTCTTCCAGGAATGTAATGGTTTCAGGTCTTACTTTCAGTCTTCAATCCATTTTGAGTTAATTTTTATGTATGGAGTAAGGTGATCATCTATTTTCATTATTCTACATATTACTATCAAATATGCTTTCCCTATTGCATGTTCTTTCTTCATTGTAAATTAACTGTCCATGTATTTGTGGGTTTATTTTTATTTCTGGGCTTGAATTCTGTCCCATTGGTCTATGTGTGTGTGTGTGTGTGTTTGTGCTAATAACTTACAGGTTGGATTTCTTTAGCTTCATAGTATAGTTTGAAATCAAGAAGAATGGTACTTCCATCTTTGTTCTTCTTTTTCAAGACTGTTTGGCTGTTAACGATCTTTTTTATGGTTTCCCACAAATTTACTTGTTCTAGTTCTGTGAAAAACGACCTTAGAATTTTGAAAGTCATGTCGCTGAATCCATAGATTGCTTTGGGCAGTATGGACATTTTAATAATTCTTCCAATCCATGAAAAAGACATATCTTTTATATGTGCCTTCTTCAAATTCATTCATCAGTGTCCTGTTGTTTTCAGTGTACAGCTTTCACCTATTTGGTTAAATTCATTCCTAGATATTTTATTCTTCTGACACGAATGTAACTGATACTGTTTTCTTAATTTCTCTCATGGTTCATTATCTGTATATCAAAATGCAAGGTATTATATATTGATTTTGTATCCTGCAACTTCTTCATTAGTTCTTATAGCTTTTCAAAGGAATTTTTAGGGTTTTCTACATATAGAATCATTTCATCTGAAAATTGTGAGTTTTCATTTCTTTCTGACTTGGATTCCTTTTATTCCATTTTCTTGTGGATATTCTAATACGATGTTGATAAAAATGAGTGGGCATTCTTGTCCTGTTATTGATCTTACAGAAAAGCTTTCAGATTTTCACCATTGATGGCTGTGAGACTGCCATACATAGCCTTCATTATGCTGAGTTATATTACTCTATGCCTTCTTAGTTTTTATCATAAATAAGGTTGAATTTTGTCAAATGCTTCTTCTGTGTCTACCGAGATGATCACATGATTTTTACTCTTCGTTCTGCTGATGCGACGTATCATCTCACTTAATTTGTGGGTACTGAACCATCCTTACATCCTTGGAGTAAATCCCACTTAATCATGTCATATGACTCTTTTAATGCATTATTTGATTCAGTTTGTTAATATTTTGAGAATTTTTGCATCTATGTTCATCAAGGAAGAGTTTGAGAATAGGTACTAAATCTTATTTGAATTTTTTTTTTTAATACAATAGTGAAATCATCTGGTCCTGGTCTTTGTTTGTCAGAAGATTTTTTTTTTAATTGTTTCAATCTGCTTACTAGTAACTGGTCTCTAGGTTACAAAACTTTTATGTTTATATCACAGTCCTTTCAAATTCTTACAGACCAATATGCATTTTTATTATTCCATGTGAATAACAACAATAATCATAGTTATCTCTATAGACTTTAAGGACTTAAGTCAGACTTAATATTTTGGCCAGCCTATTTATTTACCCAACTTGTATACCTCTCCAGAATACCCTCCCAAAATAAAAATTCTCTGTAATTTACAAATCTAGGACTGTATTATCTCATCGGCCCTAAATTTGACTATAATCTGCTTCTAACCCCAACTTTCAGAGCACGTGCTTTATCCAGGGGAAGATTCCCCATTTTCCATCCCACCTGTTCTGTCCCCACGTTTCAGAACACTAGTTTGGGTCCTCTACAAACTAAAATGCTTTATCTACAACAACTCCAATACATGAGGATAAACTGAAAACCTACTGGTGAGTTCTGAGTTATTCACCTAGGTCAATGCATCTACCTCAGTCTGAAAATTCCATCACCTCATGAAATTCTTCTAAGACAAGAGAGATTCAAAACCCAATTTGCTTTGCATTAGGTAACTTTTCAAGATGTAGGTACATACCAACTTTAAATCACATATTACTATTCACTTAGAAAATATTTACATAAAGTAGAGGGCAATAATAGCAACAGATAAAAGAGAAAACTAAGGTTTTATTTTTAATTATGCGAAAAACGATGAAAACAGCAAAATTCAACTGAGTTTGAACCATAGGGACACAAAAATAACGTGATCTAAAGTCTACTACCAATTCAATGTTTTTTAATTAATTTAGAGCAATGTCCAATCACTCAATGATGACTTCTCAAATATGTTTTTTTAACAACTCTATTTTTATCTTGTTTTAATAATAGCCTTTTAGAGAATATTTGATCTAGATGAAGCTTTTGGTGGTGACTTGGGGGAACCTAGGGCAGAGTGAGGCTATGACAGATGAATAAAAAATGCAGAGTAGAATTAGCATACCAAATAGCCTGAGATGCTGATTTCTGAAGCAGGAAGAGACAAATGAGTAAAGAAGGATAAGACTTAGCGTCATTAAAAGAGTACTTGTCAGACTGTGTGTGAACAGATTTTATATATATATTATATATATATATTTATTTCATATTATAAAATATAAATAGTATAAAATATTTGTTATAATATATATATTTGTCTCTTCTTTTTAGGGCTGCACCCGCAGCATATGGAGGTTCCCAGGCTAGGGGTCAAATCAGAGCTACAGCTGCCGACCTACACCACAGAAGCACCAGGTCCGAGTAGCGTCTATGACCTACAGCACAACTCACAGTAACACTGGATTCTTAACACACCAAGCAAGGCCATGGACTGAACCCGCATCCTTATGGGTACTAGTCAGGTTCGTTAACCACTGAGTCACAACAGAAACTCCTATTTCTTTTTTATAATTATATGAAAGGATAGAGTTAAGAAAATAAGCAAGAGTATTTCACATATATTTCTTCACGAATCTAAACATTTCCTTATATTTGGAGAAAAGTTACAACCATAAACCTCTCTCCACCTCTGTTTTCCACATATCACACAACCCAAGTCCCACAGAAAAAAGATCCTTTGTGCAGGCAGCCTCCTGCTCTCACTTTCCTGTAAGAATTCTTCTAACCTCTGTCTAGAAACAGTTATTTGGGGCAAGTGCAACCTAATTATTACTTAAAGTTTGTGCTATAAAGCAAAAAACAAACACTCTATGAAAACTTCACAGAAACCTTTAGACTTCCAACACAAATTGCTTTAAAGTTTATAATTACTTGAAAGAAATGAGAAAACATGGTGCCCAGATCATCTGACAAGTTTACCGCCCAGGTGACTTGGTAAACGAACTGGATCTAAGATCTGACGCTAAGCGAGGAGAGCAATGGTATGATAAAGGCTATACCTTGCTCGGACACAGGAGAAGAGACAGCAAGAAGAGGTATGAATAGAGTTCAGCCACTGTGTGGTGGTGTGTTTCTGTGCAGAGAGGAGGGAAGACAAACAGGAAAATCGCTCCTCGTGGTATGAGTTTTCGGAGTAAGAGACGATGTCTGCTTGGAATGAAGGAAGCTGGATCTGTCTCCCGTGTGCTTCTTCACCTTCACCCACTCCGCCTACACCCAGCATCCTTCACACCCCAAGGTGCAGGTCTACAGACAATGTGCGATGCCTCACAAGGACCAAGAGCCATCAGTCCTATGATTTTCCACCTGATTTTGCCTCTGCTTCAGATATTCCGCTCTACCCAAGCCCTTAGTATCTTAGTTTTGAAATACTTCCTCTGGGAAATTTTCCATGGCCCAACAGGATGCTACATGTTCCTCTAGCACTGTGTATTTTTTATTCTGTTCTACAAATTCCTATTACTTCTCTACCTTGCTTATTAAATGTAAAACGTCTATTAAGTACACTTCCCTGGCAAGGTACACAAAATAGTAATTGGTCTTATTTGCTGTTCTACTTTTAGCTCAGAGCCAAGTTCCTGGCATATGGTAAGTTGTTCAAAAAATATTTAATAATGTAAGGAAAAGGAAGGAGGGAAGCAAGGAGGAATATAGGTATTTATACTTGTAATAAAATATATAAAGTGCTATATAAAATGAGCGAAGAGGTTGACCAGGGAAAAATCCAGGGGTCCTTAAGAAGTATTTTGAGGACCATCTGTAACGAAAAATTGTAACTTTGCACTAGTACATATCTGCAAGCAAAGTGATTTTCCAAACATGCTGACAACTCAAGAGATATCAAATAATCAGAGGTGTCCAGGATTGAGGATTTTTAGGCACAGAACGTCAAACAAGGAGAATAGGAAGGTGAGATGCCAGTAACAGAGGAGTAGAAGTAATGTACCCCCCGACTTAAGAGGACAGAAAAGTGCAGCAAGATGAGAGGTGATAGATAGGAAACAAGATTCAAGGTGCTGGCCATCCAGGTCAGTCAGGGAGGAGAGCAGCGCAGTGAGGAGGCAGGGTATCTGGAACAGCGGTGGTGCTCACTTCAATACCGGCTGGGGACACAGAGAAGAGTAAGAATCACTGATGCTCTTTTTGACTAATGAAGCAACAGGAAGATTCCCACCATACACAGAGTATGCTTTGCATCAAGAAACAGTCCCTACATCACAATGATACTGTTATGGGTTGAATGGTATCCCTCCCAAGATGCATATTAAAGTCTTGCCCCGGGGCCTATGTACAGAACCTTATTTGGAAATAGGTTCCTTATTTGCAAATATATATTTGCTGATATAATCAAGGTGATATTAGTAGAGTAGATATAATCAAGTAGATATTAGTAGAGTGGGCCCCAATCAGATAAGACTAGTGTCCTTATAAGAGGAAAGTGCCACGTCTGAACACATTCGCACGGTAAGAAAGCCATGTGACAACAAAGATAGGAACTGGAGCAATGCAGCTGCAAGCCAAGGAATACCAAAGATTGGTGGCCACCCCAAGAAGTTAATGAGAGGCAAGGAAGATTCTCCCCTACAGGTTTCAAAGAGAACATGGCCCTGCTGTCACCTCTGTTTTGGACTTAGAGCCTCCAGAACTGTAAGACAATAAATTTCTATTGCTACAAGCCATCCAGTTCGTGGAACTTTGTTATGGAGGCCCAGAAAACTAAATTTAGTCATCATTTCCTATGTTTGTTAACATAAGCACTTATCAAAGAGGAAAAAATAGATTCTAATATGTATTATACATTACCCAATTTTTTCAGTATAAAAAGAAGTCTAAAATGTTATATATAGAACCTCTGGGGAATGTTTTATTTCAAATCACCCAGAAAAATACAGATCATAACAAGGAATAAAAACTGTCATTTTTGAAAAACTTAATATAACTGAAAGCAAACATGATGAACACTTGTCAAAGCCCAAATTATGGCTTTAAATCATCAGAGTGGTCTCATTCTTTTACACATGCATTCACTCGACACATATTTATTGGGAGTCTTGTAGGTGCTAGTAACTTGCATGGGTTTCAGTGATGCATCAGTTAACAAAACAAGCATTAAAATAAAGAAAAAAACTTGCTATTTTTGGAACTTGCATTGCGCAGCCAGATGTATGTAATAAAAGAGTGACTGATATAGTATATTAAAACATGATAAATGCTGTGAACATGGGGGTAATTAGAGCGATATGGCTGTATTTTAATTTGGATGATATGTTAGCGGTCTTACTGAGAACATGGTACTGACAGTGCAAAAGGAATGAATCATGCATATTATGTGGGGGCAAAACATTCCAAAGAGGAGTCAATGAGTGCACAGGCCCCTAAGACAGTGTTCATGGAATACTAGAGGAACTACAAGAAGCCACATTCCTGGAGCAGAATAAGAGAGAAGGCTACTGGAAGATTAGGTTAGGCAAGTAACTGGCTGGGGAAGGGGAATGGGGTTCAAATTGTGAAAAGCCTTATAGCCTACTGTAAAGACTTTGAATTTTATTCTGGGTGAAACAGGAAGTCACCGGAGGGTTTAGACTAGAGAAAAACATGAGCTCAAGTTTATTTAAAAGTGATAAATATAGAATACAGGAGGACGAGGGTGGAAGCAGTGAGACCAGTTAGGCTATTACAGGTGAAAGATGATGGTAGTCAGATAAGATGTAGAAGCAGAGGTGTGCATCTCAATGCTGATATATCTGAATTCACTTCCTATACTTTAATAACACTTAATGGGAAGCTTTACTGCAGAGGGATTATGAAATCTATTTAATATCTATAAAATAAAGGAGCTAGGTTGTATGACCTTTAAAAACCATTACAGTTTTATATTTTGGAAACTGAATGTAGAACAACCACATGTTCTACAACAGAATTCTTATTTTTGTAAGTTAAAAAAGTTCTCTAAAAATCTATAGTTAGCGTGAAACATCCACTCCAAACAATAGAATTATCATTTGGTTTGGGGGAGGAATATCAAAATATTTCAAGGACACAGTCATAAGAGTGAATTTTACTCACTCCTTTGCTAGTCACCAGCTTTTCAGCAATGGATATTCATTGGAATAAACACTTCAAAAAGATATTTTTTCTTCTTTCAAAAATATTCATATAGTAATGATAGGTAAAAATTGTATAAATTGATGAAAGAAATAGATACGACTCATATCAGAAAGACATCATAGTTATCTATTTAGAAAATAGAGAGGTAATTACTGGAAAGAAGTAGTATGTCCACATTATGATTGGTGGTACAACAAAATTAGTTAAATAAGAAAACTCTGAATAAATAATACATAAATAAAGATAAAACAACTCTGTAACAAGGCTAATTTTTTTAAAAAGTCACACTAATTGGAAAGGAAGAAATAAAAACTGCTTCTATCCATGGAAAGACCAGTGAATCTATAAAACAAGAAGCAAATAATGACCTCAGCAATTTTATAGGATACTAGTTCAATGTATAAAAATCAATTCAATTTCTATATAACGGTGATGAAACACTGGAAATGAAATGTTTAAAATAGCATTTATACTAGCTCCAAAATATGAAATACTTGTTATTAATCTAACAAAGCACGGCAGTGTCTATTATAAAACTACAAGGTAATGACGACATCAATTATAGGCTGTCATCAGGAATGGAAGAATAAGAACAATATAAAATTCTGCCATAAAAACAATAATAAGAGTAGCAAAGATTGTCAAATCAACTTTTCTAAAATGATGGAAATTAATCAAAGATATGGAACAATCCAGAAAGCATTTATTTTTTAAAATGGCTGAATATCAGTAAGAATAGCATGTTTGTGGCATTTTAACTTTCCCTATTACCATTCTCTTCTCTAGTACTCAGTGGTTAACCTTGAAATTGGACATTCTACAATCAGAGTGAAAAACAGCCTAGAATTCACTGGAGGAGTCAAAATGGGATTGACGCTTTTTCAAAGCCTAACTTCAGAAAACCTTAATTATTTAATGTCTAGAAGTACTCTAAAAGGAAAAACAAAAAACAAAAACCAGGAGTTTGGATTGAACTGATTCAGAACATGCCCAGTAGAAATAGTCTTTTCTCTACAATATTTGTTGAAAATAATCAATGGCAACTGCTTAACAGTGCAGTTGCTTAAGGCAGCAATAACAGCTGCAGAAAAAAAATTTAGAGGAAGCTGACAACTGACATGCCCATGGGGTATATGCATAGCTCCAACATATTCCTGGGAATATGTAAGGCCATGCCCATGAAAGGAATGTATACCCAGCGATATGTGCATCCCAAGATGCACCTGAGAAGGGACACCTGAGAAGAACTTAAATGCTCACCTCTTTTTGACCTTGTGGTTCTGCACAAGCAGGAAATGGTGAATAAAGCAAAGTGGCAACCTACCTGACTGACTTTTAAAGGTATGCTGCAACACACAAATAGAGCCCCTGACAGAGACTGAAAAGAATTATTGGCTCTAGGATTTATAGAATTTTTCTGTTCCGCTATTAGCTCAGCATTAAGCTAGCTGAATAGAGATTTTGATGACCATGCACAACAACAAAAAAAAAAAATTGTTTAGGAAAGTCACTAAATAAGCAAATAGCAACAATAACAAATCTTAGGGAGGGAACAAATCTTAGGGACTCTGAGTTTTGCATTTGCTTCATTATGTTATTTAAAGTGCCCATTTTTAAACAAAAAGTAATGACACATGCAAAGAAACAAGAAAGTATGGCTGATACACAGGGAGAAGCAGTCACAGAAGCCAGGTAAATTAAAAACCTATATATTAAACTTACTAGACAAATATTTTAAACCAACTATTAAGTATGTTCAAAGAAACTACAGGAAACCATACCTAAAGAATTAAAGTATGAGAATTATGCTTTGGCAAATAGAGAAAATTTGAATTATGTCTTGGCAAAAAGGGAAAATTAGTAAACAGATGCAAATGGGAGAAGAGAATCAGTGAAGTTAAAGATAGGTTAACTGCTATTATCTAGTGTGAGAAGAAAAAAATTTTAAAAAAACTAAACAGAGCCTCAGAGACCTGTGCAACATCAAGTGTAAAAATGTAAGCATACTGGTAATCCCAGCAGAAGAAATAAAGAAAGCAGAAAGAATGTTTAAGGAAATAATCACTAAACCTTCTCAAATTTGATTAAAACCTAGAGTCTACACATCCAGGAAACTCAATGAACTTCAAGAAGAATAAATTCAAAGACATCTGTACCTAGAAATATCAAAATAAAACTGCTGCAACACAAGAGAAAATCATGAAAATAGCAAGAGAAAAATGACTTATTTTCAATAAAATCAACAACAGATTTCTCATCGGAAACCATGGAGACCAGAAGTCAGTGAAATGACATAAAGCACTGAAAGAAAAAAAAAAAGACTGTTAACCAAAAATTAAGTTGGTATTAATCCAAACTAGAAAGACACAAATTACTGAAACTGACTCAAGAAGAAACAGACATCATAATAAAAAAAACTACCCATGCTCAAAGAATAAGTTGACATAAAATTATGATAACCCAGAAATGACTAATAAATAAAATAAAAAGAAATGACAAAGGGATAAAATTGGTATGCTCAAAAACATTTATTTAAAACAAAAGAGTAATGGAGGAATAGAGGAACAAAAGATATAAGATATATAGAAAATAAACAACAGAGTAACATTACAATGGTAACTATTCTTATCAGTACTTATATTAAATGTAAAAGGTTTAAAAACCCCAATAAAAAAGTCAAAAATTGGAAAAACAAACCACAAATATGATTCAACTATATGTTTTCTAAAAAAGACAAAATCAAAGAAACAAAGAGCTGGAAAGTTAAAAAATTAAAAAGTGCACATACCACACAAACTATAACTAAACACACCTCAGAAACCATTAAGTCAAAGAGGAAACCACAATAAAACCAGAAAATCCTTGAGACAAATAAAATGAACATATACTATCATACTTTATGAATTTCAGATAAAACAGTGCTTAAAGGGAAATGCATAGCTATAAGCACCTAAATTAAAGAAGAATGTTATCAAATCAATAATCTAATCTTCTACCTTAAGGAACTAGAAAAAAGAAACTCAATCCAAAGCAAACTGAAGCAAGAAAATTATACAGATTAGAGAAGACATAAGTGAAATAGACTATAAAGCAACAGCAGAAATCAACAATTTGAAAAAAAAGATTTTTTTTGAAATGATTAACAAATTTGACAAATGTTTATTAGCTAGATGGATGAAGAAAAGGGAAGACTAAAAATACTATCAGGAACGAAAGAGGGTACACTACAATTGATCTTACAGACATGAAAAGATTTTAAGAGAATCCCATGAACAATGAACAATGTTATGTATGCCAAAATTAGATAAACTAGATCAAATGGACTGATTCCTAGAAAGACACAAACTACTGAAAGTGACTCAAGGAGAAATAGACATCACAATCAAAAAAACTACCAGCAAAGAATGCAGTAAAGTTTCAGGCTAAAAAACTAATACAGAGAAACTTGTTGCATTTCCACATACCAGCAATGTTAAAATGACCAAACGACCCAAACGATCTACAGGTTCAATGTAATCCCTATCAAAACAACAATGGCATTTTTCATATAACTGGAACAAATAATTCTAAAATTTGTATGAAAACTCAACAAAAGATCCCAAATAGCCAAAATGTTCTTGAGAAATACCTGGAGGTATGATGCTCCCTTTCATCAAACTATACTACAAAGCAATAGTAATAAAAGCACTATGATACTGGCATAAAAAAACATATATAGATCAATGGAACAGAATAGAGAGTCCAGAGAAATTGGGCTTGCATGGACAATTACTCTATAAAAAATGAGGCAAGAATATTCAACAGGGAAAAGATTGTCTCTTCAAAAAATGGCATTGGGAAAACTGGACAGCTACATGCAAAGGAATCAAATTAGATTATTATCACATTATGCACACGAATAAATTCAAAATGTGTTAAATTCTTAAAGCTAAGACCTGAAACCATAAAACTTCCAGAAGAAAACATAGGTAGTTGCTCTTTGACATTGGTCTTCATGACAATGTCAATATTTTCAGATATGTCTCCTTGGGCAAGAGAAACAAAAGTAAAAATAAAACAGGACAGTATCAGACTAAAAGGCTCTTCTTATACAGAGAAGGAAACTATCATCCAAAAAAAAAAAAAAGGCCACCTAGTGAATGGGAGAAGATATTTGCAAATGATCTATCTGATAAGAGGTTAATATCAAATATATATAAAGGAGTTATACAATTCAACAGCGAAAGAACAACACCTGATTGAGAAATGGGCAGAAGCTCTAAACAGATATTTTTGCAAGGAAGATATACATGTCCAACAGCCAGATGGAAAGATGCTCAACATCTCTAATCATCAGGGAAATATAAGTCAAAACCACAATGAGATATTACCTCATACCTGTCGGAATAGCTATTAATACAAAAACAACACATAACAAGTGTCAGCAAGAATGCAGAGAAAAGTAGAACCCTTGTGCACTGTTGATGTGAATGTAGGTTGGTACAGCAACGGTGGAAAACAGAATGGGGATCCCTCAAAAAATTAAAAATAGAACTACCATATGATCCAGCAACACCACTCCTCAGCATTTACATGAAGAAGCATAAACACTAATTACAAAAGATACATGCACCCTTACATTCACTGTAGCATTATTTACAATAGGCAAGATATGGATGCAACCAAAATGTGTATTAACAGGTGAATGGATGAAGAAGTTGTAGTGTACATACACACACATATATATACACACACACAGGAATACTATTCAGCCATAAAAAAAGAATAAAATCTTGCCATTTGCAAAAACATGGATGGACCTAGAGGATATTATGCTTAGTGAAATAAGCCAAAAAGAAAACAGCAAATACTGTATGATTTCACTTAATTGTGAAATTAAAAAAAAATGAACAAACATGATGAAAACACATAGTTATAGACACATACAGCAAATGGGTGTTTGCCAGAACGTAGCAGGGGAAAGGAGGAGGAAAGAAATAGGTAAAGGAGATTACGAGAAACTTCCAGTTGCAAAATAAAGGAGTCATGGGTATGGCATGTAAAGTGTGGAAAGTATAATCAGTAACAACGTAATATCTTTGTATGGTGACATATGATTACTAGATTGCTTGCGGTGAAAAATTTGAAATATAGAGAAATTTCAAATCATTCTGTTGTGTAAAAGGAGCTAATAGAGTATTGTAGGTCTATTATACTTCAAAAACAAATAAACTTACAGAAAATGAGATCAGATTTGTGGTAACCAGAGATGGAGATGAGCGTGTGTGGGGGGAACTGTATGCAGACAGTCAAAAAATACAAATTTATAGTTATAAGGTAGATCAGTACTAGTGACATAATGTACAATGTGATAAATGCAATTAACACTATCGTCTGTTGTCTGTCAAAGTTGAGAGTAAATCAGCTCATCAGAAGAAAAAAGTTTTTTCTGTTTCGTTACTCTTGCACCTATATGCGATGACGGATGTTTATTAAAATTATTGTGATAGTTACTTTATCATACATATAAGCCAAATCATTAAGCTGTATGCCTTAAACTTATACAGTGCTGCGTGTCAGTTATATCTCAATAAAATTGGAAGGAGAAACAATAAAAACAGATAATAGAGTGAGTGAAAAACGAATAAGAGATTGATACTCTTGAATTTCATTAAAAAAGAAAAAGTTTTCCACAAAGAAAATCCAGAGTCAGATGCCTTCACATCTAAAGGAGGAAAAATACCAATGTTTCATAAGTTCCTCCAAAAAATAGAAAAGGAAGAGGCATTTCCCAAGTATTTCTGTGAAGCTATCTTAACCCTGAGACCAAAACCAATAAAAACGTAACAAAAAAGTTACAAATCAATATGTCTTGTAAATATATATGCAAAAATTTCCACAAAATACTAGTACACCAAATTCAACCTCATAAATAAATGATCATACACCTTAAGCAACTGGGATTTATCCTAAAGATGCAAGGCAGATTCAATATGTAAAAATCAAACAACATACAATATAATAGACTAATGGACAAAAACCAGTCATCTTCATAGATGCAGAAAAACCTATTTCTCAAATTTCAACACTTTTCATTATGAAAATAGTTAATAAACATTGAAAAAAGGGAAATTAAAAGGTAAAGGAATAAATACTTCCCCCCCTATGCTCAGGAACAAGACACCAATGTCTACATTTGCCGTTCTATTCAACACTGTTCTGGAGGTACTAGCCAGGGCAACTAAGCAAGAAAAAGCAAAAGTTTCCAGACTGGAAAGGCAGAGGTAAGACAAATGTGCACCAGGAGAAACACACAATAGGTTAACAATGAGATTTCGTAAATTATAAACAGAGAAAATAATTCTCAACATGGGAACAAATAATGTATGCCTTCATTCATAAAATGAGATTATTAATAAAGCAGTTAAAACAAATGAAATTAGACAAGTTGAAAATACACTAAGAAATGCTTCCACAGAAAAGAAAGGCATGGACTTGGAGAACAGACTTGTGGTTGCCCAGGGGCAGGAGGAGGGAGTGGGATGGACTGGGAGTCTGGGGTTGACAGACGCACAAACTATTGCCTTTCGAGTGGATGAGCAATGAGATCCTGCTGTACAGCACTGGGAACTATATTATGATGGAGCATGATGGAGGATAATGTGAGAAAGAGAATATATATGTATGTGTGACTGGGTCATTTTGCTGTACAGTAGAAAATTGACAGAGCACTGTAAACCAACTATAATGGAAAAAATAATCATTTTTTAAAAAGCAAAAAGAAATGATTAAAAAATAAAATATACTGAGTTGCTTATTTAAGTTTTAACAACATGAAGATATTAACATCCATATTATCTAAGTATACTTACATATTAGGTTGAACCATTTGAAATAGTTAATATTTGACTTTAAATCTATTTGACAATTTTTAACCTATACTAATTTCAATTTTATATTATTCAACCTTATAAAAAAGGTATAAAAAAGACATGAGCATAACTGTAAATAAATATAGGAGAGGGAGATTTTCAAAAATCTTTAAAATTGTTTAAGTACATTTTGAAATTTCGAGGCCATAAAAGTCCATTACCTGGAAAAATTACAGATGTAAAGAAATTTTCTAAATTATTTTTGAAAGTTAGATGTTACTAAAAATGTTAAAAGTCAAATAAATGGAAATAACAACAAGTTATTAATACTAGATCTGTCCTTGTAAACCAAGAAAATTAGAGTTGGAACTTGAACTATAATAATTAGCACAGTTGCCTTTAAACAGACATACCCACTCAGGCTAAAAGAATGAAAGACAATTGAGGGATTTTTTTTTTTTTTTGGCTTTTTAGGGCTGTTCCCAGTCTCCCCCCCACCCCCACACACACACACGTTCTCTTTCTCAGGCTAGGGGTCAAATCAGAGCTGTGGCTGCCACCTACACTACAAACACGGCAATGCCAGATCATAGCTGCATCTGTGACCTACACCACAGCTCATGTCAACGCTGGATCCTTGACCCACTGAGCACGGCCAGGAATTGAACCCACAATCTCATGGATACTAGTCGGGTTCGTTACTGCTGAGCCATGATGGGAACTCCAACTGGGTAAAATTTTAGAAAACATATCTAGTACAATACCAAACTGAGAATCTTTATTTTTGATAACAACCGAGCCTCGAGACTGGCCTTTCTGATAATACCATTAATGGATTCACATATGTAAGAAGCAAACTGCCAATGTGGTAAAACAAACAAACAAAAAAAAATGTGTCCATTCCTGGAAGACTTAGGTAATGGCCTTTCCTCACTTCTATCGCAAGTTCAAAGTGAAATCAAAATTATGTATGATGGGGTCAGGTTAATTATCTGATTTCCACTTACCTCAGTGACACAAAAGAAAAAAGTTTACTGTGAAATAAATTACAAAACAAATCACAAAAATCTAGAATCTTCAAATGGAGAGTCAAAGGAGATTGATCATTTGTTTTTAATGCTCACCATGGCAAGGGCTTTATGCCATAAAATTTAGAATGTGTTTTCTGAGTGTTATTGTTAATGTCGCTTTTAGGTATCAATTGCAAAAAGGTAAGCGTATACTCCAAATGTCAAGGAATTATAAGAAGGAAAATAAAGATCCAAATGAAATTATCACTGCATACAGTAACAAAATCACAAGCATTCAACGTACAGTCATATGCAATTAATACATGTATTATTATAATTATACAGTAAATGCACTACTATAAAATTCCGTGAATTGAGGGAAGTTTGAAAATTCACCTGCAGAATCAGTAGTTAGGATCCATGACAGGTAAGGTGTTATCCTGAAGAGTGAATAGATGACCACAAAATATTCAAAAGTAATGATCAACCACCAGAGAAGAGACGCTTGTATTACGCTGACTTTATTTCCTTTCCTTCTCTTCAGACCCAGTCTTCCCCAATATCTGCACTCAAGGCCTCCTGTCCCTCATCGTTTACTCTCATTTTAAATTATCCCCAGTCCCTTTTCTACCATCCTCACAAGACTGAAAGTACACCCCTGATGGCCATTTTCAATGTGCTGTTCGGTTTTGTAACTTCTCACTCTCCTTAATATTCTGCTGCTTGACATTGCTGAACTTCATGAAATTTTCCATCCTGTCTGTCCTCTAAATCCAGACCCTACTGGGGCACATCTGCATCTCCTCAGCTGCTTCTCTTCCTTATCCCTGTGTCCCAACTTCCCACCTATAGCTCAATCCTCTCCCCCTACCACGATTGTCTCCAAGAATTTCAACAGCTTCTGCTTCAAAAATGTCCTCTCTGAAGAATATTCTCATCAACTGTATCATTACAACCTTAATCCTCAAATGCACTCTCCTGTCCAAAATAACCTTTTGCCATTTCTACTTGGCTATTTCTTCACTACCTCAAATTAGTAACTTAAAGCTCATTCCCCCAAGCTTGCTCTCTCACCTCCCCCTTCTCTTCCCTTCTCTTGTTCACTGACCTTCTCCGTCTCTTCTTCAGCCCTCCCACCTCACAAGCACACAGCGTTCACTCAACCCCAACTTCCCTATTTCCCTCCGTGCTGGTACATCTAGGAAACGTCTTTCAGTCCTTCTCCCTTACCCACAGTGTCTGCTCAACTACTTCCTTGTAACATTTGCATTCTCACAAACCTAATTCACCAGATATCACTTCTGTAACACATGAGGCTGACAAACAGATTTAAGCTGTAAAAACTTGCCCCCATCGTATTCCACCATTCACGTATTTAGCAAATACGTATTGAATAGCTACTGTGTAACAGGCAATTTTCTAGGCTCTTGGGATTTATCAGTGAACAGTGCCAACAAAAAGATCTCTGCCTTCAGAGAACTTATATTCTAGACGGGAAAACACATATAAACAACAAGTAGTATATGGAAGGTCCTGCTGTGGTGCAGTAGGTTTAGGATCCAGGTGTTTTCTCTGCAATGGATCAGGTCACTGCCGAGTCAAAGGTTCAGTCCCCATCCTGGCACAATGAGTTAAGGATGTGGGGTTGCTGCAGCTGTGGCACAGTGTGAAGCTGTGGCTCAGATTTGATCCCTGGCATGGGAACTTCCACATGCCATGGGTGCAGCCAAAAAAATAATATGTTAAAAATGATTAAGTGCTATAGGAAAATAAAGCAGCATAATGAAGCCCAGAAGTGAGGAGTTGGTGTTGGCGATTTTAAACAGAGCAGCAGAGAAACTTGCACTAAGAGGACATCTGAGCAGACTCGAAGCAGGTAAGGGAGTCTGTCCTGCAGACATCAGAAGGTGAACAGTTCCAGCTCAATGAAGGAATAACCAGCGGTTCAAAGGCTCAAAGACAGAGCTGCATCGGAGAATCAAGAAATAATAATAGGTCAGTTTGGTGGAGACCAAAGAGCAAAGGAAGCAGTAATAAGGGACAGAAGCAGAGAAGTAACTGCAGTCAGCTTACGTAGGTCTAATGGGCCATTGTAAAACGGTGACTTTCCCACGTTGCTGTGGCTGTGGCGTAGGCTGGCGGCTACAGCTCCGACTAGACCCCTAGCCCGGGACCTCCACATGCCCCGAATGCAGCCCTAGAAAAAGGCAAAAAGACAAAAAAATTAAATTAAAAATAAATAAATAAAACGGTGACTTTTACTCTGGTGAAGTAGGGAAGTAATAGAGCATTTTGAACAGAGAAGTAATATGATTGACTCATTTTTAATAGAGCATCTTCGCAGCAACCCAGCAAGAACAGAAATCACAACTTAAACTGGAATGACTCTAGTAGAGAGGGTAGGAAGGACATAAAATCTGGATATCTTTTAAAGGTACAATCGACAAGATTTTTTCTGACACATCAAATGTCAAATGTGAGAGAAAGAACTGGCGAGGATGGCTCCAAAATTTTTGCTCTGTATTAATGAAAAAACAAAGTCCCCCTCACCTGAGATGGAGAAAACTATGGGGAAATTGTGTGGGTCAAAGAAAGGTTTATTAAAAAAAAAAAAAAAACAGGATTTCAATTTAGGAAAAAAGTTTAATTTTGAGATTTAAAACAGGCATCCAAATAGAGATTTTGGATACTGTGATGTATGTAGCGGTCTGGAGTTTAGGGAAGAGGTCTGTGGAGAGGCAGAGGGGTAGGCTCCAATTTGGAAATCAAGTCATTTAGATTTAATTAAAGCTGTAAGACTGGAGGTAATCTTTAAGGGAGTCGTGAGCGGATATAGATTTGGGAACTGAGCTGAGGTCTAAGGACTGGGATACTGATACTAAGAAGCCAGGTAGGTAAAGAACTATGCAATCCAAATGAGGAGTTGTAATTAGAAATTCAGAGGTGGTGACACTGTGGTGCAATGGGATCAACAGTGTCTCTGCAGTGGTAGGGTCGCAGGTTCCATCCCCAGCATCGTGCGGTGGGTTAAGGATCCAGTGTTGCCACAGCTGTGGCACAGGTCACAGCCCAGGCCTGGATTCAATCCCTGGCCCACAGGCTCCATATGCCATGAGGCAGCCAAAAAAAGAAAAGAAAATGAAATTCAGACGAGCCAGGAGATGACGCACTCTTAGATGCCAAGTAAAGAAAGTCTACCAAAGAAGGAGTGTGATATCAACTCTAAGGATGTTGATGGGTCACTTAAGATAAAGACTGGAAATTAGCTATTAGATTTATGACACAAAGGCCACTAGAGATCTGACAAATTTAAATGTCATGATGAGGTAAAGTCTGAGAGTAGTCAGTACAACTGGAAAAGAGGGATTAAAAGTGAGTGTTGATGATGATACTTTGGAGGAGTTTTCCTTAAAAAGAAAAGTAATGAAACAATGTTTGAAGAAAAAGAGGTCAAGAAAACATTTTTAATGGGAGAATAAACAACTTATCTTTGAAATGTTGTATTTGTACAAGAAAATTTTACAATATAGGAGTAAGTGGGAAGACGACTGGGAAATAGCTTTGATAAGATCTAGACTATATGACAGACGTGGGTAAATACAGCAGGGTGAATCTATAGAAATTACTTTATGATTTGTTTTACTTTTTCATGTTGAAGTTGGAGGCATATCCATGGAGAGGATAAGGGAGAAGAATACAAAATGCGTACACAGTTGTCACAGGACAGAGAAACTGAATGGATGAGGGAAATGCAGATGATTACAGGGCAGTGTCCAGGGCACCTATGAATTTTATGATCACACATTTAAGGGAGATCAGACGTCCTGGTTGGGTACGTTCACCCAGTATTGTGGTATTGCCAAGGTAATACCAGCAAGTGAGAAAAGAAAGCAGGAGGGTCAGGGGATGAGCAATAAAGTGATTGTAATATTTGACTGTCAAGCCTAAGCTGAGCAAGAAGGGAAAAGTACCCGTCAAAGGAGTAGGGACAGCTGTATACATCAACTGACTGAAGATCCCAGAGGGACTAAACGATTACTGTGTTCAGGGAATCAGAGGGGACGGGCTGATAAATACAAGAACCTATCAGACAGAGAAAGGAAATGGAAGAAATTTATATGCTATACAAAGTGATTAAAAGGCTACTTTTTGACAAAGAGAACTCCTAGGAGACCGCTGAAATAAGTAAAAATGTTGCTTGGCTAAGTCATATGACCACTAGTGAGTTGAGATTGACTGTAACAAAAAGTTTAGAATCCTCAACCACTTTCAGTTTTAAATGCTGGTAGTGAATAGATTCCAGGCCAAGCAAAGAAAACCGATATAAAAGTAAATACATCGGAGGTGAATTTAGGGCCTGAAAAAGCCAAAAATCTCCAAGAAAAGTTAGAAGATGTAACTGTAAAGTCAGTTCCTGAATTCCACCAAAATAATCCTTGGGGCCAGGTAATAAGTACCTTCCTTGGCTGGAATGCCAAATCAGCCACAGTTGAGCTGCCCAGTTAAAATATAGAGGTGGTCAAAGAAATAAAACTTGTACATATTAAATGGTATAATAACAGGTGAAATTCTCCTTCTGAGTCAGGTGAAGAAAGGTGCAAGAGACCATCATTTTGCTATCACAGAACCAAAATAAGCCATCTAAGCTATACAATTATTTTTAACCTGCAAGAAAGTAAAGGACACGAAAATATGCATAAACTAAATTTAAGAAGTAACAAGTCTTTCATAGGAGAGTTGTGACACACAGCTGCTCTTGTCCCTAACAGAGAAGCAAGAGGTAGAAGAATCAGTTATAGCAAGAAAACAGCTGAGATGACAGATTAGCATCCTAAAGTGTGCCATCCCAGAGAAAGTCTGCATCCATCCTGATTCTATCCTCAAATATCTGAAACCAATGGTGATCTAAATTATATTAAAAATTACATAAAGCTCACGTCTGGGTCAACTTTAAATCAGTTTAATGATGTTCTTCTCCCCCAAATCCCAACACACACATTCTGAAGGCCTGATAGAAACAGCAGTGTTCTTTTCTCTGGAGCAATGTTATTCTTTACTTCTGTCTCTTCCTTTACAGAAGATGTCTGGCACACAATAAAAACATCTGAAGACATATGAAACGGCTTGAAAATGTGGCCCATTATTTAAAAAAAAAAAAGGAAAGCAGTCATCAGACATGATAAGGAATTATCAAATAGGTATTTGAAAATACCTATGGCAAAAATACTAAAAGATCTAGTGGAAATTGTGACAATATATGTGAAAAGAGGAAATTTGTAAAAAGAATCTACAAAATAGTATTCAAATGGAAATTCTGGAAATGAAAAGTATGACATTAAAAAAAACAAAGAATGTTCTATATAAGCTCAACAGCATTAAAGATACAAAAGAGAAAATAATTGATAAATTTCAAGACAAATCAATAGATATATCCAAAGAGAAAAACTAAGAATAAAAAAAGAGTAGGAAAAAAAATCAAATAAACAGAATGTACCCAAGATCTGTGGGATAATACCCAGTGCTCTAAATACAACTGAAATCCTGGAGTAAGAGGAGAAAAAAACATAGAACAAAAAAAGGAAGGAAGGGAGGGAGGAAAGTTTAAATAGGTAATTATCATAACTTCCAAAAGTAATGATAACATCAACTTCCATATCCAAAAATCTGAGCAAACCTCAAGCAGGGTAAATATTATGAAAACAATACTCACAGCTACCATAGTCAAACTATGAACATCAAAGAGAAAATTTTAAGTAACAGGAGAAAAATGGTACAAAACCTGCTAAGGAGCATTGATATGACTGATGGCTTATTTCTCCCCAGAGACAATGAAGTCAAGAAAACAATTAAACAGCAACCTTTAAAGTACTGAAGAAACTAAGAATTAGCAATGCAGACTTCTACATCCAGTGAAAATAGCCTTCAAAAGACAAGACAAATCGAAGACATTTTCACAGGAGCGAAGAGAATTTGTTTCCCACCAACTGAACTG
Organism: Catagonus wagneri; assembly: GCA_004024745.2. Taxonomy (NCBI): domain Eukaryota; kingdom Metazoa; phylum Chordata; class Mammalia; order Artiodactyla; family Tayassuidae; genus Catagonus; species Catagonus wagneri. Next base: position 9,428,311 of record PVHT020000061.1, read on the forward strand.
TAAGCAATGGAAAAGGAATTTCTTCAGGCTAAGGAGAAATAACACCAGGCAGAATTCAGGACTTGTGTGAAACAACGCAAATTACCACAAAGGACTAATCTTTGAAGAAAGAAAGAAATTATCCCATGGGGCTTAACTACACAAGATACAGCAGCTTTCAACACCTAATACATCATTACTCTAAATTAAACATTTTTTTTTCCTCCTCTCCCTAGGAAAATTTTGATTTTGAGCCAATAAGTTAAATACAGTCCATGACTATTATTTTAAAATATTTAAATTTCACGTCAATACACTTTATATCTGAATTAACATTATAACATTAATAATTATAATAGCAAAACTTCACTGGGTTCCAAAGATGAACCAAGTATATATCTGTAAGTTTTACAACTGCTTTGAAAACTACATATATAACACATGTCACAAATGAGGAAACAAATTAGGAAATTGGACAGAGGAGTTAAATTCTTCTCCAGAGTCACTTGCTTTTAAGAAGCAGAGCCAGGATTCAAACCAAAAACTGTCTGAACTCTAAATTTCATACCTTTGCTTCTCAGACACTGATTATTAGAGCAATACTAATTTCTACAAACAAGGAGTGAAAAATCCAGCACAGATGTGTATTTCCTCAGTTCATGTTAGAGTGTATTATACTTCACACTCATGCTTTTTTCAGGAACCTGTTGCCAAGTTTCTACAAATAGGTATTTCATCTCTTAATGGTATACACTTTCCCATTGTAAGTGCACATTATCACTTATTTAATCAATACCCTTTTGAAGTTTTCAACTGCTTTCAATTATTTGCTACCTCAAGTAACTGTACAACGAACATTTTTGTGTACATAGGTCAGGCCCTGTTTAACTACACTCTGGAGATACGTGTCCTGAAAAGAGAGTGATTGGATGGCATTGTTTTCATCTTTACTTTTCATAGCTTGCCAGGTTACCCCAAACTCTTTCCAACACCAACATGAGCTCTTTTTCATTCCTTGCCAAATGAGGTACAGAAAGATAAGTATTGTTTGAATTTTAAATTCTCCGTTTATTAGTCAGATGTTTCAACATTTTCCTTTAGCGTTTCTGGCCATGGCATCATGCTAATAAAAACCTTCAGTATGCCAGGATTATGGAAACGTGTGCCTTTATTTTCCTCTACTACCTCATGAATACATATTTCCCATTAAAAATTTAATTCATCTGCAGTTTGTATGTAATGTGCTGGTAAGGTATACATTTAACTTGTCTTATTTTTGTAGGATAGCATTGCAAGTATCTCATCTGCCCTGCTCTGAGACACCGACTTTAATCTCTTTTTACTCTTATATATTTTGTCCCTATATCCTAATTTCATTGCATTTACCTGTCTTTTTATTTTTTTTTTATTTTTTGCTTTTTAGGACTGTACAGCATATGGAAGTTCCCAGGCTAAGGGTTGAATCAGAGGTACAGCTGCCAGCCTACACCACCATCAATGCCAGATCTGAGCCACATCTAAACTTACACCACAGCTCATGGCAAAGCTGGATCCTTGATCCACTGAGCGAGACCAGGGATCGAACCCACAACCTCATGGTTACTAGTCAGATTCGTTACCACTAAGCCATGATGGGAACTCCTGCATTTACCTGTCTTAATTCATCAATGTCTATACTTTTCTCTTTCCTTTTTATATAAATAAAAAAAAAAAAACCTTCAGAAAAAATTTAACATAATCTCAGCTAACACAAAAGGAAAGCCGACTTTCTCTACCTCGTTGAGGTTATAAATGTTAAACTTTGGGATACTAGTAGAAATAAAAAAATAATATTCCAACTCCAGAAAGAATAAGCAGGTGAATTAAGGTGCAACACACAGCAGAAAAGAAGCAAAGTAAAGGCATTTGGCATCAGCTTCAGATGATTATCCTTTTCTTCCCTATGTATTTGCTTTCATAGATACACACCAATTCCTAAATGGTCACTGATTACTTATTGACCAAGTGTCTCACTTTTTTTTTTTTATCTTTTTAGGGTCGCACCCTCGGCATACAGAAGTGCAGTTGCCAGCCTATGCCACAGCCACAGCAAAGCAGGATCCAAGCCATGTCTGCAATCTATACCATAGCTTACAGCAAAGGCAGATCCTTAACTCACTGAACAAGGTCAGGGATCGAACCCATGTCCTCAAGGTTCCCAGTCATGTTCATTACCGCTGAGCCACAATGGGAACTCCCCCAAGTGTCTTTTTAAGAAAGTGCTACACACTTTTAAATGCATAATACAAAAATTCCCACATTTAAAAGGGAAAACAGAACTCTGTTGATAAAGGAGTTTGGAAATAGCTCTGAAAAGTTTTGATTCACGTGAACTGGTATTTTTAAATTCAAAATCTGGAGGGCTACTGTAGTTTATCACCACAGTGACATTAGAAGCTGCTTGCAATTACAGGTCTGTTACACAACTCCTATAGGTTTTATGCGCAAATGGGGGCATTGATATGAATAGACAACTGTAAGAAAATACCCTAAAAAGGAGCTGACACATATCAGTTGATGTGGGTGGTCTAAGGTCTATTTGTGTATTTAAAAATCAGCCCAAGCAAATCTAATTATCCCTTTAATATGTACATATTACATGTTTGCGTACCCCATTAATATAGATACAGGGCTCAGTAAAAAGTGTGCTTGGTCCATTGGTTAATTTCCTAGGAAAGCAAAGACAAGGCCTATAGCAACAGAAAATGTTGATGGCAACATATTTTTCTAGCAAGTTATGCTAGTTAGAAATGAGACTCAAAGAAAAGTCTCTGTAGCAGCCAACACCCATGTGAAAAGTTGTTGCTTCCTGGGTGCAAAAACAAGGCAACAGGAGAACCCCAACCAGAGAAAGAAAAAAAGCCATCCTGAGTTATACGCCTGTGTTTGAGGTAGTGTCTATTCCAAAGCAGACACAGCAGGCCCAGTGCTGCATGAGAGCACCTTTAACTCAGCTCGCAGTAATCTCTTGCACAATTACCTCTCCTGAATGAAACCATCTTGGATGTGGACAAAAGTACGGAGGACAGCGACTTAATTTTTTGATTAAAAAAAGGAGCAAGCGAGGGAAAGAAAATGATTTATAATAAGTCTATGGGAACATTCTGTACCTATCTCTTTTCTGATTAGAGAGGTGGCATGGAGCCTGGCTCATTAGGCAGAAGTAATGAGCCAGTCTATCTGCCATCTCTAATTAGAGAAAAGATACAGTAGGTACAACTGTACCTATAAATTGATAGGAAAAAAGATAAAAATTATTTTTTAAATATCTTTTCCTCCTGTAGCTCTCTGATGCTCAGAACTTAAGGTGAGAACGTGTAATAAAAACTAAGTAACACTGGACATAAGCCCTTTTCCAATGAGGTGTTTCCTAATCAGAAATTAAATTTTTCAGTTTTTAAATTTTTCACAGTTTTTCAGTTTTTTCTTCCAGTTTAAAAACAAATGACATATTCAGTCTATACTGTCTTTTGGAAGCATTAATTCAACATTTAGTGTACTCAAACAGACTAGAAGCAAGTTATTTCAACCCCACAGGGCAGAGTGGACAAATTTATGATACTGTCGAATACTTTGAGCAACATTTGGTGCAATAAAACACTTTTAGAAGTACTAACGGGAATTAAATATTGAAATGAGGCTCACAAGATTTAATGTGTTATTAAGAAATTTCTGCATGCAGAGTACTTTATAAAATTCTTCAATATACTAATTACTCAAACCAAGTTTCTAAATATATAGGTTCCTTAAAATATTACTTCACATAAGTTTAGCTTGATCTAAGAGCATACGCAAATTAGAGTCATTTATAGACATTTTTTCTTTGGCTCTTTCAACAATTCTCCGGAAAATTACTGTTACCTCTGCTTTACAATAAGAAAATAGATTTTAAAGAGGTTAATAATAGCTGCCACTTATTAACATTTATTACCTGACAAGCAATATATTCTACATGTACACTATCTCATGTAACTCTTATAACAGCCATATGAATCACTTACCAAAACAAAATTTAATAAATTAGAAATCTGAGACTTAAAAAGGATACATATTTTGATCAAAGGTACACAACTAGATAGAATTTAGCCTAAATTTCTTTGATACCAGAACTTGGAAATTTAACCACTCTGTTTTGGAATATTTTCAATAATATATTAAAAACATATTTTTTCTTTAACTAGCTAACAAAGGTCATACGGGGAAAATTAAAATTCTGTATTATTTCAAAATAAATACCAATACCTATAAAGATCTATGCAACAACTCCAAAGCCATGCCTACTTATGCATTTATTGCAAACATTTAAGAACATTTGAGTGCATGCTCTGTATAAATGATAGAATGGTATAATTATTAGAATTAAAATTTAGCAAGGTCATTGGACTTAAGGTCAATATAAAATTGATGGTAATAAAAATAGAGAACAAATCTCAAAAACTATGTTAAATATAATTGTGTGAATAACTATGTTAAATATAAAAGTTTTTGAGAACAAATCTCAAAAACTATGTTAAATATAATTGTGTGAATAAGAGGGCCAACAAATACATGGGGCTAAGTCTTACAAATATGAATGAGATGTCTATACAGAAAACTAAGACACTGCTGGGAGAAATTAAGGAACATATAATGCTCATTGGTTGGAAGACTTAATGCTCTACAGATTATATATTCTCCCAAAATTGAGTTGAGGGTTTAAATTTCAGCAAAATTTTTGTGAAAATCAAAAAACTGCTTCTAAAATTCATGTAAATAGCCAAGATAACCTTGAAAGAAAAAAAAGTTAGGAAACTACTCCTAGATATTAACACTTTTAGGAAGCTATAATAATGAAACCTAAATATATAACTAAAGTTATAACTCAGATGTGGACTAACAGGTCATTGGAACCAAAGAGTGAACTCAGGAACAAACCCATCTTCACATAACAGATGTGTAATTTGTGACCAAGATATCACTGCAAAGTCACAGAGAAATGATGAAAATGGTTCTTGGTCAAATTAGATATTCAGGTGGGTTAAAAGTGGATCTTGACTGCTACTTCACACCACACCCCAAAATCAGTCTCAGATAGAATGCAGACCTAAATTTGAGAGGTAAAATAATAACAGTTCAAAGATAAAGTGTAGAAGAACATCTTCATGACACTTTTCTAAGATATAAAAAATAGGACATAGAAAATATTGTTTAAAATAGTAAATTAGACTTCACTAAAATTTAGAACTTTCATTGATTGAAGGATACCATTAAGAAAATGAAAATATAAGTCATAACCCAGAAGGTGATATCGGAAGTTCATGTATCTGTCAAAGAACTCATATTCAAAACACTGAAGAGCTCCCATAAGTAATAAAAAAGACACACTATCCAACTGAAAACTGGGAAAAACTTAACTAGGGACTTCACAAAAGAGCAAGTCCACACCACCAATAAGCACATGAAAATATTCTCAACATCACTGATCATCAGGAAATGCACCACACGCACACCAGAATGGCAAACAATAACACGAGACAATATTAAGCACTGGAGAGGATGAGAAACAATTGAAATTCTCAAAGATGGTTAGAATACTTTGAAAAAGCTATTTCCTAAAGCTTAAAGAAGTAGCAACACACGATATAGATACAGTGCTTCGAAAAGGAATTCTATACAAAAGAGTACCTACTACATGATTTAATTTGCATCAGAGTTCAAGGACAGGGAACACTAATCTGTGCCTATAGGCTCTATGCTAACACTATTCTGTGTGTAACTTTAGAGCTGGTATTCACTGGGATTCTTTGAAATACGAGAAAGGTTTGAAAAGTTCTCTAAATGAGTTATACAGGTATAAATGCAGACTAAAAATTTATAAAGCTGTACCCTTAATATTTATGCATTATGTTCCACTGCATGTTTTGCCTCTATTAAAAATTTAAAATAGTATTTTTACATTTCTAAAATACAAAGCTATCAGACTTTCTAAAAACTTAGAAAGCATGCAACACACCACTCTTAACATTAATAAGCTTTCACAAATAAGAAATACCAGCATATAAATAGGGACATACAATATGAATAAGGAATTCACAAAAGACATGCAAATCATCAAGATGTACGTGGAATGATCTCACTTACACGTAGAATCTAAAATACGGCACAAATGAAACTATCTGCAAAACACAGACTCACAGACATAGAGAACAGAATTGTAGTTGCCAAGGGGGAGAGGGGAGGAAGTGGGGCCACTGGGAGTTTGGGGTTAGCAGATGCAAACTGTTACATTTAGAATGGATAAGCAATGATGTCCTGCCATGCAGCCCAGGGTACTCTACCCAGTCTCTTGGGATAGAACATAACGGAAGCTAATAGGAGAAAAAAAAAAAAGTGTGTGTATGTATATATATATACACACACACACACACACACATACATATATACATATACATGTGACTGGATCAGTACACTGTACAGCAGAAACTGGCACATTGTAAATCAACTATAATAAAAAATTTTTTTAAAAAAGATGGACACGGAAGACTACTCGAACTAACAGCCAAGTAATTCTAAGGCAGGATCCAACTACATTTTTCAATGACAGGAACTGGAAAAAGTGGAAAAAACTTGGATAATTTGTAAAGCACCCAGTTAGTGTTTAAGGAAGCAAGTACTGGCCTCTTTTTCTAAATAAAGTTGTAACTTTTCACAGCCTTTCTGGAGGTAATCTGTGGTTATGCTTTAGGGTAATCATTCTAATATGTACTAAAATATCAAATGACCACATAATTAAACCTAGCTATTTAACTTCTATGTATTTATGTTAGGGAAATAATTACGATAATAGTATTACATCACAATGTGGTTTAGTATATACAAGCCAAGTTATTCATTCTTTCAACAAATACTGAGCAAATACCATGCACCAGATGCTGGAAAAATAGTAGTTCTTTTCATGACATAGCCTCATTGGATCCTCACGATAATAACATCATCATCGTGATTTTAAACTGGAGGTAACTGCAGGTTAGAGGCATTAAAACGTTGTTTCAGGTCACAGGGCTAGTAAATGGGGAGATGGGGTTTGTACTCAGGCAAACTGACCCAAAGTATCAGGTCTTGAGGAACAGCACAATTGCTCAAATGCGTATGTACATATGCGTTTATGTGTGTGAATATGAGTGCTAGAGAGAAACAGACATACAGATATAACATATAAACAAACATATATAGTGTTTTCTACCAAATAACTCCTATTACTGAAACATCAGAAATAACCTGAATGTTCATTAATAGCACCATATTTTAAAAGTTTCTGTTACAGCTATGCAATTGGGCACAATACATCCATTTTAAATGAGAAGACATATTAACAAGACACGTTTCTCACAACATTTGGAGGGGAAGTATTTATTTTTAGAGGGCTCAGAGAAAGCATATGTACTATAATTTCATTTTTGGAAAATTATTATATTTATAACCCTATCTCTATCTATATGTACAAAAATTCTGGAAGGGTATAAAAAGTTTATGAAGGTCAAAAAATGGAAAATGCTTTCTATTTTATAGAGTTCTATGTAAACCCAGTTCTAGTCTGGGTTTTCTTATAATGAGCAATTATTATTTAACATCATAGAAGAATCTGTATTTCCATTTCCAAGTGTAGGCAATTTTATAGACCATGGTGTTAGTTATTTCAAGGTAATTCTAAATTCAGCTTCTGTCCTTTTCAGGATATGATGTGTACTATCTTCCTAAATGAAACAGCCCATTTCTTCGGCAGGAATTTATTATATACAGAACAGTATTTCCATTCCTATCTAAGCCCTACTTTAACACTAGCCCTGCAATAAAATCCAAACCAGGAAAAAAAATGAGAGGAAAATAGAGTTTATCGCATACTGTCCTCCTTTAAAAACTGTTAATAGAGGCATTCTAATTATAAAGATTCCCTGGAATTGTGGGTTGAGTAATGGCCTCCAAAAGATAAGTCTACCTGCAACCTGTGACTGTGATCTTATCTGAAAAAAGGGTCCTTATAGATGTCATTAAGAATCTTGAGACAAGATGGTGATGGCTTAGGGTGGATCCTAAGTCTGAGTGTCTTAAGTGTCCTTAAAAAAAGGAGAGATGGGGAGAAGGCAAGATGACGATGGAGGCACAAGACCGAAGTTATACAGCTAGCAGCCAAGGAACACTAAGGACTCTGAGAAGCCACGAGAAAGAGCAAGGCACGGAATGGATTCTCCTTCAGAACCTCTACCAGCAACCAACACTGTGAATCCTTGACTTTAGACGTCTGCCCTCCAGAACTACAGAGGGATGAAATCCACTTTACTAAGCAGCCACCCATTTGGTACTTATGTGTCACAATAGCCCTTGGAAATCAATACACTTGGGTGATTTAAAGTATTATTTTTGCCACATTTTTTAAGGAACAAGGTAATTGGCTAAAATAATATTTTCTGAAGTCAGAATCTTACCATTTAAACTCTGTCCTATTTGCACAGTGCCAGAGGCAAAATCTACAATGGAACCACTCAGAGTTCTTGTCTCAAAAGCTGTATTATCCTCTTCCACACCATTAATGAAGAAACTGATTTTTGTCTGATGTACCTGGAAGAAAGGATCGCCGTTATTATTTTAATTGCATCACCTTTTGTTTTTTAATAGCCACATTTCAGCCATCTTAAGTTAATTTCCTAATTCTCCACTTCCTTCAGCTGGAAAGACTAAAAATTTATTTTAATGGCTCGACAACATCTCTTGTGTTTGTACATCTAGATATAAACCTGTATGTTATAGTCTTGCACTGGGGTTATGGCTGCCAGGGTGGTCACAGGTGTGCATAATTGTTCATCCCAAATATGTAACAGCTGTGACTGCCACGCCTTTATAAGTCTTCTGGAGATATGTTCTTTTCTCAGCTACTAGTTAAATCTGTCGCAGTCATATCTGGAAATCAACAGAAATGAATACAAAAGGGAGAAATACTCAAATCCAGCTATACTCCAAAATGTGTTACTTGGCATATAATTCATTTCAGGCGGCTAATCCAGACTCCTTGTCCACATTTACTTTTTTAGATGTTGGTAACCAGTGGGTCATTTCCAATTTTACTTCTCCAATATAGAGTAACAAAAAAATCCACAACCATATTCTAGGCTAATTAATTAGGCGACCTAGCAACTCTCTACAGCAGGGGCCAATAAACGTTTTCTGTCAACAGCCAGAGAATACATTTTTTTACTTGTACACGCAATGATTTGACAGCATAATCCAAACGGTCCAGGTCACCACCGCTCAACTCTGCTGTAACAGGAAGGCAACCAGATACATATGTAGGCGAATGGGCATGAATGTGTTCCTGCAAAACTTTTACAAAAATAGGTGGCCATCCAGACCCCTGAGCAGTACTGTGATCACCCTCAGATAACGCCATAAAAAGTTAGGAAATTTTGTTTGCGGTGATCCCCGAGAAGCCAATTCAAGCAAACTTTTGTGCAGATTACTTCACTGAGAGAGAAATTTAATGTCTTGGCGTTGAAAGGTTGGTTGCCAGTATTTTAACTTCAAAAATATCAGATAACATTCAAAACAAAATTCATTTAAAGTAGTCTTGCAAAAACGAACAAAAATAAACAACCATCCTCCAATATTTTAAAATCATGTGAGTGATGGCCTTCAGAACTCATTTCAAACTCCCCCTCTCAGAAAAAAAAAAAAGATACACACACACCAAACCTGGAAGTTATCATCATCATTTCTGGGCAATGTCAGTTCTTCAAAAGCTTACACAGTATAGCTTTTCTCCGTAACCTGCTTTCGCTTAAAACCATGTTCTTTCCTAAATCCACAGAACGTGTGTTGCGTATTACTTAATTATAAAACAAAGCTTTAACGTGAAGCTCTAAAATCACACACTAGCTCCTCCCGGACCTCAATATACGCCTCTCTGCCGCTCTTTTTCCTTTTTTTTCTTTTGCATCCCATTTTTTACAGCCTGTTACTGTCATTTGGTGTTTGACTGTTATCATTATAAAAGATACAGGCTTTTCTACTTTGTTATTTGTAGCATTATCTCATGTTTTACAACATCTCTGCGCAACATGCAGGCACATGAAATATAACTAGTGAAAAGTTCTCGATGGTATTAATGCATAAAAAAGAATGTGGTTCCATCTCTACTGTCTTTACCCAGCCAAAAGCTGATGAACAGCCAATTTTCCTTTATCACATTAGCACAGCCATGAGCGAACACATTTGTTCTAGTCAGCTACACTAAAGATACTATTACCAATCTAACATATACATGTTTTATATCAGCAGTATTCTCAGAGCATGAGAGAGCCAACAATATATTAACACTAGCATGACAGTTTATTTAAGAAAAGAAAATTGTCTCTGTAGAGGGACAGAAGTTAGAAATGTATGGCTAAAGCTCAGTGTCACTGGTCTAATAAAGGTAATAATTCTTTGGCTTTCTTTATAGCAGGTAACACTGCGGTGACAGTTCTGTCATATCATTCAAATAAAAATGTTGTCTTTTACAAGTTTAAGTGTACCTTTATTTTGAGGCAGATAGAAAGCATGTTTTTGATTTTCTGTATTCACTGCATTATATCTGTAGTCAAGAGTTCAGGACCTTCTCTCGTTTTCTCTTTTTCCTTTTCTTTTTTTTAATCAACTCATCACATATTGGCTTAGTAGAAGGATTCAATGTCACTTGCAGTGAATTCCAGAAGAATGTTTCCACTTTGTTGATACTTAAAAAATGATGAATGATGATCCCAAACCCCTCTAGCCTGCTGTCCCCGCCTCTCCCAGCCACCTTTCTTATAAATAAGATGAAATCTCCTTGGATATTTGGTAGCATGTTTTATATTCCAAGATTCTCTACACTACTCTGCAATTCAGGTCTGGGGCCCCTCACAGGGAAGCTGGGACCATGATGGTGGCTCTTTGCAAAATATCTCATCCTGATGACTCCCATGCCAGGTATTTGGGAGAATAGGATTATATACGATGGAATTGCTGATTTGTGAAAAGAAAGCCTTCTGCTAAAAACAACTTCCCACCTATCTCTTTCTCCACTCCTCCAAGGATGAGAGGAGTCTGTACATGTTTACTGGTGTGGCGTGCAGGAAAGAACTGGCAAAACCAGGAGCAGCTGGAGAAAAGCCTTAAACTGGCTCATAACAAATCCAAAAACACTTTGGAAAGAGGATATAGAGGAGCAAGCTTCATTCTCTCAGCGTTTCAAATTTTATTTTAGCCATAATTTTTTGGGCCCAGTTGGTGTTGCTGTTATAGGCTGGACTCATTCCTTTGAGCACAGAAATGTTAAGATTTAAAAAGGAATTCCTCAACCATTCTTATGTGTGATTAGAGAGGAGCATTAATTCAAAATTCCAGAACTTCTATTCATTGCTCAATGTGTTAAGAACCCGACAACATAGTGTCCAAGAGGATGCAGGTTTGATCCCTGGCCTCTCTCAGTGCGTTAAGGATTCAGCATTGCTACAAGTTGCTGTGGCCGTGGCTGTAGTATAGGCCTCATCTGCAGCTCCCATTCAACCCCTAGCTCAGGAATGTCCAGAGGCTACAGGTGTGGCCCTAAAAAGAAAACAAAAAAATCCCTCAAAATTCCATAAAGTCACACCAACAGCTGGGAAGCTACCAAAAGGAAAAAAAAAAAAAGTTGACCTTATAACGGTCAACAATCACCATCAAAATGCCACATCTCTGTAGCTCTTCTATTCTGCTGGCCGCCACCACCACCACCACCACCACCAACACCAAAAGGAAAACAAAAAACCGCTGATTCAGGCTGGAAAACAAATAGGCAGAGTATCTATGCCGACTTTCTCATTGGAGAAGGAGTGTCATAGTTTTCTTGTTGCCTATATCCTCCTAATTTAAATCTAATTCAATAAAGCATTAACCCAGTATCTACAGTGGCCCTGAGTTACATGAAGAAAATAAAATTATGATCTTTTTTCTCAAGGAACTTGTATGTAGGACGCAACAGAATGACTATTCAGTGTTTGAACTGCTGTAAATAATGCTGGTTGCTTTTTACTTAAGTACGGAATCTTTCACACAGTTAATGAAGTGTTATCCTTCTCACAGAATTGCTTTGAGAAGCTATGGCTCAATCCATGAATATGTGTCATCTAACCTATTTTTGGATCTTCTCTGTGGGACTTGTCTTCCTAGAACCAACTTCTAAGCCTCCCAAGAATATCTTCATTAATTTGATGGGTCTCATTTTTAAGCAAAATCATTTTAAGCATTCTAAATAACACCTTTTTTTTTTATAGATTTAACACAGAGTGATCTGGCAACATTCCCTGAATTTGAATTCACTTTCCAAAGACGATTGTGGATGATACAAATATAAAGAACATTATTTTGAATGCTAACAATCTCAAACAAAAAAGAAAACCACTGTGATATGAATCTGAAGGGGAAACATTTTTGGAGGCAAAAGAGTTTGAGACTTTCTGAAATAGAAATTGCCCTTGAAATAGAATTTCTATTTCTATGTTAAAGAAGGATTTGCATAAAAGATTCAACCATTCCCTCTATAATTTTTAAGCATAAGGAAGGCAATTTATTCTGAAAACTTCATAAGGTTATTTTAAAATACGTTTCATCCCATACCTGAAAACATGTGGAATCAACTCTTTGCCCACCATCCTGAAGGTCTCCTGCCCACCACCCTGAACGACTTCTGCGGGTTTTTTTCTCACTTATTCCATCCAATATTTTTGGGGGGGAGAGGGGCACACCTGGAGCATATGGAAGTTCCCCGGGCCAGGGATCCAACATATGTCACAGCAGCAACCCAAGCCTCTACAGTAACGATGCCAGATCCTTAACCCACTGTGCCACAAGGGAACTCATCCATCCAGTTTTATTTCTAAGTAGTCACCAATAGCCAACCTTACCTAACTGGTGAGGTCTCTTTACTATCTGATGATCACACAATGCTTACTTTCCATCTCTCCATGTTTTATTCTAGGTATTTCCATAAGGGAATAACCTTGTTACTGTTTTTCATTTACCTAATTTTTCTGCGGTTTTCAAAACATATCTCAAGTCCTATATCCCCTAACAATCCTTTGCCAACTATTTCAGCACTATATATGTGCTCACATTTATTGAAACTGACATGAAGAGGTCTGTTCTAAAATTTTTACGTATATTCATTTTTTTGTATCCTTGACCCAAGGCAGGTTTGTTATTCTTTCCATTGTAAAGGTAATGAGAATTGAAATCAGAGAATTGAAAACAAGATCACATGGAAGACTGACTAGTTTCAGACCCTGTCTTAACTGATTTTAATTAGTCACTTATACCCACATAGTATTTAGTAGTAACCACCATCTGGGTGACAATATCCATTCACTGAGTTTGTCCACTTTAACTCAACACATTGATGGTTCAAGATTCATGTCAACCCGACATAATAAGAAGGCTAACAACACCATCACACTACATAATCACTGGCCATTTGCCTGACAGTGTGCCGAGTTCTTAACTTACAGTAAGTACCTCACTGAGTTCTTAGATTTGCTCCTCTGCCATGTCATTATCCCCAAAATGAGTCTAACTGCCCCCCCATTCTGCTTTGGCAGACTTTGGGAACCCTTTTATTAACCGCTTTTACTATTATCAATGTTTGAACTGAAAGAGAGCCGACTTCAATTCATATGTCCCAGTTCTAATTATTGAGACCGTACTAAACAAATCCTACCCCTTTTCCACATGAGCGCTCTCACAGATACAGAGAAAAATATTATTTTCTTCTAAGTCTTAAGTTAAACGTGTTTCGTTTCTGTGGTGTTCTAAATACGACATGATATCGAGTCTCTTCTTAAAATGTGGCTCCAAAAATACTACAGTCTCTAAATGTGGTCTCTTTCCAAACTGAAATAAGATTATCATTTTAATATAGTCCAAAAATGCATGCTAGATGTTCAGCAATGATACCATACAGCTAAAACTGATAAATTAAGCTGACTAGTCACTAAGATGCTAAGTTTTGTTTTCTTTTAACTTACATCACTGTTAAAGCATATCTACCCATCCTGTACATATGCAGTTAGTTTCGTGGACTCAAGGACAGGAATTTATATTTATCCACATTATACCTCATCTTGTTAGATTCAGCCCATTGCTCTGGGCTGTCAAAATCTTTTTGGATGCTAAGTCTGTCAGCCAATGTATTTAACATCCTCCAAGATTTTGTCATTTGCAAATTTGATGAGCATGCCCTACGTGCTAGGCAGAAGCTCCATAAATACTGATTGATTGATTGACTGATACTCCAAAAATAAAACCACCTACACAATCTATCTACACCATGTTGCGATTCTAAGAAAGAAATGGCACCACTTTCTAACAGAGAAAATATGTTACACAGGATTCTACATCTTGCTAAAGTGACATTTATGAACATGAGTTTTTATAGAATTAAACAATTATGAATAAATACTCCCATCTACTAAATAGTCTCTGTTAAGTGATATTTACACAAACAATATTTTTAAAAAAGAGCTGAGGTGATTATTCAGGGAAGGCTGCTTTGGTAGAAATTCATCACATGGGTTGTCCACACTCAGGATGTACCTGTGACCCACTACTAGTGTGATGTACTGATAACACCTGCTATCTTCCTTCTCTTTGTATGAAAGATGCTACAGGGAAATGACTTCAGACACAGATACAGTCCTCCAAGATTTCCTTTTGTTTCTCATATTCATTTCCCATGAGCTCATACATTTAATTCCAAACTCCCTTCCCTGATCCCATTTCCCAATTCCCCACCCTCTCCTCATCCCCCCCCCCCCCCCCCCCCGCGCACCACTTGTCCCCTGGGTAAAGACTTTTGTTTTTCCCTCTGAGGAACTCAGACAAGCCTGGCCCTTGATGTGATCCACACCTAAGTGATCTACATTTTCATTCTAAGTATCATGCTTTGGATCTATTAATCTCCGCTTGATATTTATTAAAACCCTGCAACTTCCTACAGAAAAGCCTCCAACTTAATCTCTATAGAAATTTAATGTAGCAATGTAAGTAGTTTTCTTTGCTCTGTCTCCAGTGAATGTGAAATGCTCACAACCACATCTTCAACTACTAAATCACTCTGTCTTTACTTCAAAAAAGCTATTAACGTACACACATATGTGGTGGAAAAATCTGCCACTGGTTTATTGTTGATTTCCTAGGGGATGGGGGCAGAGCCAGCCATTTTCTATAGATACTGCCTAAAACTATTTCATGCACAATTTTACATTTAAGAATGCTTTTGGGGAGTTCCTGTCATGGCTCAGCAGAAACGAATTTGACTAGCACGCATGGGGACGCAGGTTCAATCACTAGCCTCACTCACTAAGTTAAGGATCCAGCATTGCCTTTGAGCTGTGGTGTAGGTCACGTATGTGGCTCAGATCTGGTGTTGCTGTGGCTGTGATGTAAGCCTGCGGCTACAGTTTCAATTCGACTCCTAGCCTGGGAACCTCCATATGCCGCCAGTGCAACCCTAAAAAGACCCCACCCCCAAAAAAGTGAATGCTTTTGGTAATATGTATAGGTTACTTATACACACTACTGTATATAAAATAGGTAAGCAACAAAGACCTACTATATAGCACAGGGAACTATATTCACTATCTTATAATAACCTATAATAAAAAAGAATCTGAAAAAGAATATATATGAATCATTTTGCTGTATACCTGAAACTACACACTGTACCATTGAACTATACTTCAATTTTTAAAAAGGAAAAAAAAAAAGGGAATGTTTTCGGTACACAGGTGATCACAATATTCTACACTCAATTATCTCAACGTATCCTTAGTTCTTTTTTCTATTTCATCCATACAGGACAGGTGAGTTCCAAAGGATGACTAGACTAAGCTATAAAATACCTCTGTAACCTTTTCAGCGTTTTATATCCTCAAATCTGCAAGTTGTTTGTTAGTCCTGAAATTTCTTCTCCTTAAAAAGTCAACTTATTTTGTCTTCTATGTTGAGGAAGAAAACTGTTCATCATACCCTTCATTTAAAACCATAGCTTTTCTTGCAAATATTTCTGTTGTTTGAATATTTAATGCACATGTTATGATGTGTTAAGTGTTGTGCTGCTCATCAGGAATATATAAAACATAGACATTTTCCTCCAGGAACTTATAGTCTATAATGGAAACTGGCATATGAAAATGCTTTCAATGCCAGGTGGTAAATGCAATAAAATAAATATGAATAAAGTGCTTAGGAATAAAGATTAGAAAGGGAGAATCTCAGAATTCTCCTCCCCCAAATCCTTCTCCATTTTTATCCTTCCCACTACAGTGGTATTTCTGAGTTATCTATACTGTTTTGCCCCGTTTTTCTTATTCTCTGTGGGTGATCTCAATGAGTAGTTGCTGGTTTTTATTACCTAAGGAAAAAAAAAACTTTCAAAATTATAGAAAAGTTGTAGAAACAGTAAGAATTTTTTTCTGAAACATCCTAGATTAAGTTGCTAATTGATTAGCCCATTATCCCACAATACAGTAGTGCATTTGCTACAAAGAAGTCATTTCGCTACATGAACATAACACAATCATCAAAATCATGAAATTAGCGTTGATACTCCCCACCGTCCTGTCCTCAGGTGCCTTCAAGTTTTGTAAAGTATCACCAAAATGCCTTTTGTAGATTACGAATCCAGTCCAGCATCACAGGTTGAATTTAGTTGTCATGACTCTTAGGTCTCCTTTGATCTAAAACAGTTCTTCAGTCTTTCCTTGATACTGATTTTAAGACTGTTTCAGACCACAGTCTAGTTATTTTGTAGCTTGCTTCTCAATCTGGATTTGTCTAACATTTCCTCCTGACTAGATTCAGGGCATTCAGGGATCATCTTCTTATATCTTGGGTGTTACATAATCTCTATTTGTTCTGTCACTGATGTTTGTTTTTGCCTTTACTTCTTATATCTATTGCCTTGGGAGACTGACCTAAGAAATCATTAGTACAATTTGAGTCAGAATGCTTTGCCTATGTTCTTTGCTAGGAGTTTTGTGGTACCATGTCTTCTAGTCTTTTTAAGATATTTTGAGTTTATTTTGCATATATTGTGAGGGTGTGTTCTAACTTCATTCATTTACTGCGTGTAAACCAGTGGGGGTTCTTCCCCTTAGTACAAATCCTTACCCAATACGTCCCCTTGTTGCCTGTGGCTTCTCTCTTATTAATACACCCCTGTGCTCTCTTATCTACCCATACTGCCCTTCTCAAACATTCCAGGCACTCATTTTCCCCAAAGCCTTTGCACTTTCTGTTCCCTCTCCTTGACCTTACTCCTGCAGACACCTGCCGGCTTATTCCCTCATCTCTTTCAGATATACCCTTCACTGTCTTTTTAGCAAAACCCCTCCTCATACCCTATTCAAAATTATAGCCCCCGATTGGGTAACTACTTTCCCTATCAGACTGTTCTCTCTTTGCACACCAAACATAACGCACGTTTATTTTTTTCTGCTTTATTTAATTTCCTTTTTCTGCCTAAAATCTAAACTCCCTAAGAAGATGTTTGGCTTTGTTTCCTTTTGCTGTTTTGTTCACTACTGTTCTTTCATTCCCCGGATCAGTAGCAACGATAAGGAAATCATTAAATCTCAATTAAATGAATGAAGCCTCATCTAGACTAAGGATTGAAGGGTTAACCACTTGAAAGAGTAATAGGAATTAGCAAAAGATAGAAATGGTAGAAGATAGGGAATGAGAGGTAGGAATAAAGAAACTAGAATACAAACATGCCATCACGTACAAGTAAAACCTAAAAAATAGATACAGATGAACCTATTTTCAGAACAGACACAGACTCACAGATATTGAAAACAAATTTATGGTTACCTAAGGGGACAGGTGGGGGGAGGGAGAGATGGGCTGGGGCTTTGAGATTGGCATAGGATATGTACACTGTAGAATATGGAATGACTGGCCAGTGGGGACCTGCTGTGTAGCACAGGGAACTCTACCCCACAATCCATGATAATCTCTTTGCGAAAAGAGTCTGAAAGAGAACGGATGTGTATATATGTATAACCGAGTCACTGTGCTGTAAGCAGAAACTATCACAACCTTGAAAATCAACTATACTTCAACTTTTTTAAAAATGAAGAAAAGAACTGCAATTCGTGAGGAAGAATAAAAGAAACTCCAA
This sequence comes from Catagonus wagneri, assembly GCA_004024745.2. Lineage (NCBI taxonomy): Eukaryota > Metazoa > Chordata > Mammalia > Artiodactyla > Tayassuidae > Catagonus > Catagonus wagneri. The sequence goes on from PVHT020000061.1 coordinate 9,446,534, forward strand.
GAAATAATAAAATGGAGAGATGCTTAAGTTATCCCAAGCCTTCCATTTATATTGATTAATCCTCATTCCTTTATTTTTCTTTCAATGTGTCAAATTTAAAGTTATCTTTCTCACGTTCCCTCCAAAACTTTTCCAGTCTTTAAATAACAAACTTGCCTGTCACTAGGTCCAGTTATGCCTGAAACTAGTGAATAATGGATTCCTGTTTATACTTTCAGGGAGTAAGACAAGAATATGACCTTCCTCCTGACCCAAACAAAGTCAGAAGGGTCAGCAAGCCAGCCCTCAACATGCAGAGAGATGTACAGGAAATCACTTGCATGTACAATCCCCAAACTAAATTCTGGGCCAGTTCTCAAACAATAAACTAAAGATCTTGAGTAGTAATTTGTAAGCTACAATGGCGTTCTGCCATATCAAAAAAAAACAATAAAAGGCCTACTAAAATCTTCAACACAGGTGAATATTCCATTAAATAATGGATTATTAATTAATTTTACGTTCTTAAAAGAATTGCGTGGCTCTCTATAAATACCTATCTTCCAGCCATTCTATGTCCTTTTTTTTTTTTTCCAGCTTCAGGAGTACTGAGCAAAATTTATTGAAAATGTGTCTCATCAACTAAATGAAGGAGAGCCATTTTAGGCCAAAGGAAAAGTGTGCATCTCTTTAACCTCTTTTAGAGAACTGTATCATGAGGTCTGATGTGAATTACTTTATCTTTAAAGACACTCCAGAATTGAGAATAAGGTCTTGAGGGTGACCCTTTGTTTAAAGGTGTTGCTCTCTGCCCCACAGCTGGTGAGACAGCAATTGTCTAAGCACTTTTTTTTTCTTCAATCAGTAATGGAGAAGCACACGCATTTAATTTGGTTTAGACAGAAAAATGACGGCAGCAAATAGGCATTCTTTTAACGTAAGGATTCTATCAGCCCTGAAAACAAAAGTAACTCTTTGTGGGTCAAATGTTGGACCTTAAGCCAAGTTTCCTTTCTTTGGCTCCTCTCGCAACCAAAACCATCCACCAACTTTGTGTTATCAATTTGAGCAAAAGAAAACAAAAAACAAAAAATCTAAGTTTTAATTTATCATCTGAAGAATTTCATAGTAGTGACTGGATTACCAGATTCAAGTCATGCTCTCGAAAATATTTTTCATAATTCACATTTATACAGTCCAATTCTTACATATTTCCTCCCAAAACATTTTCCCCCAGGTAAGCAGCAGCTGTCAAAAAAAACCCACTAAATTCGGTGTATTTAGACTAGTTCATCTCTTTTTACAAAGCCTGGATTAACCTTCTCCAAAGGCTGACAGGCTCCAGAAATGTGACGCGCAGGATAAAAATAATGGATGGGGGAAATATTTGTGCACGGACTATTTACTAAGGTAAAAAGCAATGAGTTTAAAACTTCTTTCAGTATAGTTTTAGAAGAGCAAATCAAGAATGACGGTGGATATTAAAGGGTAAAACAATTAAAAAGGGGAAGAACTGCTAGGGTTCTAATAGCTAATACAGAAATCAGCATAGCATCCATGTTCTCTCATATTATACGTACTATTCTGGATATTTCACTAGTGTTTGTTATCTCCTAGTATTTGTAACAATGGACATTTGTAAATTAGCATAACTTCCCATCTGATTAAGTATAATTACGTAGCAGTTTACCTCTATAAATTCACCTTTGAATTATAATGTGTACTCAATTTAGGTTAATATTTTAGGACTTCTGAGACTTCTCTCTGGTACAGATGGTCGGGATGAAGGAATGTAGGGTCAGCTGAGTCTTCACTGTCACTCAGATCTCTTTTATAGACTGTCACCTTGGAAAGCCCTTTAACACCCAAGCCAGCCTAAATAATCACTTGATAATTTTCTATCACATTACCATGTTTTAATTTTTGGATATAACCTTTCTCAATGGATTTCTGATTTATTTAGCTTTTTCCCTTTCCCCAGCCATCCTTTGTCCATGCATGCATATAAGCATGCACACACACATGCTTGCACATGCTTGTGCAGGTGTGGGCGTGCACACCACACACACATACACACACCAGCTATAATCAGCTCACTGCATTAGTCGCAGCACTGGCACAAAATCTTTTTGATTCGAAGACATTTCTTTTAACAACTTTAACATAGCTTTTTTCTACTCTGTTTTTTTCCCCATCCATCTTTGTTTCCACCTCTGAAACTCCTCATAGGGGAGGTCAGATCTGTTTATGGACATATTTCTGTCCGCTCTAACTTGGATCTGATATCAGTGGGGCAAGAGCAGGTATGTCTACAACTCGTTTTCTTGGCGCAAAGATCCCATTTCACCCTGGTTGCGTCAGCCTGCCTTCTTCTGGCCTGGAGCCCACACACTATGCTCTAAAATAAGGTCAGCTGTCTCTGTGGCCTGATGCCTTTTGGTGGAAAAGAGTGGGAGAAGCTAACTTGGACTGTCACTCACTCCAAGTGCTGTTTGCCAGGTCCCATCCCCGGCAGTCACACCCACACATCCCCTGCCCACGAAGTCTGTCAGCTCTGTGCTTACAACACCCACAACTCGGTTCTCTCCTCTGCCATGTCTATTTTGGGCTGTGGTTCCTTCTGCCCACCTGCTCTCATCTGCTTTCTACTTTCTTAGGTTCTTACAACACACGTCCTCATCATTGTGTTCTTTTCTCTACCTCCCAACAATGGCCATCTGCGAGGAGCTGTTGCTATGCCTGAGAAGGTGAAAATGACCCACTCCATTTCCTAGCAAAAAAATAAAACAAAAAAAAATAGCCAAGGCATGAAAAAATTCACTATAAAAATGCATGTGAATACTGCCTAAGTACCTTATCCATAATGCACTTGAGAGCTTCTCAAAATTTCACTTTACCATTAGGCTTTCACACTACTCAGAACCAGTGTCTAAGTCATTTATACCATTAGACCAGCTAGATGACAGCAAGTTGTCAACAGATTTCTCGAGGATTTCTCTGAGGAGCTAGAGACTTACAAGCGAGAGAAAATGTCATTCCAACTGAATCCAACCATTACACCAATTGACCTGAAAGCTAGAAAGGTTCTATTTCTCCGAGGAAAATAAAACAATTGAAAAGCTTGAGTATCCAATCAAACAAATTACATTTTCCTCCCCAGGGGCCTCCACTGCTTGTGCTCTAACCAGAGTTCAGAAGGAAAGCCTATTCTAATGGACAAGCTTAGCACAGGATGCTGCAGAGAAGGAAAACACAGGATGAATACAATGGAAATACAACGACAACGAAGAGTCACACAGGCAGAAAAGCTCAATCTGATTTGAAAGAACATCTTATATGAAGCCGAATTCAAGCCCTGTCCCTTAAAGTTACACACTTATGGAATGAAGGGGGGAACTGATAAGGAATTCTAGTTTTATTTCAGGTCTTCATTAACAATCTGTAAGAGGAGTTAGTCTGCTAATGAATTCTGCAGATGACACTCAATTGACGACTACTGCAAAAGTCACTGAGAAGCAACCTAGAAGAAAACACAGGAGATGAGAGACTGGCCAGGAGTGGAGTATGAAACACACTCCGCTTACAAGGAAGGTCGTTCAGAACACACTTTCTAGCGAACATCTCTTTCCAAGCAGATGAAAAGTGTTCGTGAATATTACTATTACTACCTCAAGGTCACTAGGGAACAGCGCTGCTCCAGACCCCAGACAGAATACAGAGCCAGCATCAGGAAAATCACAAAGATCAAAAATGCCAAATGCAAAAGCAAAGAAGTTCTAGGGAATACAAGAGAGAACCAATGCCTGGATTCTTTCCTTGGTATGAAAAGTGAAGAAAATATACATTATTTTTAAAGAAATTCCATTTATCCTCTGGGCTGTAACAGAGTTCAGAAAAGGCTAAGCGTGAGTACAGTCATGAAGAGAAAAGAATACTACAGAATGCAGCGTGACACAAAATGTGAGGGAATCAAACAGAATCACTAGTTTAAGTTAATATTTTTTTTAACCACCATCATTGGAAGACACTACAAAACGATCACCAATCAGGGGAAAGAGAATTTTTCTCATGATGAAGAAAGACAGGATTTACATAGACTTTAGCAAAGTTCAGTCATCACTTAAAAAATATCTGGAGTTTTTCATGCTTTCACGTTTTTCTCATTACCTTCACTCTTTACCAAACTCACTCATTCCCTTTGTTTATATACTTATATTAAACATCCACTATGCAACAGACGTTTAGCTATGTTCTTGGCACTCATGAATGAAGGAAGTATTTCCCTTCAATGAGTTCACAGTCTACCTAATGCAAAATCTGCCTCTATAAAGTACTGAACAACCAAAATAAAAAATATGCTACGGGAGCACAGACGAGGAAAGAGGTAAGGGATTTAGAGTGCTTTAAACAAAGGAATTTGGAATTGTGCCTGATCATTAAAATGCGTATAGAGGAGTTCCAGTTGTGGCTCAGCGGTAATCAACCCAACTAGTATCCATGAGGATGCAGGTTTGATCCCTGGCCTCGCTCAATGGCTTAAGGATCCCATGTTGCCCTGAGCTGTGGTGTAGGTCGCAGATGCAACTTGGATCCCACGTTGCTGTGGCTGTGGTGAAGGCCAGCAGATACATCTCTGAGCGGACCCCCAGCCTGGGAATTTCCATAGGCTGTGGGTAAAGCCCTAAAAAGACAATAATAATAATAATAATAATAATAATAATAATAATCAGGTAAGTTATAAAAGGAATCTCAAAAGTACTGAATCCAGTTAAACATACCACTTTTAAATAACCGTTATGGGTGGTCGGCGGCAAGATGGCGGAGGAGTAAGAGGTCGCGCTCACCCTCTCCCACAAATACATCAAAAAACGCATCTAAATATAAAACAAGTTGGACAAATCATCATCTGAATGCTGATCAATTTAAACCTCCAAAAACTGCAAGAAACCCTTGAAATAACTGGGTAGAACAAGTGAAGGAAAAAAAAAAAAAGGTGAGAGAGAAA